>CM035444.1:58299693-58424693 GCA_020310875.1 Ceratopteris richardii
ACAATTTTATGGTGAGCCTTAGTTTTTATTTACAAAAGTCACATTCTAAATCCCTCCTTATCTCAACCACTATTTTCATGAATTTTTTGAGAGAACAAGTTGGTCTCTAATCATAAAATATATGGAAAATACTATTTCTCTTATTTGTGTCTAGATACATCAGAATATGTCCATGCCATCATGAACCTTCAAATGTTGTATCAAAACACAAAGCACATCAATGTCACCATTATAAAAATGATAAAATTGGGAATGGTCTAGACTGTATGTTCATGTGAGACTGAAGTGACCCATATTTGGAGCCAAGGGAGAATCTCCTTGCATATGGGATAGATGCACTTGCATGAGAATGAATATAGACTTGGACAAAAGGATGGAGCATGGAACTTTCAACATTCCCCTCCATGTGATGATCCCTTTGTTTTCAATGTGGCCAATAAGTGAGATATGATCCCTTTATTCCAATGGGTTTTTCGATCTAAGAATACATGGGAGTCGTAGACATAACTTAGACATATGGGATCCAAGTTTGGAACATATGATATCATTTCATTTTGTGGTCCCATGGAAATATGGGATCTATGGTGTTTGGACATATGGGATCCTTGGGATCTTGGGAGATATGGGATCTCTACAAATTTACTTGGGCATTCCAGATCCAAGTGGTTTTCTTGGGATCTAGGGACATATGGAGTCCCTATACATTACATTGTGGGGTAGGGTGTGCTTATGATGTATTTTCCAAGTTTGATATTGGTTTGATGAAGACCTTTGTAGGTGATGGGTCCTTCTTTGGATCCATTGATGGGATCTTGAGAACTTTCATTGATCTTTGAGATTGTTAATAATCTACCATTGTGGTTTCCTTCGGTTGTAGAATTCTCGTTCTTCTTTTCTTCATGTCTTGATGAGAAGATTGGGTGCACGATAAGTGCTATATTCATTAGAGAGAAGATGATAATTTTATTCTTTGTGAGATACAACCATGATGTGTGAGAGAGAATGTGTATGAATATCAAAGACCTTCCAACACTTTTTACGGTGTTAGTGTGTAGTACATCTACAAATGGCCAAGGTTATGTGTGACAACTAAGTAAAGAGTTTCTATGAAGGTGCATACATATACTCATATGTGCATGGATAAATCCATGATTTATGGACTTCCATTTCAAACCTAGGTCTCACATAATCAAACTTTAGATATAAAAGAATTTTTCAAGATTTCCATTAGAAAAAAAGATGCATATACTTATATCCTTCCATGGACCTCACAAGTTCGTTGAGTTGTGTTGAATTTCAGTTTTAATTGAATCTTATGATTCTTTCTATCATCTAGTAAAGAGTTATCTAGTATTCCTTTCAAAGTAATAATTCCATAACCTTATTGCATTCATTGAAATAATTCGTTGCATAATCAATTGAAGGATTTGTTGCCAAGCTTATATCTCCATTTTGTGAGCCATGATAGATTGCCATGTGCATTTTATTATGCTTTTTTCAACTTTTAGAGAGCCCATTTCTTCTTCTCTGTTAGTTTCCCAAGAAAGTCAATTTTACATATTTCTCTCTTTCTCACTTGAGTAGTAGGGAGTATGTCAATAAAGTTGGAGATACTTGTTCTCTCCATTGATGTGGTAAAGATATCAAGGCATCCTTAGTTATTATTACCACGTCTTTGTAGGAAGATCATTCAAATCCACTTCCTCTTCCATGCACATCCTGTGTACTACCCGCTTAGAACCTGAAAAACTTGGCCAAGTGAAGCCCATTAAGTGATTCTCCAAGGATTTTATGGAACCCATGTTGTTGGGAGTGACCTTGGTGAATCACATGATGAAGTTCTCAAGATGCCTCTCTCCTTAAACTCTCAAGTATTAAAGTGTTGAAACCTCTTGTTGGAGTGTCTGGATTTCTATAGTCGCTTCACAAATGGGTTCTAGAGAATATACTGGGATCCATTTTTTATCCTTGCTTCATATGATGAAGTAGACGTGACTTAAATTGATCACTCTAGACATTGAATGGAGAGGTAATCCAACATTGGCACTTAATAGTGAGTCATAACAAATAAGAACTATGAAGATAAAAGAGAAATACCTCATCCAAAATCAACTAAACTGCATATTATGTTTGGAAACCCTTTATACAAGTATACACGTGTTTCAAAAATCGACTAAAGACATGATTTTTTGAAATTTTTGTCATTTTTTGAAAATTTTGCAGCTCAAAATTTGCCTAGAATTTTGATCTATTTAGCACTGACTTCCCTAGAATCTATCAAGGAAATATAAAAGTGATTCAAAATTTCATACAGAAGATAGAGATTGAATGTGTATTTGATGGACGATGTTAGATAGGAAATAAAAAATGCTACAAAAACTGATTTCATTATGCAAGATGCTTTGGAGAATTTGTATAAGCATCACAAATGTCTTCGATTTTTAAATCAAGCTAAAACTTTGTTGATCTATATCTACACCCACCTCATTAGATGCATTTGATTCATTTTGAGACTATTGAAAGCTCTCTTCTTCTTCTTCTTCTTCTTCTTCTTCTTCTTCTTTGGTATCGAAATTGCTCTATCCTCATCTAACAACAAACCAAGTTCTAGAGAATCATGCAAAAATCTTCTTGTTTGCCTATGATTAGCTATCTCACATAGATCTAGAAGCTTTTGCTTTATCGTAATGATTGTTGCTTTCCTCAAGTGACTTGTTTTTCTTAAAGAAAACTCATAAACAAGAATATCTACGTCATGCATTTCAAGAGAGGATATACTTTGAATATTTTTTTTTGTTTTTTGAGCATGTTCGTTTGGTGTCACATACCATTTCAAAGCTATACTTACTTGTGAATGCACTACTACTTTTAATATAGTTCTATTGAACTATCAAACCCTCTATTATTCCTTGATCAATATCTTTAATGACCTCTAAAGCTTTTGCAATGTTAGTGGTGACACTCTAAAGAGTAAATTTAGGGCTTCATGAGGAACTTCGCTATCAAGTCAAGGCATCTGGATGCATTGATATTCTTGATGCTGTTGCCATGGCCGAGAACTTTGAGAAGATGGAGAAGTTCAATTTGCACAATGCAAATAGAAACAGATTCATTGCAACGGGACATAGGCCAAAAAAACATGTTTCAATGAACATGAACAATTCAAAGAAGACTCCATCTTCAAAAAACCAAGCCAAGAATCTTGCTCAGGTGGAAACTCATAGGAGGCGTCAACCAATCCATTGGCAACAAGACCCTGACTTTATTGAGAGGGCAAAAAGACTTGGTCTACGTTCTCGTTGCGGGGAGCAAGGGCATCGAACATATGAGTGCCCAAATAAGGCAGTCTTTCGTCCTACCCAATCAAAGGCAATAAGCATCATCGAGGAAGAAACAATGATTGAGAAAGCAGATGATGGAGGTAAGATCCCTAATTCTACTCTATATTGCATGCTGGCTAATTCTTTTCCAAAAGCTTCTGTAATCACGATTGCGGGTATGATTTTTGTGCATAAAATTAGATTTTTGATCGATTCAGGTAGTACCCATTGTTTTCTATCTTTCAAATTTGCACAAAATCTAGGGATAGCCCTAAATATGAAAATAACCAGACCTATAGAGATGGCCAATGGACGATTATACTACATGAAAGGATATGTTGAAAACCTTGAATTTACTCTTTCTGATAGGTGCTTTTTTGGAAGTTTCCATGTAATTGAGATGAAACAGAGTGATTTAATCATAGGCGTGGATTGGTTAGTTGAAAATTCTGCGACAATTAATTGTGAACAAAGAACGGTCACTTTAAAGCTAGATGATGAATCTATTCATATTCTATGTGATGCCTATAATCCTAAACGGCCTATTCTTATTTTTGCTATGCAGATAATTAAAGGTATACAAGATGGCTGTAAAACATTTGTAGTGTATGTGAACAATTTGAATGAGGAAGGTAATGATGAAGGTATTCCAGATTATGTAGAAAATCTCTTGAAAGAATATGCGGATGTATTTCTAGAAGACTTTCTTGGTATACCTCCACCTAGGTAGATTGACCATTCCATTCACCTATATCCAGGGAGTGAACCATATTCTAGAGCACCCTATAGATTTAACATTGATGAATTAAAGGAGCTTAAGATTCAATTAGATGATCTTTTGAAGAAAGGCTTGATAAGACCGAGTGTCTCACCTTGGGGTGCAGCTATTTTATTTCAGAAGAAGGACAAATCTTATAGATTATGATTGACTATAGGGGGTTCAATAAAAGAAAAATTAAGAATAAGTATCTACTTCTCATATAGATGACTTATTACGTCAATTATATTTACTAAGATTGACTTAAGATCTGGATATCACCAAATTAGGATAAAAACAAAGGATATTCCTAAGATAACTTTTCAAACATGATATGGTCACTATGAGTTTACGGTTCTACCTTTTGGATTAGCCAATGCTCCTGCCACATTTGTGTGCTTGATGGATAATATTGTTCACGATTACCTAGATGAATTCATCTTAGTATTTGTTGATGATATATTTGTATACTGTAAAGATGATTCTAAGCATGTGGTACATCTCAAGAAGACTTTGCAAACTCTTAGAGAACACAAATTGTACGGAGAAAAGAGTAAGTGTTTCTTTGCTAAGGATAAACTTGTGTATCTAGGAAGAGTCCTATCAAAAGAAGGAATCCTTATAGATGAAGATAAAGTAAAAACAATAGTTCATTGACTGATTCCTAAGACTACAAGGGATGTTAGAAGTTTTCTTGGGCTGGTACAATATGAAAGAGCACATATTAAGGATTTCTCTAAGATAGCTACTCCTCTCAAAAGAATTCACTAAAAAGAATGTAGGATTTGGGTGGAGTGATGCTTGTCAAAAATCATTTGAAACATTGAAAGAAAAAGCCGTTGAAAATTGTGTTTCAAAAATACTTGAAATGGGAAAGCCTTTTGTGGTTGCATGTGATGTGAGTGGTAGTCAGATAGGATGTGTTCTTTCACAGGATGGCAGGGTGGTTGCATATGAGTCCAAAAAACTAAGAAAACATGAACTTAACTATCCTAATCATGATTTAGAAATGCTTGTTGTTGTGCATGCACATGCATTGGAGACATCTATTGTTAGGGGTAACGTTTGAATTGAAAACAGATCATCGGAGTACTAAAATACATCTTCATACAACCATTGCTTAACAATAGACAGAAGTGTTGGATTGAATTATTAAGTGAGTATGATTTTGACATTAAGTATCTAGCTCATAAGGAAAATAAGGTTGCTAATGCATTGAGTCGGAGACCTTTGTGTAACCTTGTTTCTGTAATAAATTCTGATTTTCTCAATCAAATTCAAAAAGAACTGAAACATGACTCTTTTTATGCGCCTATTTTGAATTTTCTGGATGCTTACAAGGGATCAATGTATCAAGAAAAATTCCATTTGCAGAATGGATTCTTGTATTGTAATAATCGATTGTGTATATCTTTTGAGTCTCCATTGAAAGCTAGAATATTGTATGATTGTCATGATGCACATTTCTCTACACATCCAGGTTATTCAAGGACCTATGATAAAACAAAGTATTGTTACTTTTGGCCATGTATGAAGCAGGTTATTAGAAAATATGTTAGTGAATGTCTGAAGTGCCAACAGGTGAAATCTAAGTTTAAGAGGATACCAGGAATGCTTCAACCTTTGGATGTTCCAAATCAGAAGTGCGAGTCTATTTCTATGGACTTTATCACTTAGCTACCTATGACCAGAAGTAAGCATAATACCATATTTGTTGTAGTCGATCGGCTAACCAAGATGGCACATTTCATTCCTCTGAAAAAGACTCATACTGCTTTGAATGTTGCAAGAATCTTTGTAAAAGAAATTTTTCGATTGCATGGAATGCGAAAGAGCATAACTTTTGATAGAGACTCTAGATGTATGTCAAACTTCTGGAAAGTGACATTTGAATCGATTGGAACTCAACTTTGTATGAGTACATATTTCCATCCACAAACTAATGGCGAAACCGAGAGGGTTAACACGGTAGTTGAAGATATGTTGTGTATGTATGTGAATGAAAAGCAGGATAATTGGAGTGAATATTTAGCTTTGGTTGAGTTTTCATACAATAGTGCATGGCATGCATCTATAAAAATGACTCCGTTTGAAGCTATGTACGGTTATAATTCATTACAATATATCAAGCGTATACCGAGGCTATTGTCGAGGAAAATGAATGGGCATAATTTTCCCATGACGTCGGTGTCGCAGTCAGTATACGCGTCGGAAACATAATGCCGGTATAATCATCGGTATCGTCGTCGGTATAGGCATCAATATAATTGTCGGTATAAGCATCTGTAATACCGATGTTTATACCGACGTCCTTACCGATGCTCATACTGGGTGTACCGATGTGTATACTAATGCCCATACTGGGTGTGCTGACGCCCATATCGACGACCATATCTGCACTATTTTTTTGGGCAGAGTGTGTTGTCTTTTGCTACAACATGATGTTGTTTAGCAAAAGACAATTCACTCTACCCAACTCTAAACCGAGTACATGTGTTATGTACTCTAATGACAACCAAAACATGATTTTATATGAGCAAAAATAAACCATGAATCATGTACAAAAAGTTGTATATTTCATAAATGAAGGATGTACAAGAGTGTGATAAAGCACTTCCATGGAGCCGAATACAAAATGTGACAAAGCACTTCCATATAGGAATCGAATACAAAATTATGGTACATCATTGCCACATAGTACATCATTGCCACATAGGAGTGTAATACAAAGTTGTGGCAATGTGACAAAGCACTTCCATATAGGAATCGAATACAAAATTATGGTACATCATTGCCACATAGGAGTGTAATACAAAATTGTGGTAAACTGATACTTACAAATTGGTAGCGCGTACTGTCTTATACGTCGCTACCTAAATGCGACGTTCCAACCGTATCTAAATGTGTGGCCGCTGCATCTCATTGTTGACGATATCAGTCAAGAGTATCTTGTTGCTCATCCTGAATCGATTCCCACTCTTCAACATCTTACCACACAGGCTTCGGTAAGCTTGCTCTGAAAGCATTGCGAGCTTCAGACCGTCGATGAAACATCACCTCACCTCCTGTAAGCTGAATCCAATCCAAACTCATAATAGGATGTCTAGGTGCTGGCCGGTACTCTTCATATATCATTTGTGTGATATCAGTTTTGGAATCCCTATGCTGTTTGCTCCATTTTAACATTACAAAATGTCCAAACTCTATGGAGCAAAGTTGTCGAATGCGTTGACGCATGGACTTTTCGGCTACATCCATGAATGCAGCTCCATTACGCATGTGATATATCTTAGAGTCGTCATGGTCATGCGCTCCCCAAGGTGTACGTGGAGATCCCATCTGATCCAATGTGGACATGTAAAAATGCATGTGTGTATGCATATGCATGTGTATGCATACACACATGCATGTGCATGTGTCTATGCATATGCATGTTCGTATGCATATGTATGTTTGTATGCATATGCATGTGTGTATTCATATGCATGTGTGTATGCATATGCATGTGTGTATGCATATGCATGTGTGTATGCATATGCATGTGTGTATGCATATGCATGTGTGTATACATATATTGCATGTGTGTATGCATATGCATGTCTGTATGCATATCCATGTTTGTATGCATATGCATGTGCGTATGCATATGCATGTGCGTATGCATATGCATCTGCGTATGCATATGCATGTGCGTATGCATATCCATGTGTGTATGCATATGCATGTGCGTATGCATATGCATGTGCGTATACATATGCATGTGCATATACATACACACATGCATATGCATGTGTGTATGCATACACACATGCATATGCATGTGTGTATGCATATATTGCATGTGTGTATGCATATGCATGTTTGTATGCATATGAATGTGTGTATGCATATCCATGTTTGTATGCATATGCATGTGTCTATGCATATGCATGTTTGTATGCATATGCATGTGTGTATGCATATATTGCATGTGTGTATGCATATGCATGTTTGTATGCATATGCATGTGTGTATGCATATGCATGTGTGTATGCATATGCATGTGTGTATGTATATGCATGTGTGTATGCATATGCATGTGTCTATGCATACACACATGCATATGCATGTGTGTATGCATATGCATGTGTCTATGCATACACACATGCATATGCATGTGTGTATACATATATTGCATAAGTGTACGCATATGCATGTTCGTATGCATATGCATGTGTGTATGCATATGCATGTTTGTATGCATATGCATGTGTGTATGCATATGCATATGCATGTGTGTATGCATATGCATGTGTGTATGCGTATGCATGTGTGTATGCATATGCATTTGTGTATGTATAAGCATCTCTGTATGGCATGTGCTTACGCATATGCATGTGTGTATGCATATATTGCATGTGTGTATGCATATGCATGTGTGTATGCATATGCATGTGTGTATGCATATGCATGTATGTATGTATATGCATGTGTGTATGCATATGCATGTTTGTATGCATATGCATTTGTGTATGCATATGCATGTTTGTATGCATACGCATGTGTTTGCATATGCATGAATGTATGCATATGCATGTGTGTATGCATATGCATATGCATATGTGTATTCATATGTATGTTTGTATGCATATGCATGTTTGTATGCATATGCATGTGTATATGCATATGCATGTGTGTATGCATACACACATGCATATGCATGTGTGTATGCATATATTGCATGTGTGTATGCATATGCATGTTTGTATGCATATGCATGTGTGTATGCATATGCATGTTTGTATGCATATGCATGTTTGTATGCATATGCATGTGTGTATGCATATCCATGTGTGTATGCATATGCATGTGCGCATGCATATATTGCATGTGTGTATGCAGATGCATGTGTGTATGCAGATGCATGTGTGTATGCAGATGCATGTGTGTATGCAGATGCATGTGTGTATGCATATGCATGTGTGTATGCATATGCATGTGTGTATGCATATTCATGTGTGTATGCATACACACATGCATATGGATGTGTGTATGCATCGATTGAATGTGTGTATGCATATGCATGTTTGTATGCATATATTGCATGTGTGTATGCATATGCATGTGTGTTTGCATATGCATGTTTGTATGCATATGCATGTTTGTATGCATATGCATGTTTATGAATATGTATTTGTACATATGTGAGTGTGTGTGTATATGTGAGTGTGTATGTATATGTATATGTTTCTCTCTCTCTCTCTCTCTCTCTCTCTCTATATATATATATATATATATATATATATATATATATATATATATATATATATATATATATATATATATATATATATATATATATGCGATTGTGATAGCTCGGGGGTGGTTGAGAGGTAGAGGCTTCGTCAAGAAGCTATTGTCCAAAGCTATTGTCACCATTGATTCAGATCTATAATATCAAAATTCTTCCTTCTCTACATCATAATTGTTTCTACTCTTCCCCATCATATTTTCTCTTACCTTGTGCAATCCCTGCGTTCTTCTCTCCATTGTTAATTTTGAGTGATTGAAAGATTGTGATTGGGGATAGATTGTGATTGAGGAAACGCTTCAGTATATGTGTATGTGTGTGTATGCATGTGTATGTATATGTCTGTCTATGAGTCTATGTGTGTGTGTGCTTTTATGTGTGTGTATGGACATGTGTGTGTATGTGTATATGTGTATATGTGTATATGCATGTGTGTATGTATGTATGTATGCATATGCATGTGTATACATGCACTCTTTATGCATGTGATTGCATATATGTGTGTAGCTATGTGTGTATGTATATGTGTGTTTATGTGTACGTCTGTGTATCTACGCATGGCTATGTGTGTATATATATATGTGTTTGTCTGTGTATGTGTGTGTATGTCTATACATGTATATGTGTGCCTATGCACGTCATTTATATGTGTGTATGTGAGTGTATGTCTATGTTTATGTGTGTGTATATGTGTGTGTGTATGTATGTGTGTGTATGCATATGTGTGTGTATGTATATGATGTGTATGTATGTATGTGTATGCATGTGTTTTCGTGTGTATTCATCCACATGTGCATGCATGTGTGTATGTATGCATGTGAGTGTATGTGTGTATATATGTGTAGTTGTGCATCTATGTGTGTATATGAATATATGTGTGTGTATGCATGTGTATCTATGTGTGCATGTGAGTGTATGTGTGTGTATGTGTGTATGTGTGCATGTATGTATGCATGTGAGTATATGTGCATCTATATGTGTATGTGTGTGTATGTATATGTGTGTGCATGAATAATTATGTGTATGTGTATGTGAATGTATGCATGTGTATGTATGTGTGTACGTGAATGTATGTGTGTGTATATGTGTCTGTATGTATGCATGTAAACGTATGCGTGTGCTTATATGCATGTATATATGTGTGTTTATGTTAATGTCTGTATGCATCTGTGTGTATCTGTGTATTTGAGTGTATTTGTGTGTCTATGTATGCATGTGTGTACGTAACTGAATATGTGTGTGCATGTGTGTACATAACTAAATATGTGTGTATGTGTGCTGCTCTCATGCGTGCTCTCTCTCTCTCTCTCTCTCTCTCTCTCTCTCTCTCTCTTTCTATCAGTGTCGAGCTCTTTCTCATCAATTGTGCTAGGATAATTCTGATTTTTAATATGTGCATGATGTTGCTTATGTCATGCTTTTGCATTGCAAGGAGTTTGTCATTGTTGCTACTATGTGATGCTCTTAGTGATTCTCATTAACACCCTTGCATAAGCGATATTAACTATTGCTTATGGAACTGAACATTTTTTCCTTTGGCATTGCTATGTGATGCCCAATGGAAATAACATCACATAAGTGATGCTACCTACTTTCTTTTCAAATTGAGGGCATCGCTAGGCCCGTTACTCCTTGTGGTGTATTTTATGTGTGTTGAAATTTTGAATTTTAATGTTTCTTCTTACTTTAATTTTTATTTTCTTTTCATCTTTTAAAATATTCTGGTAACATGTTTTTTCAAGCTATGTGTGATAGTTAGAGATGATGGAATGTGTGCTATCTAGCTCACAATGGAGTTATAAGACACTAAAAGATGGACAAACCATGGTTCTTGATAGGCTAAACTGCTGTAAAGTGAACTTCGAAATTTTCATTCAGCTAGAATGTTTTTCACAATTCGTTGATGGATTGCATACGCTGGTTGGAATTTGATGCACGAAAGTAATGGGAGCAATAATTAAAGCATAATTTTTATATGCCTTTCAATCCCAACGTGAGGAAAAAGTGGAACTAAGAGGAAGGATATGTTGATGGACTTATACTCAAGAATATATAATATAGAATATTTTTTAAAATATTGATCATATTGAAGCTTTGTCAAAGTCTATCTTTAAGAAGAGAATGCCTTGGGCCCACATCTTTGTGAAATGGACTCCTTCCTATATATCGATGAGCATTTGGAATGACCATTTGGAAAATAGATCTTCGTTTGATTAAGCGTTTATGACCCTCGTTGTACGACGATTAGAGATGGCCTCGTTGTACGACAATTAGAGATAGCAACATTGAAAAACGTCTTGTAACCAGTATGCAACTTTTTGCTTCTTGTCTTTCATAAGGATCAGCTTCATTCTTCTTGTCTTTCAACACTGATCGCTTTCAACTTTTTGCTTCTTGCCTTTCAACACTGATGGCTTCCCACCTAAACCTCTTTGAAATTCTTGAGGACAGATAAAGTATGGACTAACGTTTGCAAAATTCCTTGTCACGTAGTCTGTTCGCCCTCCTTATTTTATCCATTAGTGGAAAACCAGAAGGAATCATTATTCAAGGTGTAGGCGAAAGGAAGTTGTAGAAAAGTTTCACTTGGTTCCTCCGCACACTTTGGATATCCTTATGAGCTTTGTGCAACATAATACGTGTTTGATTGAACACTTTAATCCAACTCCTTGAAGGGGATGAGCGTTCACTAGGATTGCGTCAAGGAAATGGAGATATCTTGTTCAAAAATAGTCAGGAACAATATTGTAAGATCAGATCAACATGGAACCAAAGATCTTTATTGTTCTTCATAAACAATTTTAATTTTGAAATTATTAGGAAGTGATCTGAGATATTACTAAGTTTAGCTTTGTGTAGATCAACACTAGACTAGAGGTTCAATCAGGAAAAGCCCTTGTCGTCGTTAACCTCAAGCAAGTCAAGATGGATCTTGAAGAGCTCCCAAAATTTCTTTTCCAACCTATCAATACCTCAGCACCTCTCGTCCCGATTTTGGGCATACACAAAAGTGATGGAAAAGGGATGAAAACCTCCAAAGGAGGCGAGAATCCATCATAGAGTCACAAACAAGCTAGAGCACAAGGTCTTGAAGCCAATGATGATACCACCTCTTCCACGAGGGTTATGAGCGGAGAGCAAAGAATGAAGATTGGAGATGCATTGGAACCTCCTCAAAATATCAACCCATCATTTTGGACATCATGGAATTCGAGAAAGTATGGGTTAACGTGCGTCTCTTGAACCCATTGCCAATTAAACGATGTTGTGGAGGGGTCCGAAGGACCCCACACTTCCTATGATCAAACGATCTCATTTGTAAGAATGAATCTGATACACATAAAAACTTTCAATCTAAAAAGATATGGCATATGAGCCCCTAAAGGATAAAAGACATGATGAAAAATGCTCTTAATATATATTCGAGGCTCGAAAGCGTACTATTTCATAATATTTAAAAGAGTTTGAACATCAAATGTAAGGGAAATGAAAAATGTACGACTTCTTATATCCACTTTCCCTTGAAACACGGAAATGTGATTGAATTGTGTTTGAAAACCATAGAGGCTTTGAGAAGTTTCATGTTTCCCAGAGAAGTCTCATGTTGCCCACAAAAGAAATATTTGATATCATTATGTCAGATCGAACGAAATTATTATTATTATTATTATTATGATAATTCAAGAAAGAAAAAGTTTATTAAGAGAAGAAGAAAACAAGGCACATCAAAGTTTGGCTAGAAACTTGCGCAAACCAGCTTGCCCAAAATTGACGCATGTTGGACCGATTAACCATGTGAAGATCACGCTAGAGGAGATTTTTTTTTTTTTTTTTTTTGGATCTCTTGTCTCGCCAATGAGCTCCAGAGTATTCTTAGATAGAAATTTTCTTCCTTTTTCTCTTCTCAGGTAGAATTCTTCTTTTTTATTGAGCTTGGGAATACCCTCAATATCAATAGTGGGAGCATATAATTGGGGAGTATCCCACAATTGGAATGGTGAGCCAAGTTTGAATTCAAATTCAAACTTGGAAGAAAACTCTTAAAAAGAGACATTCTAAAATCTCGCAGCTATGGTGCCTCTTTCTGAGCTTATTTCTTGATCATTTGTAGAAGCTGAGTGGCTTACACCATTGCTCACTCAGACCACCATTATTGAGCATCATTATTATGCCAATGATCTTGTACAATCATGTCATATAATACATATAGCTCATTGATCATCTCTCTCTACTTTTTTGATATGATTTCTTAGAGAAGTAAACTTTCTCTAGTCACATCTACGTAAGTTTTCAACCATTTTTCATTATCTATATATAGCTTGTTGGAACCAGCTTGACGGCTTCTTTATGTTGTCAAATTGCAAAGCATTTTGTTTACCCATCTAAGAGAAATCATCGTCGAAGTGCTCAAACTAGTCATCTACTAGTTAGTCCCTAAAACATCACGAGTAAGCTTTGGATTGCTAAACTTATTTCTTAGAGCATAGTTTATCATTTGATTCCACTTGCAATAATTAGCTATCTAAGTCAATAAAATTCCCTCAAAAGGAATTTCATCAATTTTTAATATACTGTGAGCACTTAGCAAAAGAACCAGCATGTGTATAGACTAAATTAGGGAGTTTTGTGACACTAGCTATCCATGAAGTAGTCTCTTTTGACTCACTTGTTTCAAGCATCAACTCCAAAGTACATAGGTACTTTCTTATTGTCATTTGCAAGCTAAAGGGCCTACTACATAACCCTCAAATGTAATAGGGCACGTACAAAACAGATTTTAATAGTACCACCTCACTTCCTTGAGGTATCCATCCATCTCTTCCAACATCTATGTATGTATGTACAAGTGTGTGTATTTGTATGTGTGTGTATGTGTGGATATGTCTATGTGTGTATGTGTATGTGTATGTGTATATGTGTGTTTGTGTATATGCATGTGTATGTATATGTGTGTCTATGAGTCTATGTGTGTGTGTGTGCTTTTATGTGTGTGTATGGACATGTGTGTGTATGCCTATATGTGTATATGCATGTGTGTATGTATGTATGCATATGCATGTGTACACATGGATTTTGTATGCATGTGAGTGTATATATGTGTGTGTATATGTGTTTGTATGTGTATCTATTTGTGTATGTATATGTGTGTTTATGTGTATGTGTGTGTGTATCTATGCATGGCTATGTGTGTGTATATATATATATGTGTTTGTGTGTGTATGTGTGTGTATGTCTATACATGTATATGTGTGCCTATGCACATCATTTATATGTGTGTATGTGAGTGTATGTCTATTTCTATGTGTGTGTATGTATGTGTGTGTATGCATGTGTGTGTGTATTTATATGCATGTGTGTGTATGTATGTATGTGTATGCATGTGTGTCCGTGTGTATTCATATGCATGCGCATGTATGTGTGTGTATGTATGCATGTAAGTGTATGTGTGTGTATATGTCTATTTGTGTGCGTGTCTATGTGTGTATATGTATATATGTGTGTGTATGCATGTGTATCTATGTGTGCATGCGAGTGTATGTGTGTGTATATGTGTATGTGTGCATGTATGTATGCATGTGCATCTATATGTGTATGTGTGTGTATGTATATGTGTGTACGAATATGTATGTGTATGTGTATGTGAGTGTATGCATGTGTATGTATGTGTGTATGCATGTGTGTGTATGCGTGTATTTGAGTGTATTTGTGTGTCTATGTATGCATGTGTGTACGTAACTGAATATGTGTGTGTATGTGTGTACGTAACTGAATATGTGTGTGTATGTGTGCTCCTCTCATGCGTGCTCTCTCTCTCTCTCTCTTTCTATCAGGGTCGAGCTCTTTGGAAAATAGATCTTCCTTTGATTAAGCGATTATGACCCTCGTTGTACGACGATTAGAGATTGCCTCGTTGTACGACGACCAGAGATAGCAGCATTGAAAAGGTCTTGTAACCAGTCTGCAACATGGGCGATAGCTCGCCAATTTTCAACTTTTTGCCACTTGTCTTTCTTATGGATGAGCTTCATTCTTCTTTGTCTTTCAACACTGATCGCTTTCAACTTTTTGCTTCTTGCCTTTGAACACTGATCGCTTCACACCGAACAAAGCACATAGGGCCCACCTGAACCTCTTTGAAATTCTTGAGGACAGATAAAGTATGGACTAACGTTTGCAAAATTCCTTGTCACGAAGTCTCTTCGCCCTCCTTATTTTTTCCATTGGTGGAAAACCAGAAGGACTCATTATTCAAGGTGTAGAAAGGTTTCAATTGGTTCCATTGGCACAACATAAGATTGAGCTCGTAATTTTCATCATTAGGCTTGAACTCAATACCGTTGATAGGAATCATTTTGGGGAAAGCTTCTTTTCATTGTTTTTTTTTTCTTATTTCTTTAGATGGTTTGTCAACCTTGCTTCACCAATACTCTTTAAAGTACATTTGTAGCTTTTGCAGTCGTTAAAGTAGATCTATATTCTTCCTCTTCGTTACATCTTCATATATAAGAGTTATTTTGATCTTAAGTAAGACTTTTGTAGGTGTGAGATACCTTTCTTAACTCTGGAATGATCTATCCCATGGAGTCTTCTAAAGAGATCCTCTCTTCTAACCCTCCGTACATTTTTGATGGCCTTCTAAGCTTTGTGCAACATAATACGTGTTTAATTGAACATTTTAATCCAACTCCATGAAGGGGATGAGCGTTCAGTAGGATTGTGTCAAGGAAATGGAGATATCTTGTTCAAAAATAGTCAGGGACAATATTGTAAGATCAGATCAACATGGAACCAAGGATCTTTATTGTTCTTTGTAAACAATTTTAATTTTGAAATTATTAGGAAGTGATCTGAGATATTAATGTTCATGTCTTAGCAGAGGGAGGGCCCCAAGTTTTCAATAATGCCTTAAGAAACAATACCTTTGTCCAGTTTAGCTTTGTGTAGATCAACACTAGACTAGAGGTTCAATCAAGAAAAGCCCTTGTTGTCCTTAACCTCAAGCAAGTCAAGATGGATCTTGAAGAGGTCCCAAAATTTCTTTTCCAACCTATCAATACCTCAGCACCTCTCGTCCCGATTTTGGGCATACACAAAAGTGATGGACAAGGGATGAAAACCTCCAATGGAGACCACAATCAAAGAGAGAGTCACGAACAAGCTGGAGCGCAAGGTCTTGAAGCCAATGACGGTACCACCTCTTCCACGAGGGTGGTGAGCGGAGAGCAAAGAATGAAGATTGGAGATGCATTGCGACCTCCTCAAAAGATCAACCCATCATTTTGGACATCATGGAATTCGATAAAGTATGGGTTAACGTGCGTCTCCTGAACCCATTGCCAATTACACGATCTTGTAGAGGGGTCCGAGGGAACCCACACTTCCACTGACCAAACGAATGCATTTGTAGGAATGATTCTGATACACATAAAAGCTTTCAATGTAAAAAGATGTGGCATATGAGCCTTTAAAGAGGATCAAAGACATGATGAAAAATGGTCTTAATATATATTCGAGGCTCGAAAGCATACTAATTTCATAAGCTTCGTAAAGAATTTGGACATCGAATGTAAGGGAAATGGAGAATTTACGACTTCTTATATCCACTTTCCCTTGAAACACGAAAATGTGATTGAATTGTGTTTGAAAACCATAAGAGGCTTTGAGACGTGTCGTGCTTCCCAGAGAAGTCTCATGTTGCCCACAGAAGAAATATTTGATAACATTATGTCAGATCGAACGAAATTATTATTATTATTATTATTATTATTATTCCTTTTTTTCTTGTCAGGTAGAATTCTTCTTTTTTATTAAGCTCGGGAGTACCCTCAATATCAATTGTGGGAGCATATAGCTGGGGAGTATCCCACAATTGAGATGGTGACCCAACAACGCATCATAAAGGTGCGTTCGTTTGCAAATTTTCTCTTCACAAAGTCCTTTGGTTTTGGTCAATTTCCAAAATCCTGCTTTCCGAAGGTGGGAGCCGTTGGGGATAGAGATACAATAATATATAACAGAGAGAGAGAGAGGTATAATAAGATAATATACTCAGAGAGAGAATTAGCCTGTATTTTATTAAGAGCTTAGTCAATGGACACACTTGAGTCTCACTCAACTTATGTTATTGAGTCCATTATTGTTCTTCTAATCACAAATCTGTATCCATGAAAGTTCTCTATCATTTGTACAAGTAGCAATAGTTTGATTTTGAATATTTCAAGAACCAAGACTTTCAATTATTTTGAATGTGTTGTCTAAATACCGACATGAATCCTAAATTTTCTTTTGTTCATGCGCACAGAAGCCACATGAAAACATGTTTTGGATAAAAGCGAAAAGGTGTAGAGGAAACGAAGGTCCAATTCAACCCAATTGAACCATCATAATGTGAAAACAGTGGAAAGAAATGAGAGAGAGAGACAGAGAGAGAGAGAGAACCTGTAGACAGCCTTAAATATTAATCTGAGAAGGTGGAAACAAAGTAGACAGAGAGAGAGAGAGAAGCTGTAGACAGCCTATAATACTAATGTGAAAAGGTGAGAGACATTAAATATTAATCTGAGAAGGTGGAAACAAATTAGACAGAGAGAGAGAAGCTCTAGACAGCCTATAATACTAATGTGAAAAGGTGAGAGAGAAAGAGAGAGAGAGAGAGCCGACTGATGAATTGATCGTCCCCTTCATGCGGGAATATTGGAGTCTGTAATCCAAATAATTATATGCAATCTAACTATTAACTTTACGTGCACATAAGATTTATGCGTATACAACGCACCAAACTAACGAAGGTCAACCAATCAAACAAAAAAGAAAAGTGAAATGCGGGAAAACTGTAAAGACGAAATGAACATCCAATTCAATCTAAGACTCGCTCCATGTCTACTGGATGAAAGAGATGGTGATTACGATGCATCAAGAAAAAGGGGATATTTCCTTGCCATTCCTGTTGTCTCCATTATTCAGGAAACAGAAAATGACGACTAAGACAATGCGCGACACAGAAAATGGCGACTGCAGTAATGTATTTGTGAGCTCTTTTTTTTTTTTTAAATAAAGGAAGTTCGGCCTTAGCCTAATCTCCCGGACTTTAATTATAATAAAGAGAAAAAGTTACAAGTGAATGGGACTAGTGCCCATGGGACCCCCCAAATCCCACAATGCAGGGGAGGAGTATGGCAAGCTACAGGGCATTACAAATGAGGCGGATAACATTACCATCACCCTCATGTGGGACCCATTTGGGTTTCAACTTGTTGTTTTTGAGGAGATAAATACAGTGATGTCTAAACAGTGGCGATCTCTTGACTCGGGAAATTCTTTTACCAAGGAGAAACAAGGATTTCTCGGTCCACCATTCCTTAGGAGTTTGGCCAAAATTGACGGCACAACGCTCTCTCCAAATCTTCTAGAGAGCCTCACCTCTGATGGCATTCCACAGCCTCGAAGAGCAGCCGATCGCCTCACCCAACATCACCTGTTGCCAGTTGATTTGACTCGTGAGTCTCAATACTCGGGACACGTGATGCCAGATAACACGGGACTTGGGGCAGTCGAAGAACAGGTGAGCTAAATCTTCGATGCACCGATGGCAACGCTTGCACCATGGCTGCACACCACAGATTTTGTTAGCCCTTGCATTGGTCCAGATTCCTTTATGCAAGATCTGCCACATGAGAACGGACTTTTTGACCTCAATTAGGGGGTGCCAAATAGACATTAATTTTAGCTCCCACCGAAGTTTGGTCCAAGCAAGGCACCATCTCTTGTTAAGGGTGTGGTGAACATCCAAATCCCCTTTGAAGTTCGGGATTCTGGATAGCTTCTTACCATTGCTCCATTTGAGGCCCTCCAAGCAAGGAAGATCATGACCGCAGAGAAGGCGAGTAGTTGAGCGGTCCCAGGCTAAACACCTGCTTTGAAGAAGAGTCCATTCCTCAAAGGTAACGCTAAGTCTCGGATCCAATTCTTCGAACCTAATCCACTGGCTGGTCTCTTGTTTCCAGAGCTGTTTCCACTGTTTGAACCCCTTGTTCCATAACCGCCTTGCAGTTTGGAGGTTCCAAGACTCCACTCCCCAAATGCCACTGATCGAGAACCAAATAGAGTCATTTTGTCTTATGCGAGCCGCCCACTTCCAATCATCACTGATTCTGATGAACTGTTTGGCCTTGTTCCAATTCTTCCATAAGGAACACACGAGGCTAGAGCCTTTAGGGAAGACCGGGTGGGGGGAGAACAAAAGCGTGAGAATCCCTATGTCCTTCCAACCAGGGAGGCCAACAAAGGTAAGGTCTTCTGTGTTTCTGAAGATCAATTTAGCCCAAGAGGACTCCCTATTGCTCCAGGCCTTGATAAGCCATTTTGCCGCCAGCTTGTCAGCCAACCCAACAAAATCCAAAATTCCCAAGCCCCCAGAGTCTTTAGGGCTAATGCAAGTTTCCCATTTGATTTTGGGAATCCCCCTTCTGTTGGGGTCCCCAGTCCAAAGGAAGTTCCTGCAGATTCTTTCCACTTTGGCCAAGTCTTTCTCCTTAGGTCTCCAACACGAGATAAAGTAAATAATTGTAGACAACATAAATGTGTTAACAACCATAGCACGTCCTGCCAGGTTGACTTGCATACCTTTCCACTGATTCAGCTTCCTATCCAGCTTGGATAGCACCCAGTTCCAGCGTTGGTCCATTGAGATGTCGAAACCCATCGGAATGCCAAGGAGACGGAAGACTTGACCGCTAGGGATAACTTGACACCCCTGATCCACCAACAATTGGGGAGTAGGTCCGCTGATTGCTCTAAAAGCAGTTTTAGCATGGTTGATTTTTGAGCCTGATGCCACAAAAAAGGTGTGGAGGCACCACCAAAACACCTCAATGCTGTTTATATCGTTATGCACAAAGGCATTCATGTCATCAGCAAAAAGTCTCACAACCATTTGGCCGTGATTTAGAGGTAAGGAAAGACCATTGAGATTGCCAGCGTCCATGTGATGCTTTAATAGGCAGCTGAGTCCATTCGAGGCGATAGCGAATAGTAAAGGAGCGAGAGGGCAGCCTTGCCTAATTGATCTTTTTAAACGAATGGGCTCAGAAAGCTTACCGTTGATGTTTATTCTAGTTGAAGCATTTCCAAGAAGAGTGGAAACCATCTTCGTGAACTTTTGGCTGCATCCAAGGTCTTTCAATGATTGAAGAATAAAGTCCCATTCCAATCTGTCATACGCTTTGTCGAAGTCGATCTTAATGAATACCAGATCTTGAGCAGACTCCTCAGCAAAAGCAAGGCCTTCCCAAATATCGATAATTGCTTCAAGTATAGATCTACCTTTGATAAAACCTTTCTGGTCCTCGCACAGCCATGACTTTAAATGACAGGAGATTCTGTTGGCGATAATTCTTGCAATTATCTTGTATCCTGTTTGGAGCATGGTAATCGGACGCCAGTTTTCAATTTTGTTCTTATCTCCCCGTTTGTGGATTAACTTGATGACGCCATTATTCAGGCACTCAGGGAGGGCACCGAAAGAGAGAGCCTCTTGCCACACGAGGCGCAGTGGGGTGGCCACCTGATGTTTGAAGGACTTGAAAAACTCATTGGTAAGGCCATCCGGACCCGGACTTTTCCCATTGGGAAGGGCATCAATAACCTCGATAATTTCATTCTCGGAGATGTTAGCATCCAGTAGAGCAATCAAGTTTTGTGGGATTCTGGTTTGAGCAACCCTTGAGATGGTTGCCATGGAGTCGCGCCTGTGGGGGGAAAGAGGAGTCGAGACCCCGAGAAGATTGGTAAAGTGTTCGACGATGATAGCTCTATTCTCCACTTCCGTGCAACATTCAGTTCCATTGTTATCGACCATTAGGGGGATGGATTCCCTAGCTTGTTTCCTTTTGAGGATGTTACACATCTCTTTCATTGGTTTGTCGGCCTTCCCTGCCCACCAATCTTTGAAGAAAATTTGAAGATTTTTCCTTTGGACCTCCTCCTCTAATCTTAGTCTTCCCCTGATTTTCAAAAGACCCTGTTGGCAATGTAACTTACCTTTGTTCACCTCTTCTTCAAGCCGTGAGAGCCTCCGATACACCGTTTCTCTTCTTTTTTTTCGAATTCCTCTTATAGCCTTTTGAGTCCTGATTAGAATTTTTCGAGTCCTTTCTACTGCGCTTCTCCAACACTTAGCCAGTTCATTACAGTAAGCAAAGGCTTCCGTCCACACCTCATAAATTTCCTGGTGGACAGAGGGGAGGGAAAATGATGTCTGACAAGCATGAAACCAAGGAGCTTTCTGGAGCATGGGAATCGGTTTGAAAGACAGAGTAATCGGATAGTGGTCTGAGATAGTCAGGTCCATGTGTTGGGAAATCGAAGGAATACCCCACTGAAGGATGGTGTTCTGATCGATGTAGCATCTATCAAGTCTTGCTTTCCTCAAAGAGTCCCCCGACTGGAGATTAGACCAGGAGAACCCCTTCCTGTCTTTCACTTCGACCAGGTCGAGATGGAGCTTGATTTTATCCCATATCTCTTTCTCCTGACCGTCAATAATTTTTCCTTTGTTATTCCATCGGTCCTCAGGAAACTCAACCATGTTGAAGTCCCCACAAATCAGAACATTGTGTGAAAGGGAGTCGAGGGAAGCCCAAGTATCCATTCTATCTGCTTCACCATTAGGGGCATAAATTGAGACCACAGTGAACTGGAAAGGAAACCCGAAAGAGGCAGCAATCCAACGATGATTCCGACCTTCAAAAGTCGAGGTCACATTGCTAGACAAGGAGTGACTAATACCGATAGAAGCACCCCCCGTCCCTCTAGGGTGAGAAGTGGAGAACCAAAGGTGGTTCAGAGAAATGCATTTAAGCTGTTTTTGTAGATCCTCTCCGTCGATTTTAATCTCTTGTAAGCAAATAAAGTCAGGGGCGAAGCACTTGTCTTTGAACCACTGGCCAAGAATCGAAGCTCTTGACGGGTCAGACAGACCCCTAATGTTTAGAGATGTGAATTTCATTAATGATGGTTGCCCTCTTTGAGGGGAGGGACCCGATCTTTTTTCTTCTTGTGGTCTTCTTTTTTCTTCCCTACTTCTTGACTTAGGCTCCTACTCTTGAGGGGGCTCTTCCAAGGCATGCCGGAAGGTTGTTTTCCTTTAAGCTTTGACTTTTGTTGCGGTAATCTTGGAAAGCATACCGGGAGGGTAGGACCAAGAGCGGAGCTTTCGCTGTCTGGGTTGTCTTCATTGCTGGTAGTGAAGCCTTCCTCTTTACTCGTGGTGTAACCTTCTTGGTTATCTTCTTTGCTGGTAGAGCACCCAAGGGTATTATCAGTGGGGTCTTCTTCAAAGATGTTGTCCCCTGGGAAGTCGACCTCATTAATCTCTTTTTCAAGGTTACAGTATATGTTATTCGAGGGGGCAACTGTCGTAGTATTCCTTGTTTTTGATCTTCGAGGGCTAACTTTCCTCTTGCGTCTCACTTCAGTGAATCCTTCTGAATCCGTCTCAACAACGCGAGTTCCCTCTTCTTCCTCCATTGGAGGGGGATGACCCCAAGTGTCGTCTTGGGGGAGAGGGTCTAGGGTCCCATCTGGTTTAAGCTTGTTTTTATTGGTAGTTTTCTTCAGGGGGCAGTCTTTGATCCTGTGACCTTGATGCCCGCACCGGAAGCACGCGTAACCTCTTGTAAGTAACCTCTTGTGTCCAGGTCTTACCATCTCCACAGTTTATGGAGATCTTCGAGGGAAGGACCTGGTTCAGGTCTGTTTCAACGCAGATCTGAGGATGCCATCTTGCATTGAAAGAATGTTGAGCTCCATCGTAGATTAACCCCCCAACATCCTGTCTTGCAGCCATCGCGCGACCGATCGGTGAGACAATTTCACGAAGAAATCCATACATGAAGAAAGGCAGATTGGGAAGCTCCACCCAAAGCGGGTAACGAAGAGGCTTTGATCTGTTTCGGACAAAGTCTGGGGTCCACTTGAAAAGGCAAAGGGTGGACCGGCCCACTTGCCAGGAGCCGGCTTGCAGGGCTTGGAAAGCCATCTCTTCGTTCTCAAATACTAGAAGCAGGTGATTCGCCGGCAGGAATTGACATTTGGACACAATTAAGCCACGCGGGAACCACTCCTTGCGAAGCCAAGTTCTCACACTTTCAAGAGGGGGCCTGAGTGAGCTCTTCGATGTGTCCAGACGCCAGCACATAAATGAATTTTGATGTGTCACGGCTACTTTACGTTGAAGAACTCCAAATACAAACAAGAAGAGCGAGACTTTCAATGGAACGTGCGAGACTTTCAATGTTCCATTCATAACTTTTGTACTGATTTCCATTCATCTCCGTACGTGATGATTACGACGCATGGAGATGAAATGGAGGAGTCCTTGTCCTTCTGGCTTCTTTGCGTCAGGCAGGAAATGCAAAATGGTGATCACGGCTTCTTTGCGTCATGCAGGAAATGGAAAATGGTGATCACGATAAATGTGAAATGTATTTATCGGGAAATGTATTTGTGTCTCCTTATGTGCATCCAGATATATGAGTTTTTCGGTGTGTCTAATCGCCAAGGACTACATGTTCTACAAGTAATTTACGCTCTGACTATCTGATTGAAAGCGTTACACATACTAACATACCAACGTTTGATTGAATATTTATTGTGGCACATTCCAACATACCAACATTCCACAAAGTGTAACAAAAACGATAGCACCTTTCAATCAAAAGCAAAATATTTAAATTCATACTTACTTTACTATTACTTTATTTTACTATTTCCATTATCTTATAGTATACCTATGTCATCTAAAATCCATCAATGGTCATATTTGACCTTCATCTTCCATATTTTCATCACACTATGCTGCACACTTATGTTCTCCTCATAATTGGACCTTTCAAAACTGTGCAACATAGAGTACATCCCCCCCCCCCCCCCCTCCTCGTGAGGGTTTGCTCCAAGGGGAGGTTTTCTTCCTACCCCACAAGGAGATGGATCGCCATGAAGTTGAAGGGTCAATCCCCTTAAGCCATCTCATAGAAAAGCAGGACACCGTGTTGGGTGGCCCTGAGGCCGATTGCCTAGAAAAAGTGGGGCTTAACCTCGAAGATAAGAGGGATCATCACTGAAGGTGGGCCGGCTCGGCTAGACATAGTTGTCAAGTCCAAGTTTTCATTGCCACACCGGTCCAGAGCCCCTTTTGAGTTAGAGAGCAAGGTGATGGATGGGCTGGCTTGATGGTAGCCATTTCGGCCATCAAGATGCAAGACTTTCCAAGGGTTGACGGAGGGTGTTCCCATTGCAGGCCATCTACCCATGAAGCAATGGCCAATCGACATTCCCATTTAATGCGATGAAGCAAAGGCTCATCACCTACACCCTTGGTGCTTTGTTCCTTAGATGTTGGAGAAATTCCTAGGTGGTCCACCACCTAGAGGCATGCACGATTACCACTCCCCTTATAGTTGAGTACAATTTAGTGTAGAAGGGGAAACCACCCAACCACCATGAGGAACATGATAGAAAAATAGGGAGGAGGGCATGACATCCACTCCCTCTCTAATAGACTTCTCATCCTTGAGAAGTTCACCTACATGCCAGTAGCATGATTCGCCTTTGTAGTGAAAGCAAAAGGGTGAAAATTAAGATGGCTTTGTGAGAATGTCCAGGGTGTTGTTACCTTCAAATTTGGGTCAATATCCTTAGTACCATGGGTTTTCGTGCGAATGCAAATCTAAGGAAAACTTAACTTATGCAAGTGAGGTGCAAACCTAAAACTACTGGTTTGGCTCATAACAAAGGACTAACTTAGGATTTACAAGGATAGCATGCCCCATTTTGACTGGATCAAGACATGCCAAGCTCCACAAGAGCTGAATTTTGCATAAGTGTGGACTTCGTAGTTTTTGGGTCATGGTACTTTGCCTCTTATTAGGTTCAATATACGGATTTCAATCAAGGACTTCCATGAAGATCCTATCATAAAAAAGATGGTCAGTCTATCTAAGTCAATTCAGGATTGGTCATCCATGTGCCCTTCATCATCAAAACCGCATATTGGGCCATTTCGCACAAGGTAGGAGCCTAAGTGGCACACTAGGGCTCCGACCCAGTTCTAAGTTCAAATTGCCTGATCTCAAGCAGACATAATAGTAAGGAATCATGCCCATTTTGTAATGGGAGAGGCCTTGTTGCCACTCCACACATACCCTTTGCATCCTTTTGGACATTCCATAATTATCAAGGATCGGCGAAGCTGAGAGTGCAAGCAGTAGCCAAGGTAATTCCCACCAAGAAAAAGGAGCCTATCGATGGCCCACAACTTTACATTGCAAAAACAACACAAACATTCCACACACCATTGTGACTAACAGCAACGGTGACTTATGGTAGTAAAGGTGACTTACAGTGTATCCTTTTGTGCTAGTTATGACACTATGACTTACACAGCATTCATGCAACTTATTGCACAATGTGATTTATGCATTCCAAAAGGAATTAACCCTTACAACAAACCCCTACCATGAAGGAACCCGCGCACATCCCCCACCCTTAGGCATGAATGAGACGGCACCTCCTCACTTACAACCCACACAGATGCCGCATCATAAGTTACATGCTCGCCCACCACCGGAACATAGACCTATCGGTGGCCCGGGTGGCAATTACTACAAGGCATAGATGTGCAGTGCATGGTGCAACTTGCATTCACGTCGGCCAATTTCCTTGAAAACTTGCCCGAACTACAAAGGGACCCATGAGTGGCACACATAAGGCATAGACAGGAGGGCAAGGCCATGGCCCCATCGGCCACATGAAAATGGGCCTATCAATGGCCCAAACTTTGTTTTAGAACAACGCACGGAGGTGCAGTGCAATGTGTGACTTAGATTCATGTAGGCCAATTTTGCGCCAGCCACAAAGTGACATGCGGGCGGCATCCACAAAGGCCATTATAGGAGGGCAAAGCCACAAGCCTGCCAGCCATGGCTTTTCACATAGTGCATACCTTGGCCCCATAGGGCCCGACGGGTAGCACATCAACTCGTTCTGTATAAGTCTTAGCATACCGACACAAGAGTAAAAGATAGGGACTTATTTTCGTCCATAAAAAACATTGGTCCTCATGGTGCTCACTACCCCAACCGATGCAATTCCCTCATGGAGAACATGATTAGATGGCCTTTTTATTCCATATTTTTGCTTAGCTTGGGAGAGACTCAAACAAATGATATTCCAATACTTTCAAAAGGACAAGTCTTATGATCGATAAGCGGTTGAGTGCACATTAAACTTTGGTGCATGGACGCATCAGTGTTTTTCCATAGCACTCTATCTTGCCAGCCCACCCATGGTGGAGCATGGAGGGACTACCATGTATTGCTCCTCGGCTTTAGTCCCATGGATGGGGTACCCCACCCCAAATTTACACCACTTACAGCATGTGAGAGCGAGTTACAATGCTTAAACAAGGTGACCTTGCTGGCATATGGAGGATCTTACCTGCCTCCTCATGATGGTTGCCACAAAATGAACATCAAAGGACCAGTCAATGAGGGAATGAGTGAACGAGAGTGGGATGACAAGCATATTGGACCCATAAATACATTAACGAGTGATCATTGTGCCTTACATAGGATTATACAAGATTGGGTATTGGGTTGGCCTGCCACGCGAAACCCATGACCCTTGCCATGTGGGCCTAAAGCTGAGATCCACAACCATTTCTTGACGGCAAACATTTCCACCTCCAAAAAATCTTCTCCTTTTTTGCACCAAAATGAGCTGATGTCTAAGTGGGGACCGACGGCGAATGTATCTCATGTAAAAACAATTTTGTTGTTTTTGTCGATGGGCCCATGATCTGCACCACCAATGATAGATGCAATGTAATAGATTAATCCTATGGTCCACGGGTCTAGCCAGTTCAGATGGATCTAAAATCGGACATTATTTGGCCACCCGTGTGTATGACCAAACATCTCGAGCCTAGACTTACTAGGAGGTCATGTGCTCTTGTAAACAAGTGATCCACTTAGCTTAGTGATTGAGTCTCAAGGGTGTGAAGGAGGAGATCTTGGGTTCAATCTCGATGGGGTACATGGGGAAGTATTTTGCCCAAGAAAATCTAGAGCCTTCTAGAAGCATCCACTTGAGCTAACTCGAATTGATTGGGACACTTGGAGCGCATGCAGTTACATGGCCAACACATGGATGGTAATTAGAATCCACCTACCCAAGAAGGGAGTCCCCTGGAGAGAGTTATATATAGAGGCATATGGTTGGGAGGAGGGTCATCTCTCAAGCATGTGGTGGTGGTCAAAATCCTCATTCTCTTGCATTGGTATGAGAGCCATTTGAAGCTTCATTTCTTTTCCTTTGGAATGGTTTCATCATCATCAACCATTTCGTCTCCTCCAATTCTATGCATGGCATTTTTTATCACCAATGCATAGAGATTGGAGAGACTGAGGAGGCTGAAGTAGTGGACTTATGATCTCCAAAAGCTTGGAGAGTTATTAAAAAATGGAGATCTTTACATCAGTCATGCAGCCGCAAAGATTCAAACCCGGAACCTCTACAGAAGTCTCTCTCTCAACCAATCGGGCTAGGCTCCTCGGCATGAGGAGGCTCTGCAGTCTATTATCTATACCAAGTCTTGCAGCTGTTCATGGGCACTGAAAGTCAGCTCGTGTATTCCTTCTGTTTAGTCGATGCTAACTGAAGCTCTATCCGTGTCAAACTGCCCAATAAACGCCCACATGAAATAATAGAGAGCTTTTGTTCCTATTACCCACCCTCTCACGTGATGTTGAGTACAGGTGTCAAACCCGTGACCTACACTCCACGCGAGAGATCAACAACCATTGTGCTACATTTCCTGAGTGGCTATAGTATGAGGGGCGATTGATAATGCTAAAGGACTCGCCCGCATTGCTTGATTCTAAGAGAATCTTTCCGACCGGGTTGCATGTTGCTCGTACGTAAGAGAGGAGGATTCACGTCCCGATCAAAACCACCATTCTATATATGGCTGTTGATTCTAGGATTCAATCCCATAGCGCCCACATACTGACGTTACCACAATAATTGTGGTATCCATGCAAACTATAATCCGGCTTTGTATAGAAACCCGGAGAGCTCGCATGCTGTGAGAAAGGCCTACACATTAGCCAACTGCTATCTGACTTGCAGGGGAATGCTCTTCTATCCGATTACCTACGTAGCTATCTTTTATCCGAATTGTTGTTCTTAATGCTTACAATATTTGTCCATTACAAAATGCTATTTCTATACTTTTAGCATGAGTAATGTACTAGATCATCACAAACATGAGCTTAAAATGTTCAAGCCATCACCAAGCATCCAACTCGAAATACATGTTTGAGAGCACCGCATGCTACCCACAAAGAAACTTTCTAGTGATTGGGCTCTATATGTTGTTATCGAAGATACTTATTATAGTGGATAGTCTTTGGGTGAAAGCAAAAATGAGAAAAGAATGCTCTCTCCAAGATTACGGAGGGATGATAGCATGGGTATGAAGCTTAGGTCTTCTTTAAGAAGATCCAAAAGTAAATACGAAGCATGAAATGAATCTTTGTATTTGATAATGGAAGGATGTAGCTTCATGTGGAGATAAGTATTTTTCATTTCAATATTTTCTTTTCTCCATCTTCTCATATAGGATGCATTTTATTATCGTTGAAGTATAGTAGCAAGCTTTATTCTTGATAATATTGATGCCAATTAATGAAAGCTAAATAGGAGAGCATAAACATATTCAAATACTTATCAAGAATAGGCATGCACCTTTTTATCACCACATGGTATGATAAAATATTGATGCATAACATAAAAATATGAGTTCATGCACGAAAAGGAAAGATTGGTTGTGCATTTTTCTCTCAAAGAATTTTTTCATGCAAAACATACAATTTCTTCTTGCTTGGAAAAGATAGTTGATGCACTCAAGTTTGTGCACATGCATGCTTATAGCTTTTTGAAAGATAGCAAGTAGATTGTTTGTGCGTGGATGCTTGCATGCATAGTAAGCCCAAGAACTACTTGATTAAGTTTGGTGAATGAAAAGGAAAAAACATGCAAACACATAAATGCATGCAAATTGCCCTAACAAGGTAAGCTGTCAATTTTGAGGAAAGGATGGTGATGAAGCTAGAGACTATTATTACCTCAAGAGTACACAGCAACGAGGTAACCCTCAAGCTTTGGATTCGTATTATGATAGTACTTCAAATGCACCTAATAGAGAGGAGAATCGGCCTGCGAAGCCTAGATATAATAGGCCTTTGATGTGATACCGTTGTGGTGAGTATGGCCATATGCAAAGTAGGTGTTCCCTTCCAGAAGATGCACCTCCTTGTCAGCATTGTCTAGAAGCTAAGGATCACTATACCAAAGACTGCCCAAGAAACCGTCCTGCTCCAATCCACATGATTGCAGTCTCTCCACAAGAAGAAGGTATGGCCACTCAGTCTTATGCTGTTTCATCCTCTGCAATGCCCATGATGACTAGAGCCAGACAAGCAGCAACAATCCATAGAGAGGAACAAGAAGGAATCCAAGATAAAGAGGAGGAAAAGAAGGTTGGGTGGAAGGACCAAGCAAACATTGAAGGAGCTTATGAAAGGATGGCTACTTCATTAAGGGACCAACCAACAAGTCTGCAGGCAGACACACATGAGGTAAAGATTGAGCAGGTTTTGAAAGGCATTCATCACAAGGCTAGTCTATACGAACTTATAAGGATGGATTCAAAAATAAGAAGTGACTTATTGAAGATTATACACTCTGCTCACTTGATCCAATCACCCAGTATAGATGGTTTCATGGTTGATTTTCCCCCTGCACCGTTGGCAGACTACCAAAGCTCAGGATTATCTGTTTGTATAAAGGATGAAGCTCTCATAGGTGTGATCATAGATGGAGGCTCTGGTATCAACTTGATGCTTGATTTCACAATGAAGAAACTGAATTTGAACCCCACCAAGATTGCACCATTCACAGTTACACTAGCAGATCAACATCGGGTTGCGCCTCTTCGCATTATTGAAAAGGTACTGATGATAGTACAAGGTTGCCACTTTGTTCTAGATTTTGTTGTTATTGCACTTCCATAGGAGACTTCTTATCCATTACTGTTGGGAAGACCTTGGTTGAGGCAAGCAAAAGCTTTGCAAGATTGGGGGAAAAACAAACTATGGATTTCAACAAGCACCAATAGCCAACTGCAACTACATTTGGAAGAAGGATTCGACTCAGGGAAAACCACTGGGTATACTGTGGACACTCAAGTGATGCCCTCTCTACCCCAAGAAGAAGATATATTATTGAATTGGATGATGGAAAGTGTAGAGTGTTGCACGGTGGAAATTAAATAGAAGAAGAAGTTGTGGATGAAGGAGTTGCAGGAAAAGGCCATGAAGTTCCCAGGGAGTCGGAGAATGAGAGTTTGCAGGAGAATACAAACATTGTAGGGGCAACAACTATGGAAGTTTCAGAAAAGGAAAGTTATGAGCCTGAATGCAGAGAAGATCTCCCTTTTTTGGATATACCTGAAGGATAGTCCAGAGAACATATTGGAGAATATAAGCTAAATTCCACTCCTGCATATAGTGGAGATGATTTCTCAAGTAAGAACTGTCCTGAAACATTGGTTCAAGAAGCAAATTTAGGGGATGAAGGAAATCCTCAAGTAGTCCACTTGGCCTCTTGGCTATGGCATTATCCTCCTTTACTGTAGAAGGTAACTTCTTTACTTTTTGCTTACAAAAATGTCTTCGCATGGTCCTACAAAGATCTAACAGGGATACCAGAGGCACTTGCATTACACCCGATACCCTTAGTTGAGGGAGTCGCACCTGCAAGAAGTAGGCCATATCGACTCAATCCAAAGTATGCAGAGGCGGTAAAATTGGAAATTACAAAATTAGAAGAAGCAGGTATAATTGTTCCAATAGAACATTCCAGGTGGCTTTCTTCTATGGTTATTGTACCCAAGAAAAATAGTGGAAAAATAAGAGTCTGTGTTGATTTTCGTGCCTTAAATAAAGTGACTGTTCAAGATGGATTTCCTCAGCCCTTTATAGAGCAAGTACTTGAGGAAGTAGCAGGTCACACTTTGTATAGCTTCTTGGATGGTTTTAGTGGCTACAATCAGATAGTGATCCATCCTGATGATAGGGACAAAACAACTTTTGTTACTCCATGGGGAACTTATGTCTATACTCACATGGATTTTGGCTTGAAGAATGCACCAGCTTCATTTAATAGAACAATGTATTTGATATTGGGCTAGTGGTTAACAACCTTTCTCCGCATTTTCATGGATGACTTTTCAGTGTTTTCAGGCATAGATAGAAGAGCAGCAGTTCAAGATTTCCATGATCATTTGGAAAATCTAAAGGAAATCTTTGAGCAATGTCTCAAAACAGGTTTGAAGTTAAATCTTGCTAAATGTCATTTTTGGTCACCAAGGGCACTCTTCTTGGTCACATAGTATGTGGTGAAGGGATAACGGTTGACCCTGCAAAGGTTACTACTATTGTATCCATGCCTATTCCACAAAGCCCAAAGGAAGTGCAAAGTTTTTTGGGCCATGCACGATACCATAGAAGACTCATACGAATGTATTCAGAAATAGCTAAGCCTTTGTGAAGGCTTACGAGTAAAAAGGTCCCCTTCTCATGGAGTGATGAAGCTAAGAAACCATTTTGTGAACTAAAATTGAGCTTATGTACTGCTCCACTTTTAAGTGTTCCTAACTGGTCATTGGAGTTTCATGTGCATACAGATGCCAGTCTTCATGCTGTTGGTGCAGTTCTAGGTCAACCATCATCACACAAGGTTGACAGACCTATCTCCTATGCCAACAAATTACTCGCCAAGGTAGAAAGGATTTACACTACAACAGAAAGGGATGGTTCGGCTATTGTATTTGATCTTTAGAAGTTTCGGCATGATCTTCTTGGTGTACATTTTATATTCATATCTAACCATCAGCCCTTGAAGTAATTCATACACAAGCCTAGAGTGGCTGGAAGGGTTCGGAGATGGTTACTCCTATTTCAGGAACTTAACTTTGATATTCATATTAAGTCAGGAAGAGAGCACTACATGGCAGATCAAGTGTCCAGGACTGCAATGAGCGAGAAGGCAACAGGTATTAATGATGAACTGGTAGATAGTAATCTCTTCCTAGTGGCAATTCAGAGTGATTGGTATGATGGAATTCTCCATTTTCTCACTGTTGGAAAACTCCGAGAACACTTGACACCTATAGAAAAGAGAAGATTGCTCCTGAAAGCCAAAGCATATTCACTTATAAATGGAAATTTATATAAATACTGTCCGGATGATATCTTGAGAAAGTGTGTTTATCAAGAGGAGTAAATCTTTTGCTAGAAGCTGCACACAGTGAAGGACATCTAAGGGGGGAAGAGTTGGCTCACAAAATCATACACAAGGGACTATGGTGGCCTCATATTTACATGGATGCGATCAAGTTTGCTAAAGAATGCCACATTTGCTAAAGGTGTGCTCCTATGCCAACCAGATTGAGTTTCCAACCATTAGTCATATCTACAGGATGGCTCCCATTTGAACGATGGGGTCTTGATTTCATAGGACCAATTAGTCCAACTGGCACTACAAGAAATAGGGGGGCATAGCGACGCCCTCGAATTGAAAAAAAAAAATGGGCATTGTTGCTTATGCGACGCTATCGTCGCATAAGCGACGGTACATTTTTTCGATTTTTTTTTCTTCGACACCCGTCGCATAAGCGACGCTACTGTCGCATAAGCGACGCTAAATTAACAGCGTCGCAAATATTGTTGCTGACTAGCAAGGTTGGCAAACTCAAGAGCGTCGCATATGCGACACTCTAGAATGTAAAAAAAAAATCGATTTTTCCCAGCACATTTGCCCCGGGATTTGAACGCGAGTGCAAGAAGAGACCAAAAGCGAGAGAGAGAGAGAGAGAGAGAGACAGAGAGAGAGAGAGAGAGAGAGAGAGAGAACGAGAGAGAGAGAGAGAGAGAGAGAGAGAGAGAGAGAGAGAGACATCTACTTGAAGGAAGGTATGCGCACTCACACACACACTTACACACACATACATATGCATACACACACACATATACACACATAGACACACACACACACATACACATAGACACACATACACATACACACAAATACACTAACATATACACACATACACAAATAATGTTGCATACACACATGCACACATAATGCATACACATCCACACACATATACACATACATATACACACACATAAACACATACACACACACACATACACACACATATATGCATACACACACATATATGCATACACACACATATATGCATACACACACATATATGCATACACACACATAGAGAGACATGCACACACATACACATACATGCATACATAATGCATATGCATATGCGTACATCCATACATACTTACATGCATACACACACATATGCATACATAATGCATATGCATATGCATACATACATATATACTTACATGCATACACACACATATGCATGCATAATTCACATGCACACATACACATACATACTGCATATGCATACATAATGCACATGCATACATACACATACATAATGCATACACACACATATGCATACATAATGCACACACATACACACACATATGCATACATACATGCATACACATACACGCATAGACACATACACACACATAGACACATACACACACATAATCACATACACACTCATAGACACACACCCACATACACATAGACGTGCATACACATACACACACATATACACACACACATACACACATAGACACATACACACATAATGATGCATTCACACACATACACATGCATACACACATAGACACACATATACACACACATACACACATACACACATACACACATACACACATACACACACATATATGCATACACACACATAGAGAGACATACACACACAAACACATACATGCATACATATGCATACACACACATATGCATACATAATGGATACACACACATAGACAAACCTATGCATACATACATGCATACACATACACACATACACACATACACACATAGACACATACACACACATAGACACATACACACACATAAACACATACACACTCATAGACGCGTAGCCACACATACACATAGACACACACACATACACACACATATACATAAACACATACACACATAGACACATACACACATAATGATGCATACACACACATACACATGCATACACACACATACACATGCATACACATACATATGCATACATACATGCATACACATACACACATAGACACATACACACACATAGACACATACACACATAAACACATACACACTCATAGATACACACACATACACATAGACACACACACATACACACACATATACACACACATGCACACATAGACACATACACACATACACATGCATACACACACATACACATGCATACACACATACAAACACATATACACACATATATATGCATACACACACACATAGAGAGACATAAACACATATACACATACATGCATACATATCCATAGATAATGCATATGCATATGCATACAATTTACATACTTACTTACATGCATACAAAATGCACATGCATAGACACATACACACACACAGACACATACACACATAGACACATACACACACATCAACACGTACATACTCATAGATACACACACATACACATAGACACATACACATACACACACATATACACACATACACACATAATGATGCATACACACACATACACATGCATACACACATACAGACACATGTACACACACATTCACACACATATATGCATACCCACACATAGAGAGACATACACACACATACACATACATGAATACATATGCATACATAATGCATATGCATATGCATACATACATACTTACATGCATACATAATGCACATGCTTACATACACATACATAATGCCTACACACACATATGCATACATAATGCATACACACACATACACACATATGCATACATAATGCATATGCATATGCATACATACATACTACATGCATACATAATGCACATGCTTACATACACATACATAATGCATACACACACATATGCATACATAAAGCATACACACACATACACACATATGCATACATACATGCATACACATACACACATAGACACATACACACACATAGACACATACACACACATAAACACATACACACTCATAGACGCATAGCGAGACATACACATAGACACATACACATACACACACACATGAACACACACACACAAACATACACACATAGACACATGCACACATAATGATGCATACACACACATACATATGCATACCCACACATATGCATACATACATGCATACACATACACACATAGACACATACACACACATAGATTCATACATACACATAAACACATACACACTCATAGACACACACACATACACATAGACACACAAACACACACATATACACACACACAAACACACATAGACACATACACACATAAGAATGCATACACACACATACACATGCATACACACATACACCACATATATGCATACATACACACATATATGCATACACACACATAGAGAGACATACTCACACATACACATACATGCATATATATACATGCATAATGCATATGCATATGCATACATACATACATACATACATACATACATGCATACATACACACACACATATACACACACATACACACACATATACACACACATACACACATAGACACATACACACATAATGATGTATACACACACATATACAAGCCTACACACATACACACACACATACATACACACACACATGCATACATACACATACTTAATGCATACACACTTACATATGTACACGTATATATATTGATTTCTAACAATTTTGTTTTATATGTTAGGTATTATGGATCCCAGTAAAGAGAGAAAGACAAAACTCACTCTCATAAAAAGTCTTACGAGAGCAAGAGTTCCGTCTGATACTCTAGGGGCCATAATGCGTGATTAATTAGAGATGTCTGATGAGGAGCTGCACTATACGATTCAGATGCTTAACCAGCGATCAGACGAGGGCTATTCTATGGCTCCACATGCAAGAAGAGAGCTATCTGCTCATAGGTATGTTTTTTTTTTCATAAACTTTTTTAATGATATTTTTATTTATTTTTATCTATCTATTTTCAGGACACCTATACCACCTCCAAATCGTGATAGCAGAGCAGAGTTACCTATGAGGACATGCATAGGCACCTTAGGACTAGAGTGCGACATAGAGCCAGAGGGGAACATTGTGTACATAGGGAATGGATTGGAGTTCAAGAGAAGAATTCACGCACTATGCGACTCTTACCTGCGCTTTATCCACTTACCGTGGAAGTAAGTAAAATTTTACATATAAATTGAAATAAATATCTTATGTTTTATTTACATTATGTTTTTTATTTTTGTAGTGAGCATGATGAGAGGGATAAAAAATACATACTTAGTTCACTTGAGACAGAGTTTGGGACAGGATGGTCGCTTAAGTGGTGTCTAAAAGAGATGCGTACACTTATGGCTCATCGTCGCGATAATGCACGGTATGCATTTCTTTTATGTATATATATGTGGATATGAGTATGTGTATTTATGCATGTATGTATGTATCTGAGAGAGAGAGAGAGAGAAAAGAGTGAGACTAGAGGTATAAATACACGCATACACACACATATACATCATACATGCACATTTACACACATATACATATACATGCACATTTATACATACACACACATACATGCATATTTTTACACACATGCACATGCATGCAGTTACACACATATAATGAATACACATAGACACATACACATACTCACATACACGTACACATACTCACATACACATACACATGCATAATCATATGTACACACACATAGAATCATATAATCATATTTACATGCATATATACATATACACATGCATATATACACACACACACAACACATGCATATGCACATATAGATACACATACATACACAACACATGCATACGCATAAATAAATAGATAAATAAATAAATCCTATTTCAAAAATCCTAAATTGAAATCACTAATTTTTGATATTAGGGTTTTAAAACCCCTAATTTAAAAACTCTAATTCAATCTTTTAGCCATATGTCTAAAGTATATGTACACCTCGGACGTCCTACTAGAGAGATGTCTCTCCTCCCAACCTTATGCCTCTATATATAGCAACTCGAATCAACGAGGATCATAATATATATAAAGATATCTACACATCATGTAGATAGGATACATAAATATAAAATGGAGTAGATATATTATGCATCACACATACATGCCTAAATGCAAACATAAATATATATGTACATACTAACATATTTACATGTACACATTTACACATAGACATATATACATATATACATGTACACATCACATATACATGCCTACATGCACACATAAACATATATATACATGCATACATATTTACATGTACATATTTACACATAGACACATATACAATTATAAAAACTTGCATATATTACATGAATACATGAATATTTTACATAAATGCATATGCATATTTAACACATGTACACATATATCACACACATGCAAACACATACATATACATGAAATACATATATATGCATACTAACATATGTATACATACAATACACATGAATACACACACATGCATACATACATGATAAAAACTTGCTCCTCGAAGATAAAGCTATATATAAAATAATTAGGCATACCCCCGAGCTTCATGTTCTAACTTAGAAGAAGATGATTTCATCTCTCTAGTAGGATTCATCGTTATTCAAGTTAATAAAAAAATCTGTTATCTGATATCCATTCAGAAGCTCATATGTTTGCATTATTGCCATCATTTTGGTAAGACATCAATATAGTCTCATCTTCATTATCCTTATTGATTTCATTTATTTCTTTTATTGTTAAATCTATGTTCTCATGAATCACATCATTTAGTGATGGATTAATATCTATTTCTGGTAATTCCTCTTCCTCATCACTAGAATCAGCATGTAGAGAATTATCCTCTTCATCAAAAAGATTAGTATCATTATCACGTATAATGATTCTAATTTCTATTTCAGATGTTGATGTATCAGTATCTAATGCTGAATCATCAAGAGCACTTTCTTCGATCTCTCTAACAATAAAATGTTCAAACAATGACCTACCTCTAGGTTGCACATGAATGACTTGCCACCAAGGATGAGCATCCGGGATTTTATAAAAAAATGCTTGTTCAATATGCCTAGGAAGAATATATGGTTCTTTAGTAGATCGCATTACCTTGGAAGAATCAATTGCCCAAAACCCAGATAATTACTTTCTTAATGTGGAATTACTACCTTTATACTCTGCTCGAAACCAATCAACCTTCAAAATGACCTATCAAAATATATAACAACAAAAACCTATTATTAGGTGCTTAAAAAAATAACTAACTCTAAGAAAAATATATAAACTTTTCTCTACCTGTTTGGATGTACGAAATGAAATTTCGTAGATACCAACAATAGTTCCTACGTAACCAAGTTCGCTATCTATAAGGTTCGTGTCTTTTGAGGTAGCACGTGATAGTTTCTTGAAAGAAGCAACAATACTAGAGTCCTCTGTTTTACGTAAAGAATCAATGGCTTTGATTCTAATATGCTGTCCAAAAGCCCACATATTAGAGTACATTCGAGCCTGCAAAATAAATTCAATTAGTAAATAGAAACTAACATACATATATGAAAAAAATAAAATATTATTTTAATAAAATTACCTTTCGTTCACAACCTATCATTAACTCTCTTTGCTCATTTGAGATTTCTTCATGATTTGCGTTGGCTTGTTGCAAACAACTATATATGCTACAAAAGTAGAAACATCATTTTTTTCTTGAAATGTAAATAAGAATGGAACCCCCTTACCTGATAATACCTCATCTGTTATTTTTGAAGAAGACTCGTTGGTCCATGCACGTGGAGCTTCTTCATAAACTCTTTCAAGGTACTCACTAACGTAATACATGCACTCTTCAAGCATCCAACCCTTTGACATGGATCCTTCTGGTTTTGCTCTTTGTCGCACATAACCTTTTAGTATTCCCATAAATCGCTCGACCCAAAACATCCATCGAGTGTTGAAAACACCTGCAATCTCTATCTCATCTACAAGATGGACTAATAAATGAACCTGGATATCAAAAAATGAAGTAGGAAGTTCTTTCTCCATCAAACATAGTAGCTCTTTGCATTCACGTTTTTTTTGTGGGATCGAGTTTTTGTCGATCTCTTTGGATGTAATCCACCTATACATATCATAAAAACTATTATAAAGAAGTTAATTAAAAAATAAAAGATACCAAATATTCATACATATTAAATATAAAAGTATCATAATTACCTTATAAGTGATCCAAGACGATAGATCACATCTCGTACTCCTTTTGTTGTACATCCATCGATAACCAAAGGTAAAATATGTTTCAAAAAGTTATGCCAGTCATGGATCTTTAACCCAGATAAGCTCTTATCATCCATAGTAAACATGTTTTGAAACGATGCTCCATATCCTGTAGGAGTATTAATCAATTGAATTCTATTGTTGATAGTCTGTATCTCTTTTGTTGTAAGTACCCAAGGAGCAGGTGCATAAGTCGTTTCTTGTCGATGTCTATCAAAAACTGGCCATAACTTTGGTTTGGATTTTTTATCTTTCAAATCATTCCTTGATGCTATGGTATCTTTTAGTCCAAGAAGATGCTCCCATAGTGAATAATCAATATTTTTGAATATATGCATAGTATCAAGAAGATGACATACTTTTAACTCTTTCCAATACTCCAAAGAATACCATATTGACATGTTCTCTGCGAGTGCCAGTTTTCCTTTACCTCTGTTCACATACTCATTATCTGAATCATCACTGAAGATTTCTGCTTCTGGATCTATCAGAGGTCCATCTATCCATTTTTTATACCAATCCATAGGCCTCATAGGTTTTGGATACTCACTTGTTTCAAGGTTTCCATTAAAATGTATCGCTTCTCTTTTAGATCTTAATGGATGACCATCAGGCAAGAATCGTCGATGTCGAAGATAACTATTTTTGTTGAGATTCTTACTATAGATTGATCTCAACCGATCACCACAATATGGACAAGCTTTATAACCCTTAGTAGATATTCCTACATCATGGAAAATGATAAAAATATAATTAGATTAAATCATATTTATTTACATGCATATTGAATAAAAAAATTATATCAATACTTGAACAAACACCATATCCAGGAAAATCGTGAATAGTCCAAGCCACAATACCACCAACCGTAATATGTATTTCAATGATGCTTTTTGATACATCAATGACATTAATACCTCTCCATAACTCTTGAAGATCCTCAATGAGATGAGCAAGATATACATTCATATCTTTAACTTGTCTTTTGACTGGGATTAAAAGTGAAAGCATTAAATGTTCCTTTTTAATGCTAAGATATGGCGAAAGATTGTAGTTTATGACTACCACTGGCCATGTTGAACATTTACTCGATTTCATGGGGAATGGATTAACCCCATCTAATGCAACTCCTAACTTTAGATTCTGTGAATTTTGTGCGAATTCAGGCCATGTAGAATCAATATGCTGAAAAGCAACACTATCATGAGGAATTCTGATTATTCCATTAATACTTTTGTGATCATGTCCCCCAGTCAAAAGCTTTGATAATTCAGGGCTTTGAAACATCTGTCTAATCCGTGGAGCCAATGGAAAATGTCTGAATACCTTTTTTGGAATTTTACCTTCTTCGCCCTTATATTGAGGAGATTGACATTTGGGACATGTCAAAGAGTCTGCATATTCACCTCTATATAAAATACAATCGTTAGGACATGCATGTATACATTGATAATCTATACCAAGATTGTTGATTATCTTCTTAATTTCATCATGTGAGGTAGGAACAATATTCTGACTTGGTAAAAACTTTTCAAATAATAACCTGTAAGTTTATCAAAAAAAGATATATTAAAAAAAGTAAATAAATAAATATACATATATACATGAAGGTTTTTATTCTTACTTTAGTTAAGGTAAGAAAAAGAACTTGAATTGAATGGAGACTTTTTGTCCGCACATCTTTTAAAACTAATAATGCATCTTTCAAATTATTCGCGCAAATTTTGATTGTTTTAGATTGCAGGATACGATTGTTTGTTTTGGAGGATATGAAGTATGCACCTTCATTGAATGATTTATCGATTCACACATATGTTTAGTTTGAAAGTGTGAGAAGCGGGTTTATAATTGCTATTCAAAGAATTTGGCACTGTTTATAGGCCATACGATGGTGACCTGGATGAATTGCATGCACACAGGTTACTCAAGATAGAGCAACCTGATTATAAGGGACTAGTACCAACAGGATTTCTGGGGTATGCAATAAACCTCTTGCATGTCAATGATGAGCATCTGAACTTTAGGATACACAGTGGAAATCATGGTGGCTTGAGAGGATCACTTTTATACAACTTGTTCAAAGAACTTCAGGTTTATGACACTGAAGGTTTTTGAACAAGCTGTATAAAAGTGATCCTCTCAAGCCACCATGATTTCCACTTTGTATCCTAAAGTTCAGATGCTTATCATTGACATGCAAGAGGTTTACTGCATACCCTAGGAATCCTGCTGGCACTAGTCCATTATAATCATATTGCTCTATCTTGAGTAACCTCTCTGCATGCGATTCATCCAAGTCACCATTGTATGGCCTATAAACAATGCCAAATTCCTTGAATAACAATTATAAATCCGCTTCTCACACTTTCAAATTGAACATATGTGTGAATCGAAAAATCATTCAATGAAGGTACATACTTCATATCCTCCAAAACAAACAATCGTACCCTGCCATCCAAACAATCAAATTTTTCGTGAATATTTTAAAACATGCATTAATTGTTTTAAAAGATGCGTGGACAAAAAGTTTCCATTCAATTCAAGTTCTTGTTCTTACCTTATCTAAAGTAAGAATAAAAACCTGCATATATATATATATATATATATATATATATATATATATATATATATATATATATATATATATATATATATATATATATATATATATATATATATGCTTATATATATAAATAGATAGAAAATTGAAAATTATACCTTAATAGTATCGAAACAGATACATTACTCCATCCAAAAGGATTTTGAAGGTTGAAATAAGTAAGCTCGCACTTAGTCGTGTCAAACGACTTCCTTCATATACATGCTTTAGACATTCCTCTTGAAGATATTTCTCATTTTTGGAAATATCAATGCTCTCACTGTCATTTTGATACCAATCCTCAATAAAATCTGCCATGCCATCATCTTCATCATTGTCACACAAACCTTGTACTTTATCATCTTTTGAATATAGATCTTTCAACTATGCATATTGCACAGGATTAGTTTTGTGTAGCCTCCTCATGGAAGCTTTTGATAAATGAGGTACATTGGTATCTACACATATAAATAAAACTCATTAGTATTCCATAAATGAATAAAACGTAAACTTTAAATATAAAATTAAGTATATAACTTATTAAATATGGATAGAAAAATTTTATTCTCTCTAGCTAAAAGGTGCTCTTGGATGTCTACGCCATCCATAATTCACTAATAGTTCATCACCAGCATGTAATGTAGTAATAGCATTGACAACTATGTATCTTGATACATCTCTACTCATGTATGGTGATTCATGACTATTTTCACACTCCTCAAATGTGCAATTAGTCCTTCAACTATTATGTAACCCTTGACTACTATTTATTAAACCTGCTATATTTCCATGTGTGTAAGGTCTTCCATCAATATATAATCTTTTATTTTCTGCATGTAAAATCCTTCTATTAGTAAGGGATGCTGTGCTCAAGCATATTCCATAAGTACTCATGCTTTGAACATAACGTGAAAGTCGATGCCAATCTCCCCATCCATATATAGGACCACAAAATGACATAAGAGTGACTTCAGAGTTCGGAGGCACATACAAATCCTCCACAATAAAGAGACCACGACCAACATTCCTAATAGTGGATGGGGCAATCATATAGTGATTACCCCAAAAGTTGAAAACCTCTCCATCTAAAGGAAGTGGTCCTCTATTCCATCCTCCATATCTTCTTCTATCATATGTTTGTACTAAAGAATGATCATGAGCTGGCCATGGATAATCTCCAGCCGTTTCATTCTCAAAACCAGGAGGTAGAGGATTTCTAGAAACCTCTGCTTGTAATTGATGAACAACAAGTCCATGACGTGTATGAGGTATATTAATATTATGCGAAAAATCATCATCATCATCATCATCGAGCAAGTATTCCTGTATATCAACAATAAGTTGATTTTATATATGGTTTTTAAATAAAATAATGACATTAATATATATAGAAAATACATACCCAAGCATTATCATGTTGACTAGGTGATGGTGCATGCTCAAAAGTACCATACTCTGCCTCATGTTCAATACATTCCAATCGTGGTCTTCGATACGTGCCATAACAAGAGTTACACCAACATATAATATACTCTTCATAATAAAATTCATCATAATTCCTATCACAGGACACATGTGAAGTCATTGCATGGGTAGGAGGTGGTGGAGTACCCTCTGATTGATCAGAATCTGCACATAATAAGAAACAAAAAAAAGGGTTATGTATCCATCAAATATATTTAAAATTTAATATTTGATATACTTACAGTATAAAGTCCTTGCACGACGAGGAGACAGTGGTGGAGTTCCATCTAATTGATCAGAATCTACAAATAATGGTATTGGATATTAATAATCTGATTATCTACATACACAAAAAATTCACATATACATATTTACACATACACACATATTCACATATACGCATTTACACATACACACATATTAACATATACACAACTACGCATTATTGTGGGATAAATGCATGTATTTTGTATGAATGAGTGTATATGCATGCATGCGTGTGTACATATATATGTGTGGATATGTATATGTGTGTTTATGTTATATGTATGTATATGTGTACATGTATACATATGTAGAGGAGGTACTGGGGTATCCGCTTTTAACAAGAGTAAAGATTAAAGATTAACACTTCCAGTACGTCGCCTACTCAAGGGGGGTTCTCTTTAGGGAAGTATACCCTTTAACATTTCTGTGAGTAGGCAGATACAAAGTTTGCACAGAGTGGTACATACTTCAGAAAATATGAACAACCATTGACCAAGAAAGACCATACACTTCTTGATTCGATTCAGATGATTACAAGATTCGTCAAGGAAATGCTCAAAAACTAATGCTCAGAGCTTCGTGGCACTCTATGCAGATAAACATGTATCAATACAAATGGTGAAGGATTTGCTCAAGAGAATAGAGCTTAACACCAATACTGACTCACAGAAAAGAAAAAGAAAATCCAAGGCACTCTCTTACACTATAGTGCTCATAGCCCTCCACTGAGAAGCCTACCCTCTGTATCCACACTACAGAGTAGCTCCTACAATAGGCTTGAAACCACCAAGTGCGAGAGAGGACTTCTGCTCGTATACACGAACCTCTGTATCTCTAAAATTGTACCCCAAAAAATGTGTACAGTGTACCCCCAATGTGTATGTCAAGTGTACCCAAATGAGCATAAATCTCTTGATTTTATAGGCCCCAATAGGCCAAGAGAGCCTTGCCGAATCTTCACGTCCATTGATCACACGCCGGTTGATTGCCCAAAATTGGAGGGGTAGGTCAAATTCCCTTGATTTGAATTAGATCCACAAAAATAGGTAGTCGCCGTGAATGGTTGGCGGCAACACTTTTACTTTTAAAATTACCTTTTACCTTTTCACCCGCCCTTTTAATCCTGGCAATTCAAATGAAGGGCCCCGTACACTTTGGAAGTGCAGAAGCAAATCATCATGGAATGTAGATGTCCTTTCCAAGGCTCCCATTTGAGGTCAAATTCAATCTTGCGTGCTTGCCACGACAATAAGGAACAAATAGAGTCTTAATGATACCATAAATTCATCATCTATCTCTAAATGTAGATTGTTCAGCCACAATCCTTCTCAAGTGCTCTTGACTCCACTGCTTCCACTGCTCTGTTCTAAGAATGGCCTCCTGTTGAAGGTTTGATATATCCCATGAGGATCCATTGCTTTATTACTTGGAGGATTTCTTGTGTGCTTAGAGTGTGTGTGTGAAAGTGTGTGTGTGGGGGTGGGTGTATGTGTGTGTGCCGGAGGGAGTGAGAATGTGTGCGGGTGATTGTGTGTGGGCATACATGTGTATGTGGGTGTGTGTTCATCTTTGTGTGTGCGGATGTGGGAGTGTGTATGTGTGTGTGTGTGCGAGTATGAGTGTATGTGAAAGTGTTTGTGTGCCCCGATGTGAGTGGGTATGCATGAGTGTGTGTGTGTGATTGTGTACGTGTGTGTATTAGTGTACATGTGGGGATGTAGGTATAAGTGTGTGTGTGTGTGTGTGTGTGTATGGGTGTGTGTGTGGGTGTGTGGGTGTGAGTGAGTATGTGCAGGTGTGTTTGTATGTTTGGGTGTGCATGTGTGTACATGAGGGTGTGTGTGTGGCAGGAGGTGGAGGAGGGTGGGGACGCGTGGGGGAAGTGGTGGAGGAGGGCGGAGGGGTGTGGGGGAAGCGGAGGGTTGCGGGGTGAGGGGCGGGTGTAGGCGGGGAAGGTGGGCGGAGGGGTGCGGGGTGAGGGGGCGGGGGAGGTGGGCGGAGGGCGGAAGGGTGCGGAGGGTTGCGGGGTGAGGGGCGGGTGTAGGCGGGAGCGGAGGGCGGAAGGGTGCGGGGTGAGGGGCCGGTGTAGGCGGGGAAGGTGGGCGGAGGGGTGCGGGGTGAGGGGCGGGTGTAGGCGGGAGTGGTGGGCGGAGGGGTGCGGGGTGAGGGGGCGGGGGTGGTGGGCGGAGGGCGGAAGGGTGCGGGGTGAGGGGCGGGTGTAGGCGGGGAAGGTGGGCGGAGGGGTGCGGGGTGAGGGGGCGGGGGAGGTGGGCGGAGGGCGGAAGGGTGCAGAGGGTTGCGGGGTGAGGGGCGGGTGTAGGCGGGAGCGGAGGGCGGAAGGGTGCGGGGTGAGGGGCGGGTGTAGGCGGGCAAGGTGGGCGGAGGGGTGCGGGGTGAGGGACGGGTGTAGGCGGGAGTGGTGGGCGGAGGGGTGCGGGGTGAGGGGGCGGGGGTGGTGGGCGGAGGGCGGAAGGGTGCGGGGTGAGGGGCGGGTGTAGGCGAGAGTGCTGGGCGGAGGGGTGCGGGGTGAGGGGTAGGTGCAGGCGGGGAAGGGAGAGAAGGAGGGGGGGAGAGAGAGAGAGAGAGAGAGAGAGAGAGAGAGAGAGAGAGAGAGAGAGAGAGAGAGAGAGAGAGAGAGAGAGAGAGAGAGAGAGAGAGAGAAAGGCAGGGACGGGGGAGGAGAGAGAGAGAGAGAGAGAGAGAGAGAGAGAGAGAGAGAGAGAGAGAGAGAGAGAGAGAGAGAGAGAGAGAGAGAGAGAGAGAGAGAGAGAGAGAGAGAGAGAGAGAGAGAGATAAAAGGAAAAAGGGGGGGGGGATCACATGCGGGCAGAGAGAGATGTTGGAGCAGAGCAATCATCAATAGTGATTATATGAAGATCAAAGTGAGAAGATATGTGGAAGAATGAAGATTATTTTCAGAGGAAGAAAATAGAATCAGAAATGGTTCTTTTGTATATTACTCTTGTAAATAGTTCAATGTATTTTGAAAAAAAAAATGACGAGTTAGACTCGTATATATATCTACAGATACGTATTCATAGGAAGAGAGAGTGATATAGATCAGATAGAGAAGAATAGGTGAAGAGGTGATGAACATTGTATGTATCATCAACCATATGTATGAAAAATAATGAAGAAGAAAATGTTGTAGAATTCTGCGCGTCGATCTTCTTTCCCATTCTCCTTCTGTGCTTAATCTTTTGAAGAATCCTTTTGCACGTATCTAAGTCCATAGCTAATCTATCTATGGCTAGAATTTGAGAGATTAATTTCAATCAGGCTGTGAGAATTTTGTTTAGGAACATTCATATGTGAAGATGTTCTGAGAGTCAAAAAAATCTGGCGCACATTTCATCTTCAAAGAAATGGTCAGTGCTCAGTCCACAGTGTAAAGTTTTACACAAGTGAGGGCTCAAAATCTAAGTTGGAAGGTAAGCTATCTATGGCTAGAAGATCTTGATCAAACGGGTTCAGAGTTGGGAGAACCAGTGCTAAGAAGTTGCAGGTGTCAAAGTCGCCATTGCAGAGAAGCACTTTCAGACATAGGTAAAGTGTTTCACACATTTCTCAGTGTGTACTTAATCTTTTTGAGAGATTTAACTTGGCAAAGTTGCGCAACCTTAAGGCGAAGTGTTGTGCAAAGTTTTATCAAAAACTTTACAGGATTGATTAGTCAATGAGTGACTAATCTGCAGCAGACTTTTCTGAAGAAACTGAATTTTTCAGAATAATCAATTTTCTGATAATTTGGTGAAGATTCTCTAAATTAGGTGGAGTCCAAAGTTGATCTTGATATAGAGGTGATCTAAATTCAAGGTCAACTTGTTCTTTTGGAGATTAACACTCTCCATCAGTGGTATCAGAGCAGGTTGTGTCAAAATTGAGAAGAAGAAGACTCCGACTATTGCAGAAGTACAAATCTTTACATTTTGAAGGTGCAGAAGGGTAAAGGTTGAAGAAAGATTGAAGGAAGACATACAAAGAGCATCAAAAGGATCAGAAGGAGCAACATTCGAAGTAAAGGTACATTTATTATCTGTAAAGGTTAAAGATTTGAAGCTACAGGTGAAGTAAAGATGGGAGATAGTCTTCAAATTGAAAAGTTGGATAGAGAGAACTATCCTGCATGGTCTATGAGGATGGAAGCTCACCTTATGAGCAAAGATCTGATAGGATACATCACAGGAGATGAAGAAAAGCCAGAATTCAGAGATCCTAGTGTTCCAACTAGGGAGGAGCTTGCAGATTTGAAGAATTGGATGAAGAAGGATGCTCAAGCAAGAAGCATCATCTATATGGCAGTCAATGACTATTTGCTTCCTCACATTAGAGGACTTGAGAGTGCTTGTGACATTTGGAATGCTTTGGAAGAGCATTTCCAAAATACAACCAAATCAAGGAAGGCTTCACTATGGGCAGAATTTACTACCTTCAAGAAGAAGGCCTCACAATCAATCTCTGATTATGTGACAAAGATGAAGGACATTGCAGATTCTTTAGGTGCAGTTGATGAAGATATTGAAGAAGACAAATTGGTAAGACAAATACTTACAGGGCTAAGAGGAGATGAGAAGTGGAAGCCTTTCATTTTATCTACAGAACTTTCATTAGATCACTTTACTCCTGATTTGAATCAATTGTTAGGTCATATGCTAACTTTTGAGAATGATGTCAAAGGAGATGTTGATAAGAGTGCAGGTCATGCAATGTATTCTAAAGACAAGAAGAAAGCCAATAAAGGGAAGCAACAATCAGGTGAAGAAGAAGGTACATCAAACCAAGCAAACTTCATAAGAGGAAGAGGAAATGGCAGAAGTAGAGGAAGAGGCAGAAACAACAAAGATAATGCAAGAGCTTGTTGGATATGTGGTAAGACCAATCATCTATCTCATGATTGTTGGCACAATAATCAAAACAATGGTAATTATCAGAACTTTAATCAAAGAGCAAGAGGTGGTAGATTTCAGAGAGGAAATTTCAGAGGTAGAGGTGGTAGGAATTCTTTTGGAAGAGGTGGTGGAAGAAACTTCCAAAATCAATCCTATAATAACACCTACTACAACTATGCATCAGATCAAAAGGAGGATTCGACTCTCATTATGAATACATGTGAAACCTCACATGAGGACATGAGAGTGTTCTATATTGATTCAGGATGTAGTAATCATTTAAGTGGAAATATTGCTTTGATGACTGACCTAGATCATAATGCAATTAATCATACAGTTCAGACAGGTGATAATACAAAGCATAAGGTAAAGTCAATTGGTTCAGTCAAGGCTAAGGATGGGAGCACTCTTCTGAGTAAGGTACTTTATGTTCCCACAATTCCAAAGAATTTGATCAGTGTAGGTCAAATTGTGGAAAAAGGTTATGAGGTAAGGTTTACCAATGATGGAGTTTATGTAGAAGACCCTAGTCAAGGGTATAAACAAGTTATTGCAGGAAAGAAAGAAGGAAGGCTTTTCACATTGAAGGTACAAGGAAATGTTGGACATGCTATGTTCACATATGGAGAGCAGAAAGTGTCAGAATTGGATCTTTGGCACAAAAGACTTGGACACTTTAATGAAAGAGGTATCAAAGAAATGATTAACAATGATTCAGTGCTTGGAATGCCTAACATTGCAGGTCAACACATGACATACAGATGTGAGGCATGTCAATTAGGTAAGGCTCATAAGCAATCCTATTCCAAGCATGGATTTATGTATTCAGAAAGACTTGAATTGGTGCATACAGATGTGTGGGGTCCTTCAAAGGACTTTAGTATAAATGGTTCAAGATATTATGTCATATATGTTGATGATGCTACCAGGTGGATCACAATTTATGTGATTAAGGAAAAGTCAGAAGTGTTTAATACATTTAAACACTATCATGCATATGCAGAAAGGATTACAGGTCAAAAATTGAAGAGACTAAGGTCAGATGGAGGGGGAGAGTATTTTTCAAATGAGTTCAATGACTATTTGTGGAATGCAGGAATAAAGAGAGAAGTTACTTGCAGGTACTCTCCTCAACAAAATGGGGTAGCAGAAAGAAGAAATAGGACTCTTGTTGAGTTTGCAAGGTCCATGATGAAAGAGAAGAATTGCCCAAATTATTTGTGGGCTGAGGCTGTTAATACAGCTACATATTTGGTTAATAGATTGCCTTGTAAAGCTTTGCAGGGTATGACACCATATGAAGCTTGGTGGGGTAAGAAACCTACCTTGGATCATTGCAGAATATTTGGATGCTTGGCATATGCATATGTGCCATCTCAATTGAGGCATAAGTTGGAGCCTAAGGCAGAGAAGTATGTATTCATTGGTTATGATGATAAGCAAATGGGATACAGGTTGTGGAGTCCATCTACAAAGCAATTTATTGTATCCAAGGATGTTACATTTGATGAGCAAGGTACTTGGTATGCAGGTAAATATAATGTACATGCAGATGATGAAGAAGTAGTGGAACAAAGGAAAGGTAAAGCAAAGATTCAATTACTTGATGAAAGTGAGAGTAATGAAGTGCAGATTGAAGTTGAAGAGAGGCCAAGGTTTGATCCAGAATGTGATGAACCAGAGATCTCAAGAAGTGCAGAAGTTAGGAGATCATCTAGGCACAAATGGCAACCTACAAGGTATAGCTATGACACTTCATTCTTGACTACTAAAGATTATGCTTATTTGGTAAAAGCAGATGAAGACCCTTCTACATATGAAGAAGCCAAAGGGAAGAAGAATTGGGAAGATGCTATGCAAGAGGAGTATGATGCATTGATAGAGAATCAAACATGGGATTTGGTTCCTAAACCTAATAGTCAGAAGATTATTGGATGTAAGTGGGTTTACAAAACAAAGAGATTTGCAGATGGAAGTGTGTCTAGGTACAAAGCTAGACTTGTTGTGAAAGGGTATGCACAGACATATGGAGTGGACTATGATGAGACTTATAGTCCTGTGGCAAAGATGACAACCATCAGGACACTCATTGCAATTGCTGCTTGTAAAGGTTGGAAGTTGTCTCAATTAGATGTTAAAAATGCTTTCTTGAATGGTTACATTTCAGATGAAGTCTACATGGAGCAACCAGATGGGTTCAAAGATCAAGTGAGTCCAAATTATGTATGTAAGCTCAAGAGAGCTTTGTATGGGTTGAAGCAAGCCCCAAGGGCTTGGAATTATAGGCTTGTAAAATTCTTGAATGATCTTGGATTTCAAGCATCAAAGGCAGATAGTAGCTTGCTAGTCAAAGCAAGTGAAAATGGATTCATTTATGTGTGTATTTATGTTGATGACATAATACTTACAGGAACAGATGATAAGGGGATACAAATGATCAAGAAGCAGATGGAGAAAGAGTTCAAAATCAGTGATTTGGGGAACCTATCATTTTTCTTGGGAATGGAGATCTCTTATACTCAACATGGAGTATATGTGACCCAAGAAAGGTATCTTAAAAATTTGCTAACCAAATTTAAAATGGAAGATTGCAGGGTTGCACCTACACCTTTGGAAGTGAACCATAAATTGTCTAGGTTTGGAGGAGAAGAGTTCAGAGATATGAAACTCTATCAAAGTTTGGTTGGTAGCTTGATTTATGCTACATTGACAAGGCCTGACTTGTCATATGCAGTTGGTGTGCTTTCACAATTCATGCATTGTCCTAGAAAGGAACATTGGATTGCAGGACAAAGAGTACTTAGGTACATCAAGGGTACACTCAAGGAAGGGTTGTACTATGGGTTTACTTCAGATACAAGAATCAAGATATATAGTGATGCAGATTGGGCAGGTAATGTGGATGATAGAAGATCAACACATGGATATTTGTGCTATGTAGGAGACAAATTGATTTCATGGTGTTCTAAGAAGCAACATACAGTTGCTTTGTCATCCACAGAGGCAGAATATAAAGGTATGGTGGAAGCTGCAAAAGAGGTAATATGGCTAAAGACACTTTTGAAAGTTTTTGATGTGATTCAGAGTACTCCTATTATTTGTGGAGACAATATGAGTTCATTATACTTGGCAGCTAATCCTGTATTTCATGCTAGAACTAAGCATATTGAAATACAGTATCATTTTCTGAGAGAGAAGGTCATTGAGAAGGAAATTGAAGTCATACACACCCCTACAAAAGATCAACTTGCAGATATGATGACTAAAAGTTTGGATGGACCTAAGTTGCAGAGATTTAAAGATATGGCAGGAATAAAGAAGATGGAGGTAATCACAATTGAAGATTGAGGGGGAGCTGTTGGAGCAGAGCAATCATCAATAGTGATTATATGAAGATCAAAGTGAGAAGATATGTGGAAGAATGAAGATTATTTTCAGAGGAAGAAAATAGAATCAGAAATGGTTCTTTTGTATATTACTCTTGTAAATAGTTCAATGTATTTTGAAAAAAAAAATGACGAGTTAGACTCGTATATATATCTACAGATACGTATTCATAGGAAGAGAGAGTGATATAGATCAGATAGAGAAGAATAGGTGAAGAGGTGATGAACATTGTATGTATCATCAACCATATGTATGAAAAATAATGAAGAAGAAAATGTTGTAGAATTCTGCGCGTCGATCTTCTTTCCCATTCTCCTTCTGTGCTTAATCTTTTGAAGAATCCTTTTGCACGTATCTAAGTCCATAGCTAATCTATCTATGGCTAGAATTTGAGAGATTAATTTCAATCAGGCTGTGAGAATTTTGTTTAGGAACATTCATATGTGAAGATGTTCTGAGAGTCAAAAAAATCTGGCGCACATTTCATCTTCAAAGAAATGGTCAGTGCTCAGTCCACAGTGTAAAGTTTTACACAAGTGAGGGCTCAAAATCTAAGTTGGAAGGTAAGCTATCTATGGCTAGAAGATCTTGATCAAACGGGTTCAGAGTTGGGAGAACCAGTGCTAAGAAGTTGCAGGTGTCAAAGTCGCCATTGCAGAGAAGCACTTTCAGACATAGGTAAAGTGTTTCACACATTTCTCAGTGTGTACTTAATCTTTTTGAGAGATTTAACTTGGCAAAGTTGCGCAACCTTAAGGCGAAGTGTTGTGCAAAGTTTTATCAAAAACTTTACAGGATTGATTAGTCAATGAGTGACTAATCTGCAGCAGACTTTTCTGAAGAAACTGAATTTTTCAGAATAATCAATTTTCTGATAATTTGGTGAAGATTCTCTAAATTAGGTGGAGTCTAAAGTTGATCTTGATATAGAGGTGATCTAAATTCAAGGTCAACTTGTTCTTTTGGAGATTAACACTCTCCATCAAGAGAGACCACTTCAACAGTTCTCAGAGAATTGGAGTTAACATCGGGATTCATCAGAAGCTGGAATTCCCCTTATCATCCTTGGCAGATAATAACATTCACCGAGTTTTAATCGACCAGCATCAAACGTGTGCACTCAGATGTTTCTCCTTATGTAGAGCATGTAGCAATAAGCTCTTGAAGATTTGACAGTAGATAATGCATCCGCCATAGCATAGGAAAATAGCCAGAGAGAGAAGGAGGAGAGGTACTACAGACCCCCACATCAAGCTTTTGCACCGTCCCGGTGCAATAACTCCTTTATTTGCTTATTCCTTCAAAATGAACTTACAGAAAATAAAAGAACTATGGTATGTACAGGGAGTGAATTTCATCTGCTTGCATCAATTCAAATAACCCTTCACCCTGGAGATGTTAACCAGGGGAATCCTTTTGCTTCTTCTAGTTTTGTAATCTCTGCTTTTACCGCCTCTGCATACTTCGAATTGAGTCGATATGGCCTACTTCTTACTGGCACGGCTCTCTCAACCAAGGGTATCCGATGTAATCCAAGCTCTTCCGGTATTCCTATTAGATCTTTGTAGGACCATGGGAAGACACTTTTGTAAGTAAAGAGCAAAGAAGTTACCTTCTGTAGCAAGAGAGGATAATGCCACAACCAGGATGCCAAATGGACTATTTGAGGGTTCCCTTCATCCCCCAAATTTACTTCTTGAACCAATGTTTCAGGACTAGTCTCGCTTGAGAAATCATCTCCACTATATGGAGGAGTGGACTTTAATTTATATTCTGCAACATGTCCTTTTATCCAACCTTGAGGTATATCTGCAAAAGGGAGATCTTCTCTGCTCGTAGGTTCATAATCTTCCCTCTCTGATACTTTTATCTGGGTTGCTTCCTCAAGGCTTGTGCTTTCCTGCAATTGCTCATTCTCCAACACCTTGTGGTCTTCATTGCCCTTTCCTGTAATTACCTTATCTGCAACTTCTTCCTCAATTTCATTTGCATCATTCTCCAACACCTTGTGGTCTTCATTGCCCTTTCCTTTAATTACCTTATCTGCAACTTCTTCCTCAATTTCATTAATCTCCATTGTGCAACACTCTGCACTTCCCATCATCCAATTTAACAATGTATCCTCTTCTTGGGGTAGAGAGGGCATTACCTGAGTGTCCAGAGTATATCCAGTAGTTTTTCCTGAGTCGAATCCTTCTTCCAAATGTAGTTGCAGTTGGCTATTGGTATTTGTTGAAATCCATAATTTATTTTTTCCCCAATCTTGCAAAGCTTTTGCTTGTCTCAGCCAAGGTCTCCCCAGGAGCAAAGGATAGGAAGCCTCCTGTGGAAGTGCAATAACAACAAAATCCAACACAAAGTGGCAATCCTGTTTTACCATCAATACCTTTTCAATAATGCCAAGTGGCGCAACCCGATGTTGATCTGCCAATGTAACCGTGAACGGTGCCAACTTGGTGGGGTTCAATTTCAGCTTCTTCATTGTAAAATCTGGCATCAAATTGATACCAGAGCCTCCATCTATGATCACACCTGTAAGAGCTTCATCCTTTATACAAACTGATAATCTCGAACTTTGGTAGTTTGCTAAGGGTGCAGGAGGAAAATCAACCATGAATCCATCTATACTAGGTGATTGGACTAAGTGAGCAGAGTGTATAATCTTCAGTAAGTCACTTCTTATTTTTGAATCCATCCTTATAAGTTCATATAGACTAACCTTGTGATGAATACCTTTCAAGATCTGTTCAATGTTTACCTCTGGAGTGTTTTCTTGCAGTCTTGTTGATTGGTCCCTTATAGTAGTAGCCACCTTTTCATAAGCTCCTTCAATTTCTACTTGGTCCTTCCATCCTGACTTCTTTTCCTCCTCTTTATCCTGAAATCCTTGTCGTTCATCTCTATGGGTTACAGCTGCTTGCCTAGCTCTAGTCATTATGGGCATAGTAGAGGATGAGACAGCATAAGTCTGAGTGGTTTTCACTTCTTCATGTGGAGAGACTGCAATCATGTGAATTGGAGCAGGACGACCTCTTGGGCAATCTTTGGTATAATGATCCTTGGCCTCTGGACAATGTTGACAAGGAGGTGCATCTTCTGGGAGGGAACATCTATTTTGCATGTGACCATATTCACCACAACGATAGCACATCAAGGGTCTATTATATCTAGGCCTTGCAGGCCGATTCTCCTCTCTATTTGAAGTATTTGATGTACTAGCATAATATGAATCCAAATTTTGAGGGTTACCTCTCTGCTGTGTACCCTTGAGGTAGTAGCAATCTCTGGCTTCATGACCATCTTTTCCACAAAAATGACAGCTTACCTTAATAGGGCAATTAGCATTGGAATGTCCATTGTTGTTACAGATTGTACACCAAATTTGTCTCCTTATATCCTGAGTGGTCTTCAAATCTTCTAACTCTCGGCGAAGTTGAGCTACTTCATCATCAGTGCGACGCAGTGGTGGCAAGACCTTCTCTTCTTGTTGATTTTGTTGCATCTTTAATGCTTCCAATTCCCTCCTCAGTTGCTCAATAGGATCCATGTCTGTAGCGTACTTTGGTTGTGCATCCCCTTCGAAATGTTGCCTTGCTTCTTCAATGCGTGATGCCGCTGCAACAAAATCATTGAGGGTCGCATCCAATCTAAGAGATTCACGAAGCTTCTGCTGAGATGACCTGGGCAGAGCTTTCTCAATCCACTTTTTAACCAAAAAGTCACCTGGAGCATGTGGCAGACGTGCAACAAGTGCTTTTGTTCTAGTGTGAAGTTCATGAAAAGATTCACCTGATCTTAGCTTCAAATTCTCTAGCTGATCTAGAGCTCTTTGTGAGGAATCACTTGGTCGGAATGTCTGTGAGAATGCCGCCTTCAGAGCCTCCCATGTAGTGAAATGGCCATCTGCATATTGACTATACCATTTATCTGCAAGACCCTCCAATGTGGATGGAAAAAGTGCTAACATTGCATCCTCTCTATTCTGCAGACCTCGTCCACGGCATAAAGAGATGAATCTTCTCACATGATCATCAGCATCCTCATAGGCTTGTCCCTTGAAGGTAGGGAACTTGATGTTGATCCTAGAGAGTAGATGAGAAAGATCCTCCATTTGGACTGGTGTCTCTTCTGACGTATCTGAGGAGAAGTCTAGAGTTCTCCTATACCCTTCTTTTGAAAATAGTGTCGCACCCAAATCAATAGACAAATTTAGGGAAGGCAGAGGGGAAGTAGAATCACTGGTCATGGCTATTGCTAAGTTGTTAAGGCTCCTCCGAACACGAAGAGACTCCTTATCTGCTCGTGTATGGGTCATATACCTACTTGCAATGTAATAGAGCAAAATACCCCTCACAAAAATGCAAAGGTCCCACCGGGCGTGCCAAACTGTAGAGGAGGTACTGGGGTATCCGCTTTTAACAAGAGTAAAGATTAAAGATTAACACTTCCAGTACGTCGCCTACTCAAGGGGGGTTCTCTTTAGGGAAGTATACCCTTTAACATTTCTATGAGCAGGCAGATACAAAGTTTGCACAGAGTGGTACATACTTCAAAAAATATGAACAACCATTGACCAAGAAAGACCATACACTTCTTGATTCGATTCAGATGATTACAAGATTCGTCAAGGAAATGCTCAAAAACTAATGCTCAGAGCTTCGTGGCACTCTATGCAGATAAACACGGATCAATACAAATGGTGAAGGATTTGCTCAAGAGAATAGAGCTTAACACCAATACTGACTCACAGAAAAGAAAAAAAAAATCCAAGGCACTCTCTTACACTATAGTGCTCATAGCCCTCCACTGAGAAGCCTACCCTCTGTATCCACACTACAGAGTAGCTCCTACAATAGGCTTGAAACCACCAAGTGCGAGAGAGGACTTCTGCTCGTATACACGAACCTCTGTATCTCTAAAATTGTACCCCAAAAATGTGTACAGTGTACCCCCAGTGTGTATGTCAAGTGTACCCAAATGAGCATAAATCTCTTGATTTTATAGGCCCCAATAGGCCAAGAGAGCCTTGCCGAATCTTCACGTCCATTGATCACACGCCGGTTGATTGCCCAAAATTGGAGGGGTAGGTCAAATATTCCCTTGATTTGAATTAGATCCACAAAAATAGGTAGTCGCCGTGAATGGTTGGCGGCAACACTTTTACTTTTAACAATTACCTTTTACCTTTTCACCCGCCCTTTTAATCCTGGCAATTCAAATGAAGGGCCCCGTACACTTTGGAAGTGCAGAAGCAAATCATCATGGAATGTAGATGTCCTTTCCAAGGCTCCCATTTGAGGTCAAATTCAATCTTGCGTGCTTGCAACGACAATAAGGAACAAATAGAGTCTTAATGATACCATAAATTCATCATCTATCTCTAAATGTAGATTGTTCAGCCACAATCCTTCTCAAGTGCTCTTGACTCCACTGCTTCCACTGCTCTGTTCTGAGAATGGCCTCCTGTTGAAGGTTTGATATATCCCATGAGGATCCATTGCTTTATTACTTGGAGGATTTCTTGTGTGCTTAGAGTGTGTGTGTGAAAGTGTGTGTGTGGGGGTGGGTGTATGTGTGTGTGCTGGAGGGAGTGAGAATGTGTGCGGGTGATTGTGTGTGGGCATACATGTGTATGTGGGTGTGTGTTCATCTTTGTGTGTGCGGATGTGGGAGTGTGTATGTGTGTGTGTGTGTGCGAGTATGAGTGTATGTGAAAGTGTCTGTGTGCCCCGATGTGAGTGGGTATGCATGAGTGTGTGTGTGTGATTGTGTACGTGTGTGTATTAGTGTATGTGTGGGGATGTAGGTATAAGTGTGTGTGTGTGTGTGTGTATGGGTGTGTGTGTGGGTGTGTGGGTGTGAGTGAGTATGTGCAGGTGTGTTTGTATGTTTGGGTGTGCATGTGTGTACATGAGGGTGTGTGTGTGGCAGGAGGTGGAGGAGGGTGGGGACGCGTGGGGGAAGTGGTGGAGGAGGGCGGAGGGGTGTGGGGGAAGCGGAGGGTTGCGGGGTGAGGGGCGGGTGTAGGCGGGGAAGGTGGGCGGAGGGGTGCGGGGTGAGGGGGCGGGGGAGGTGGGCGGAGGGCGGAAGGGTGCGGAGGGTTGCGGGGTGAGGGGCGGGTGTAGGCGGGAGCGGAGGGCGGAAGGGTGCGGGGTGAGGGGCGGGTGTAGGCGGGGAAGGTGGGCGGAGGGGTGCGGGGTGAGGGGCGGGTGTAGGCGGGAGTGGTGGGCGGAGGGGTGCGGGGTGAGGGGGCGGGGGTGGTGGGCGGAGGGCGGAAGGGTGCGGGGTGAGGGGCGGGTGTAGGCGGGGAAGGTGGGCGGAGGGGTGCGGGGTGAGGGGGCGGGGGAGGTGGGCGGAGGGCGGAAGGGTGCGGAGGTTTGCGGGGTGAGGGGCGGGTGTAGGCGGGAGCGGAGGGCGGAAGGGTGCGGGGTGAGGGGCGGGTGTAGGCGGGGAAGGTGGGTGGAGGGGTGCGGGGTGAGGGGCGGGTGTAGGCGGGAGTGGTGGGTGGAGGGGTGCGGGGTGAGGGGGCGGGGGTCATGGGCGGAGGGCGGAAGGGTGCGGGGTGAGGGGCGGGTGTAGGCGGGAGTGCTGGGCGGAGGGGTGCGGGGTGAGGGGTAGGTGCAGGCGGGGAAGGGAGAGAAGGAGGGGGGGGGAGAGAGAGAGAGAGAGAGAGAGAGAGAGAGAGAGAGAGAGAGAGAGAGAGAGAGAGAGAGAGAGAGAGAGAGAGAGAGAGAGAGAGAGAGAGAGAGAGAGAGAGAGAGAGAGAGAGAGAGAAAGGCAGGGACAGGGGAGGAGAGAGAGAGAGAGAGAGAGAGAGAGAGAGAGAGAGAGAGAGAGAGAGAGAGAGAGAGAGAGAGAGAGAGAGAGAGAGAGAGAGAGAGAGAGAGAGAGAGAGAGAGAGAGAGAGAGAGAGAGAGAGAGAAAGAGAGAGAAAGAGAGAGAGAGAGAGAGAGAGAGAGAGAGAGAGAGAGAGAGAGAGAGAGAGAGAGAGAGAGAGAGATAAAAGGAAAAAGGGGGGGGGTCACATGCCGGCAGAGAGAGACACCACTTCAACAGTTCTCAGAGAATTGGAGTTAACATCCGGATTCATCAGAAGCTGGAATTCCCCTTATCATCCTTGGCAGATAATAACATTCACCGAGTTTTAATCGACCAGCATCGAACGTGTGCACTCAGATGTTTCGCCTTATGTAGAGCATGTAGCAATAAGCTCTTGAAGATTTGACAGTAGATAATGCATCCGCCATAGCATAGGAAAATAGCCAGAGAGAAAAGGAGGAGAGGTACTACAACATATATATATGCATATATGTTTGCATGTATATGTGTATGTGGGTATGCGTATGTGTATGTGTGTATATATGTGTATGTATTCAGATTTTTTTCTTGTTTGAGATTAAATTAACAGGAGATATTGTATGGTCGAAAAAAATAAGAGGCGAGCTAACATACCACCCGAGTCACGGCAGTTTTTTCGTAGACAGCTACATCTTCAGGAGTCATTTCCTTAGCAGAAGGTACACAAACTCATAGTTTATATTTATAATTTTTATATATTTTAGTAATTTTTTACATTTAATTTATGTATTTTTTTTCTTGAATAAACAGGCTGCTGCAAAGAAGAGAGTGGAGTCGGGCCACACATCGTACCTAGGCCAAATGGGCCATATTGGTTTTGTAGCTACATTTGTAAGTATATGTGTTATTGTGAGTATATTTCTTATTTTAGTTAAAATGCCAGCAACTAATGTTTTTTATTTGTTTCATTGCAGCGGAAGGATTATGGCCGATATCTTACGAGACATGAGATCGAGTATGCTACACATTTTGGATATCGGCGTTTGGGCGAGTATATGCAAGATCATCCTCATGCCTTGAGTATTTTTAAATTTTATATAATTATTTTGTTTTTATGAATGGTTTAATTATTTTATTTATTTATGTTTGTTATATGTAATACAGGAGTATTATGGAGACACAAATATGGATGAGGTGGAGAGAGAGATAGAGGAGGGACGATCTCGATCGTCATAGGGTGATCATGATGATGAGGATGAGGAAGATCAAGATGATCATGATATTGCTGATGACGATGATGATCATGATGATGATGATTAGGATTTTAGTTGATTATGACATTCGATTATATGTATTTACATTGATATATATATATATATATATATATATATATATATATATATATATATATATATATATATATATATATATATATATATATATATATATATATATATATATATATATATATATATATATATATTATCTATATATTTTTCATTTCAGTAATGTTTTGAATTGTGTGTATGGTATTAAGTAATGAAGAGTTTTGTTCTATTGATTGTTATTATTGTTTATATTAAGCATGTTTTTTAATACTTTAATTATATAATTCATTCATATGTGTGTCTAAGTGTATATGTATGTAGTGTTTATGTATGTATGTGCATGTGTATGTGTGTGTATATGTATGTATGTGCATGTGCATGTGTAAGTGTATTTGTGTGTATGAGTATGTGCATGTGCATGTGCATGTGCATGTGCATGAGTATGTGTATATGTAGGTATGTGCATGTGTGTGTGCATGTGTATATGTGTTTTAATACTTTAATTATATAATTCATTCATATATGTGTACTTGTGCATGTGTATGTGTGTATATGTACGTATGTGCATGTGCATGTATAAGTATATATGTGTGTATGAGTATGTGCATATGTATGTGTATGTATGTGTATATGTATATGCATGTATATGTATAACTCTATGTGTATATGTGTGTATGTGCATGTATATGTGTATATGTAGTTATGTGCATGTGTGTGTGCATGTGTATATGTGTTTTAAGACTTTAATTATATAATTCATTCATATGTGTATACTTAAGTGTATATGTATGTGTGTGTATATGTATATATGTGCATGTGTATGTGTGTGTATATGTATCTATGTGCATGTATAAGTGTATATGTGTGTATGAGTATGTGCATGTGCATGTGTATGTGTGTGTATATGTATATGCATGTATATGTACTCTATGTGTATGTGTGTGTATGTGCATGTATATGTGTATATGTAGTTATGTGCATGTATGGGTCCATGTGTATATGTGTTTTAATACTTTAAGTATATAATTCATTCATATGTGTGTACCTATGTGTATATGTATGCATGTGCATGTGTATGTGTGTGTATATGTATGTATGTGCATGTGCATGTATAAGTGTATATGTGTGTATGAGTATGTACATGTTCTTGTGTATGTGTGTGTATATGTATATGCATGTATATGTATATGTATGTATATGTATATGTATATGTATATGTATATGTATATGTATATGTGTATATGTATATGCATGTGCATGTATATGCATGTATATATGTATGAAACATGCATGTGTATGTGGATGCATTTCCATTTGCATCCATGTGCATGCATGTGGATGTGCATATACATGTATTTGCATATATGTTAATGTGTGTATGTGTATATATATATATATATATATATATATATATATATATATATATATATATATATATATATATATATATATATATATATATATATATATATACATACATATATATATATATATATGTATATATACACACATATATATATATATATATATATATATATATATATATATATATATATATATATATATGCAATAATGCATGCATGTAAGTCTTTTTATGTGGTTGTACGAATGTTTGTGCATATGCATGTGTATATGTGTGTATGTCTAAGTGTATGTGCACATGTATCTGTTTGTATATATGTGTTTGTATGTGCATGTGTATATGTGTATATGTGTGAAAGTGCATCTTCATCATGTATAAGTGTATAAGTGCATATCAATAAGTGTGAGTATGCTATGTAATGAAAGTAACACAATTCAAATGATATACAAAGAATAGAAATTGTACTTACAATTGTTAGCCATACTTTTTGCTTGGTTAGCTTCTTGAATAACCTGCAATAAACAGAGAGAGAGAGAATTCAAATAGAGAAAGATGTAGAAAGAGAGAAACAAAGACCGAGGGAGACAGTAAGAGAGAGCTTAGGCAAAACAACAATTTTGCATATACTTGCTTCAGCTAGTAAGCGGAGCGCAATTGCGAACGTTGGAGAGCTCTTCGATCGGATGCGTGAAAATGCCGATCGAAGAGCCTCCAACGTTTTAATTTTTGTCCGTCAACAGATCGTCGTGTAAGCGATGCTGTTCGTCGTCGTATATGCGACAGCTTTTTAGCATCACTTATGCGACGGTAATGATCGTTGCCTATGCAACGTAGAAGAGCATCGCTTATGCGATGCTATTAAATAGCATCGTGTTAACGATGTTGTATGGGAGCGTCGTAGTCCCATCGCACCACAAGTCGCAAAAACCATCATTTTCTCCATCGTTTAATCAAGGTTCTGCGTGCGGTGCTAATTACGATGCATGTTGCAATTTTATAACGACAAAATTCTGTCGCCTTAACCGTCGCTATACGCCCGTATTCCTTGTAGTGTGGTCAACCTGGGGGTAAGAAGTATATTTTGATGGCCACATGCTACGCAACTAAATGGATTGAGGCTTAAGCTACTGTAGATTGCACAACTTTAACAGTAGCTAAGTTTTTGTATAAACGTATTTTTTCAAGATTCGGTTGCCAACTGGAAATCACTAGTGATAGGGGCACACATTCTGTAAATCACTTGCTCCAATTTATATTTGACAGGTACAAGGTCTTCCATAAAAAATATTGCGCTTACTATCCAAGGGCAAATGGCCAAGCAGAGAGCTCCAAAAGATTTTGATCGGATTGCTGCGCAAATTATCTTTTGATCATCAAAGCTTCTGGCCACAAGCATTGATCGGTGCAATTTGGGCTTTCAGAACTACAAAGAGGGGAACCACTAGCAAGAGTCCATTTCGCCTACTATATGGAAAAGAGGCATTAGCTCCATTGGAATTTATTATCAAAAAAGAACTTGGAGCCAAAACCATTGGAATTGGACCTCCCATTAGGAGACTGGTAGCATTAGAAGAATACAGAGAAGGAGTAATGCGAAAACTTCAGGTAAAACAAGAAGAGCGCAAACGATTGCACGACAGGTATCTTAGGACCAACAAAGTACATGAAGGATCCTTGGTTTTGGTGCATCAAATCCCAGCAATTTCAACCGAATTGGCACGCAAATGGATAGGACCATAAAGGGTGATCAAGGTATTACCACATGGAGCAGTGCATCTGGAGGATTTGTAGAGTAAGAGGATACCCCTAGTCAATATCTCCAGGGTGAAGAAATACCTAAATTAAAGTTAAGTTAAATTGGAAGAACTTCATCCACTGTACATACCACATTTCATTGAATATTTGCAGTTTACTTTGTTTATTCAGAAAGCAGATAAAGGGAAAGTTGCACGAGGATGGTGCAAAAACTTGATGTGGGGGTCTATAGCACCCTCTCTCTCTCTCTCTCTCCCTCTCTCTCTCTCTCTCTCTCTCTCTCTCTCTCTCTCTCTCTCTCTCTCTCTCTCTCTCTCTCTCTCTCTCTCTCCGCCCCCGTAGCCCTCTGCCACCCCCCTCAGCCCCACACCCCTGCCCCTCACCCCACCACCGCTCCCTCCTCCGCAGCCTTCGTGACCCCCCGTTCTTCCTCTCTCTCTCTCTCTCTCTCTCTCTCTCTCTCTCTCTCTCTCTCTCTCTCTCTCTCTCCCTCTCTCCCCCCACCCTGCAGCCCACCACCACCCCCTCCCCCACCTGACCTGCCACCCTCCCCCCCCCACCCCGCAGCCCACCACCCCCCCACCCCGCAGTCCACCACCACCCCACCCTGCAACCCACCATCCCCTCCCCAACCTGCAGCCCACCAACCTCCCCTCTCTCTCTCTCTCTCTCTCTCTCTCTCTCTCTCTGCCAACCCCTGCACCCTCACCCCGCCAACTTCCGCCCTTTAGAGCATTTCTTTTGCCAATCTTGTAATCCTCTGTGTAATCAAAGGAGTGGATTCGTCATTTACTATTGCCATTATCATTGATCTTCTCTCTGAGTGTCTACATTACTGCACAATTATGGTGATCTGCCTGCTCAGAGAAGTGTTAAATGGTATATTTCCCTAAGGAGAAGCTCCCTTGAGTAGGGGATGTACTAGAAGTGTATATTCTCTACTCTTGTCAAAAGTGGATACCCCAGTACCTCCTCTACATCTGTCAAATGTGCCATTATTCCTCACATTCGCTCTTGGAGAACATCTAAGGATGCTTGGGATACACTTACCACATTGTACCAAGCTAGGAATGAGGCTCCTGTTGCTTACCTCCGAAAACAGTTGGAGAGTGAGCACATGAATGAAGGTGATTCTATGGACAATTTCCTAACGAAGATCAAACACTTGAAGGAATAGTTGATTTCTGCTGATGAGGTTATACCAGATAGCTCACTTGTGCAGACCGTTTTAAATGGTCTTCCTGATTCATATCAGAGTTTTGCTTCTACTCTTCGGTTGATGATGAAAGGCAATCTAAATGCCTTATCATTTGAGAAGTTAGTCTATGTTCTGTAGTAGGAAGATCAGTCCAGGCAGAACAGGTCCATTATGCGAGTTGCAGATCAAGCTTTCCTGGCTAGTCAGAAGGGCAAAGGAAAATGGAGCTCTTCAACTAGTAAGCAGAAATCTGCTAATTCTGCATATTCGAAGAAGGAAGATAAAGATGAGAAGAAATCAGAAAAGCAGAAATTATTTTGTAAGTATTGTAAAGGGAATGATCATATCATAAAGAACTGTCAAAAACTGACTGCTAAAGAGGGAAAGAAGAAAGAGATTGGAATGATTGTTGCAGAAGCCTCTACACCAAAAACGGAGTCTGCTAATCTTCTGCAGGAAGAAGAATGGGCATTTACTACTATTTGCAGTTTTGACCCATCTTCTCATGAGTAGTGCATGTCTGCAGTAGACTCAGATGTTTGGTATTTTGACAGTGGGGCAACCAAACATATAACCTTGCAGGGCAGTTTCTTCTCTTCACTCGAGTCTGCCCCTACACTGAATACTGTTACATGCACCAACAACTCCTCTTATCCTGTTATGGGAGTTGGTAAGATCATTTTGACTACTGCTGATGGTAGTTCTTTCACTTTGTCAGATGCTTTATTTGTGCCAAGGATCAAGAAGATCCTGTTATCAGTTTTTGCATTAGCCAAGATTGGCTTGGTTGTGAAATTTGTTGATGACAGGTGTAGAGTTCATGATCTGTCAAATGGCGATGTGATTATTGCTTCTGGCATTTTATGTCGTGGGCTACATAAGCTCATAGACTATGAAAGATCTGTAAATGATTTGGCATGTGCAGTAAATGATTCTAAGGCTATGTTAGATGCAAAGCTTTGGCATGCATGCTTTGGTCATCTAAATTTTGCTAGTTTTCTATGCCTGCAAAAATCTAAAATGGTGTCCTCTTTGCCCAAACTTGAGGCACCTGGAAAACATGTTTGTGAAGGCTGTATTTTGGGCAAAATGTAGCATTCGTCCTTTTCAAAAGATGGTTCAGTTTAGGCTACTCAGAAATTCCAACTTGTACATAGTGATGTCTCTAGTCCTATGCTGACACCTTCTTTTGGGAATTATCTTTACTTCGTTACGTTCATTGATGATTTTTCCAGGCATGCATGGGTATATCCATTGAAGGCAAAGTTCGAAGTGTTCATGTGCTTCAAATAGTTTTTGATTTTGGCTGAAAATCTGTCAGCATGTAAAATGGGCACCCTCCGTTCTGATCGAGGGGGGGAATATATGTCTTCTCATTTTAATGCATTTTTGGTTGAACGTGGGATAAAACACCACTATACAATGCAGTATACACCTCAACAGAATGGAGTTGTTGAACGAAAGAACATGTCACTCATGGAGATGGCGAGGTGTATGGTCAAGAGTCAGGCTTTACCACATAGTTTTTGGCTTGAGGCTGTCATGTGTGCAGCATATGTACTGAACAGGTGTCCCACTAAATTGTTGCAGTCTAACACTCCATATGAGGCTTGGCATGACTGCAAGCCATCAGTTGCTCATCTGTGTGTTTTTAGTTGTTTGGCATATGCATTAGTGCCTGAACAACATCACAGAAAATTGGATGATAAAGTAGTAAAATGTATTTTTGTTGGGTACAGTTCTGAAAGTAAAGGCTATCGTCTGTATCATCCACAGACTAAACGCATTCTGGTTAGCCGTGATGTTGTTTTTGTGGAGGATGCTATTCAGCCATTGCTTTAATGTACTAAGAAGACATTTGTTAGCTCCAAAGACATGTTTGATACTTTGCTACCTCTTTTTACAAGTGGACAGTCTAGTGCTGGTCCTAATGAGGCAACTTCTCAGCCTTTGAAGGTTTCATGTGATGATGAAGATCATTCCATTTTTGATGCCGATTTACAAGATGCACTTATTGATGAGAGAGCTGATATTGAGCAGGCAAGAACTATGCCAAAATGGCTGGTCTAGACCTTGTGTGATAGCAAATTAGATGCTCCTCTATCATATCGTACTTGATCAGGCTCTCATAGTGCCTCTTTTGCATCAGATTGCTATGCTATGTCTGCATCTAGTCTATGTGATGAGATTGAGCTTGTTTCGTTTGATGAAGTACAAAATTCAAAAAATTGGATGGCTGCTATGCAATGTGAATATGATGCAATAATGAAGAATGGTACTTGGTCTTTATGTGACTTGCCTCCTGGCAAGAAGGCCACTGGCACTAAGTGGGTATACAAGCTGAAGCGTAAGCCTGATGGTACAGTTGACAGGTATAAGGCTAGGCTTATTGCAAAGGGTTATGCATAGGAAAGAGGCATTGATTTTGATGAGACCTTTGCACTTCCATGCCATATGACTACTATTCAGAGCATCTGTGCACTTGCAACCCATCATGGTTGGAATGTACATCACTTGGACATTAAAACAACATTTCTAAATGGTGACTAGCATGAAGAAGTGTATGTTTTTCAGCCCCGTGGCTTTGTGCATAAAGGGCATGAAAACTTTGTGCAGGTTAAAGAAGGCATTATATGGTTTAAAGCAAGCACCATGTGCTTGGTATGAGAAGATACATGCCTATCTGATTGCACATGGTTTTGAGAACAGTCCAACTGAAAGCACCTAATATGTTGAGTGTGCTAATGATGTGCTTCTGATCATTGTTGTCTATGTTGACGACATGCTGCTCACTAGTCCTATTGAGAAGCATATTGCTGAATTCAAGGCTGATTTGCATGCCTCATTTGAGATGTCTGATTTGGGGCATTTGCATCAGTATTTGGGCATTCAGTTTATGCAAGTTGATGGTGGAATGGCTTTGTGTCAAATGAAATATATTGACACATTATTGCATCATTTTGGCCTTCAAGGCTGTAAGCCTATTGCCATTCCTATGGAGACAGGTTTATGATTGAGTCTTCATGATGCTGGAGATGCATTTGATGTTGTTCTCTATCAACAGGCTATTGGATACTTGATCTACTTATGCATTACTCGGCCAAATATTCAGTTTGTTGTCTCACAGATGAGCAGGTTTATGCATTGCCCAGGAGTCAAGCATTGGCAGGTGGTTCAGTGCATCTTTCGCTACTTGAGTGGTACTCGGCTACTTGGGTTGTTTTATCCCAAGGGAGGATCACTACCGCCAGATTTGCATGCTTTTTCTAACTCGGATGGGGATGGTTGCTATGACACTCGTGTGTCCACTAGTGGCTTTTGCTTCATGCCTGGTAGCTCATGTATATCTTGGTTGAGCAAGAAGCAGCCTACTATGGCCACTTCCAATTGTGAGGCTGAGTACAGGGCAGCTTTCACGGCTACTGTTGAGTGTGTGTGGCTCAGATGCCTTATGGCTGATTTGGGTGTTGGTCAGTCTTCTACCACCACCATCTTCACTGACAGTCAGAGTGCATTGGCAGTTGCGAGAAACCCTGTGTTCCATTCTCGCACTAAGCACATTGAGGTGCATTATCATTATGTTAGGGAGAGGTTCTCTGCTTGGGAGATGAGCTTGGCATATGTGCCCACGCAGGAGAACATTGCAGACCTTTTCACGAAGGCTCTACCTAGGGAGAAGTTTGAAGCTTTCTGGAAAGTTGGGCTTACTTCCTTTTGTGGAGTGATTTCCACATGGCTTGGAACTTCCTTATACATGAGTGCCAACTCCTTGTTCACCGCATCACTCTGAGGGGGGATTTGTTGATATATTTAGGTAGTGATGTGTGTGAACACACTAGGACCGTCGGGGCACTTTTTTCCCTCTTTAGGAGGTTTTTTTCCCCCGGCTTATATATATGCCTATTGCCCTAATGGGCTACTAATCTTTGTACATTCTCTAGTAATACATTTAGTATTGTGTGTTGTGCTCCAAGATTCTTCTTCTTCCTTGTGTTGTTCGCGTGCTTCCGTAGACGTCTAACTCCAACAAAATTCCCACTGATAGGCGAGATCAAAAGTCTCAGATTATTGATGGTCTTGAGAAAAATTAAGGAACTAGGTTAAGATCCACCATGACATGGTGCAATTCCAAGATTTGCATGGTTTCTCTTGGTTGAACCTCCAATCGGGATCCTAGTTGCATAGATCCAAACTTATTAGATGCTATATATCCCAAAGTAGCATTGATAATTCGGGCCACCCTTCCCTCTTGCATTGTGAAGACTTTCTGCTTTTGGAACATTATATGATGCTTATCACCATTCCACTGCGTTCTAGACATAAGAAAGCTCTATGGTTTCATTTTGGGGCCCCTACTCTGTCTCTTCCTTCTGTCCACAACTTGATATTCTTGGATTGGAGTGAGGTGCTTATCATCTTGGATTCACTTGCTAAGTGTTGGCAAATAGTTGTTAGGCGATCGCTCTACATTCAAAATAGAGCTCGTAGGGAGATCCAAAACATTCGACATGTGAGAATGGAAGATCGTTATCATAGGCTCAAATGATTGGAGGCGGATGTGCATAAAGGACCTAGAAAAGCCTCGGGAAAATTACAAAAAAGGTGAGACTTAAAGTATAGACATAGAGAAAGGAGCTTCAAATATATTTAAAATTTTGGTCAATACATAAGTTTGATAAACCGATAAAACAAACGTGTAAATTTCTAGAAAGGAAACAACTCAAGAAGGTTATTCTATACATGATGGAACAACAGGGGTTGGACTATACCATCGACAAAGAGAACTTGAGCTACATCACAAATCATTTCACTCAAGAACAGATCTAAACAAAGGATCTTCAAATCTATTTTAGAAACTAGTGGGTACGTAGATTTGATAAACCGAAAAACGAAACGTATAAGATCCTACAGAAGAAACAACTCAAGGAGATTATTACGTACATGATGGACCAACATCAGTTGGAGTATTCCATCGACAAACATAACATGAGTTGCATTGCAAATCATTTCACTCAGCTCTTAGCTCTTAGAGGTCTCCACTCGACTGTCTATATGAATTGTGATTGCATGGAATTCATCTTTTTCTTATGAAAATAGAGGTCCAGAACAACGTACACAATCTTATGGAGACCCCCATCTCGGAGACTGAGATCGCCTCAAAATTGATTTGCTACCTAGACGAAAGAGTTTGAGTATGGACGGGCTTACCAACAAATTCTTGAAAATGTTCAAAAATGCTGTGTTGGACCCGGCTTCACTTTCGTAATTTTCCCAATAGTGATCTCAATGAAGGGGTGAAAAATCGGATACACAAAAAGGAGAGAGAAAACAAGATCAAAATTTGCAGTAGATCTCCACGTTGCAGACGAGTTTTAGATCTTTGTGAAGGTTGTGGCTAATTGAATTTCGGACAATCTTTGTGTTTGGATAACAGAGGATCATTGTTAAGAAGATCTTGAGCTCCCTGATCACCCATTTTGTTGAGTTTTAGGAAATCCAGGGGCTTCATCGTCCTCACAACTAGCACCAAATAATTATAAGAATCTCTCTAAAGGATAGGATTGCTTTAGTGCACAACAATATTATTAGTATTGCCATCTTTTGGCACTACCTTCACACTTTTGCATTACTTGTTAATTTAGAAATATCACTTTAAAATGACTTTCAATAAGCTTTCTGGTAACCACCCTAATCCTTGGTCAACTAGGGCTTGCAGGAGTCTGCTAAGGACAAATTTTCGATGTGTTTGGTATCCCAATGGATTTTAAGGTTTCAATTTGTCAAATGTGGAATAAGGTGTTTTCTAGACTTGACATTACATTAGTGTAGTGGGAAGGCATGCAAGTTAACATGGCAAGATGGGTGGTGGTTATTAGAACATTTCCTCTTTTTCTCGTGATTTAATTTTTGGTGTGTTGTAGGTAGAGCAAGAAAGAAGTTGATAAGATGCAAAGGAGGTGTAGAAGTTTCCTATAGACATGAGATCCGAATAGGAGGGGTATGCCCAAGATCGATTGTAGAATTTACATGTATTGTCTAGAGAGATGATGGTGGGTTGGGCATTCTAAACATGAAGGACATACCCAATAAATTATAGAAACGTGGATCATCATGGCTTGTTGCAACCCGAATACATCTTGGGCGAATTTGGTTCCCAAAAACATAGATTCTATTAGGTTCTTTTGTCTCCCAAGATGGAAGTAATAAGAGCAACTCAGTCTTTTTTGTCCTATCTTAGTGTCTCCTAAGGGATCGGTATTTAGTTGAATATAAGCATCACGTGAAGAATCTCAATGGATTCATAAAACATCACCAACCCCACACTATCATTGTTATATTTCTACACACCATTTAAACTCCCATTAAACTCCAATTTTCCAATTCCATGCATTTTTTTGCATGGAAAATGCTTATGATTGTTGATTCATGGGACATGTGACTAGCAATCCATGCCTATTTTATTTTTATCAATTGAGCTCAATTTCTTGTCAACTAGCAGGCATGTTATACTTTATGGAATAATGGAATGTTACATGGATTTTATTGTTTTGCGGTTTAATGTGATATGTGTTTTGATTTCACAGGTGAACACTCATGAGGGTGTGAACACATGTTTTAATGATTTATTGTAAAAATAATAGATCACTTTAGAAAGCAATATTTTTGTAAAAATAGAAGATTGCTTGAAAAATGAGGATTTTGTAAATAAAGGAGAATTTTGTAAATGAATGTTTTTTGAAGCATTTCCCTCATGTATCTTCTATTCATGACATAATGAAAAATATGTATAAACACACATGCTCTAATAGACGTATCCATCAGAGTATGTGGGGGAAGATTCTACCCAATCTAATGTTAAGCCTCTCATCTCTTTCTATTTTCTAAGCGCTTTTGTGAGATATCATTTTTGTACTATCGTCTATGCACATGCGCCTACAGGATCCATTAACTTCAAACAAAAAAAAATAATAGTCTTAATACTACAATACTTAATAGTTCTAACAAGATCTTATACCTTGTTCTTTTTATGACACTCTAAGTTTGTAAAAAACAAACTCTTATGAAAAATGACTCAAAGTGTATTGTTCTATAATACAATATTTGATCAAACATTTCTCGATCAGAAAACTATTCGATTGAAACCTTTTCTGATCAAAAGTGCCTTGGATAAAAAGAAGTCAAATATTGTGCATAAGGCATTCAGTCATGCCCGAATAAGCTGATGTGGCACCAAAAAATTCGTTTGAATAATAAGGGTTTGGCATAAAAATCCGTAACTATTCAAGAGTAAAGGAATTGTCAAATAATGAATAATGCAACCTAGGTCAAGATGACTACCCTACACATGTTGTTTGATCTATGGAAAAACCAAATTAAAGATATGCTTATTTGCAAGAGACAATGGAAGCCAATAAACAAAATCTCAAAGAAGCCTCTTTACATTGATGAAGATGGTTGAGATGAGTCGGATGAAATGGCTAGGTCTACCATGTGATTGCATCTAGTAAATAATGTCTACTTTAGAGAATTGGATTGTGAAAGTGCACAAGAGCTTTTCAAGAAGCTATGTAATACATATGAAAATGAGATGAAATCAAATAAAGTGTACTTGATGGGAAAGTTATATGACCTTCACGTGGACAAACATAGTGATATTGCTCATATATATGAGTTTGATGCTCTATTCTATCAGCTAAGCTTAGAGAATGAAGATGGAAAATGAAATGAAGAAATTCTTGTTGTTATCCACTTCGCTATCATCATGGGATATGTTATCAAGCTTATTAGCCATAGTGCATCTAGTAGTGAGCATGTCTACCTTGACATATGTGGAGCACTTCTCGAGTGGCGAGATTTGTAAAATATCTATGCTTCGCATTCAAAGTGGAGATGCATATAATGTTCGTGATTCATGCGAAGGAAAGAGTCACCAATGTGGTAGGAGCAACAACAAGGAAGAAGATTTCAATGGAATAATAGTATAAGTACATCAAGGAAGAAGGATATTGAATGCCATTATTGTGATAAGAAAGGATGCATGAAGAAACTATATGCATTAAAGAATGCTAAAGGTGAAGAAAAAAATATTGATGGGCATGTTACTTAACTACTTGCATGATCTTCTTTTACTATGATGGTGGAAGAAATCAATACTACTTTTGATGATGCAGATGTTTTGACACTTGAAATTTTTGTTCCCATTGAGGCTCATATGGCTGATTCTCTTTCCCAAATGTGACTTCTAGATTTGGATGCTTCTTTGCATTTGACACCACAAAAAGAAGGGCTCTCTAATTATGCAACAAAGTGTCTTGGTATTGTGAGACCTTGTAGATCTTACTAGTGTTACACTGTAAGCATTAAAGATGTGTTTGTGTAGATCTTTTATGGTTTAGAACTTCCTATGCATAATGTACTTCATGTACCTCAGCTATCATGTAGTTTGATGTCATTTTTTCAACTTGATGACCTTGGTTATGAGGTGGTTTTCTATGCTCAATCCCTTTGGACATAAAACGGAAATATTTTTATTAGAAAAGGAAGCAAAGTTGGCTGACTTTATCCTTAGTTGTATCACAAAAAAATTAATTAGTTGTTATTAAACAACCTATGCCTTGTACTTGGCATGGCCATCTCAACCACATATCTTGTAGTTGAATACAAAATCTTTCTTTTTCGCACTACTTACTTGGGTAATTCTTCCATGGTTTTTCATGTTGTGAGCAATGTCAATATGGAAAGCAAACTAGAAATGTGCATAAGATGCACATTGAATCTTCAATTTAGCTTTTAGATCTCATTCATATATATTGTGTCATATGCCTAGAAGATCATTAGGTGGTTCTCTTTACTTTGTCAAATTCATAGATCATGCTACTAGAAAATTCTAGGTATATCATCAAATCCAAGAATGAGGTATTCCCTACTTTTTGTACCTCAAAGGATTAATAGAGCTATTATGAATAGAGAAGTTTCTATGCTACATAGTAGAAACCTTTCACAAGGCTTTTTGGAAAGAGTAATATTGAGTATAGTTCATGTGCTTAAAGTTTCAGCTATTACTACCAAAGGTCTAGAAGTGGCACAAGATTTATGGATACGGAGGCCACCATATGATGATGATCTTCGAGGTTTTGGGTGTGAGCTGGATCATAATTAAAGAAATGCAATTTTCTTTGATATGGTCGAGAAGGACAATTGGGATATCGCTTATGGGATCTCGAGACACAATTAAGGAGGTTGAAGTGAGAAGAGTCATTTTGAGGATACTAGTCCTCCAATTAGCATGCATAAAATTGCTACACATAGGGATGTTCAAGAGAATGTCCAATCATATCCATCTACAAATGATCTTGTTAAGCAACCATTGAGACATTTTGCACATGTCTTGTGTCCACCTAATAGATATGTTCTAGGTTTGTATTTTCTTATGCTAAGAGATGATGATGAGACTTCTTGCTACAAAGAGGCTATGTGGACAGAGGATCATGTCAAATAGGAGCATTCCATGGGGAGGAATTTGACTTCTATTCACAAGAATGCTACTTGGGATTTAGTACCTTTGGCGATGGGCAGGAAAGTTGTACCATGCAAATAGGTATAAAAGTTGAACTTTAGGATAGTGCTTGTGAAAGGTATAATGTACAACTTATTGCAAAGGATTTTATGTAACAACATGGCATTCATTTTGAGGAAATCTTCTCTCCACTAGTAAACATCACTACCCTACACATTGTTTGGAGTTTTGCGAAGGAGGATTTAGAGCTAGTTCAATTGGATATGAAAATTGCTTTCTTGCATGGAGATCTTGTATATTAGATCTGTATGGAACAACTAGAGGGTTATGTAGTTCTTGGCAAAGAAAAGCCTATTTTGTGAGCTGAAGAAGAGATAATATGTACTTTAACAAGACCCTAGACAATGGCTCCAGAATTTTGAATCTTTTATGAAGTCTCAAGGCTATTCTTGAAGCTGTGAGATCATTGTCTCTACACAAAATGAAGCTCAGATTGTAGCTTGATATGCTTGATACTTTATGTGGATGTTATGCTAATTTTTGGTTAGTCGTCTTATGATTTCTCATGGAGGGTGCCCATTTTACAAGCTCACAAATGTTCATCCAAAATCAAAAAATGCTTGAAGTAGATAAACACTTTGGACTTTGATCTCAGTGGATACACCCATGCATGCCTAGAAAAATCATCAATAAAATTAATGAATTAAAGGTAGTTTCCAAAAGAATTTATATGCATAGGACCACATACAAGGCCAAGATATGGGATCTTTTTATAGCAGTAGCTACTATATGCTGTTGTTTTGAGGTTAATCTATTCATTCGTCTTGATAAGAATTTTCCCTGATCACTTATGAATCTACAAAGTAGGCTTTTATTCTTATAAACAATAGTCTCATCCGAATGGATAGATGGAGATCACTATAAGGAAGCTGAAATCTATGAGTAGCTCACACTAAACAATCTTTTGGGAATGAGGAATGCTACATCATGGAGATAATAAAGCCTTCACAGATATGTTTACCAAGTGCCTCAAAGCCCCTAATCACTTGGATTGATCGTCATGATCAATCATTTTACAACATGACCGATGCAAGCAATGACGGACATTCGGGGATTTCTGGATGACCTCAATCGATTGCATCGGTCGTGTTTCTTGAGTGCTTTGTGAAAGCTTTTTTCATTAGTTTTTTTGCTTTTTAAATTTCTTCAAAGCTTTTAAACACTTTTTTGTGTAGGTTAACATGACCGATACAAGCGACTAGGGACATCCGGGTATTTTGAGATGACCCTAATCGCTTGCATCAGTCGTGTTTCTTGAGTGCTTTGCGAAAGCTTTTTTACATTAGTATTTTTTCTTCTTAAGTTTCTTCCAAGCTTTTAAACTCTTTTTTTATGTACGTTATGGCTAGGACAAAGAAGACAGCAAGGAATTCTCTCCAATCACAACATGGAAACTACAAAGTGTAAGCCTTGCCATACATTATGTTGTGTTCTATTTAAAAGCCTTGCCATCCATTTTGAATTTAAGTTTACCTTGCAATGCTGCTAAGCTTCTCAGAATGCACATTGATCACAACTTTCCAGGAATTCCTAAATTGAATGAAGAAAAAGGGTTTGGATACATTCAAATACATGTGCCATTACAGAAAGACAACACCTCATGTGGTTGGAGAGTGATTGCAAATGCAGTAAGGTTCTTGGAAAGAAGGTTTTACAATCCTGAGTCAAACTTGTTAGACTATCCAGATGCATGGGTCATCTTGATTAGGGAGAGAGCAATAAATGCCATTATGAAACATGCAATATGCCCTTATGATCTAGACTCACCTCCATCACCACCACTAGATAAAAAGAAGTCTAAAGAAAAGAAGAAAGGGTTTCCTATTCACTCCCCATTGAAGCATCAACCAAAGAATAAGAGTAGAGGTGAGGGCTCCAAAAAGGCCACAAGCAGCACAGAGGTGAGGGATCCAAAAAGAGAGAAAAGAAGGGTGAAAGATTATATTTTTTGAATTTAAGATTGTTATCTAATGTGTAACCAACATATGTTGGCAGATTTATCCATCTACAAATTGTATGTAATTATGCCAGTCTTCATTTGGAAGATGGTCATTGTAACTATATTTATATGCCTTGAGTAATGTAATGTTGAATTGATCCTCTTGAGAACTAAGCAAAAGTGACTTCATTGCATGGTTCAAGCAAAATTGAACTGGTCCTGTCATCAAAATGTCTATTTTGTGTGCTTTTTGCTTTATTCTTATTGAAAAGTTAAATGTTAAGAGGATGGAGAAGATTTTATGACACGATCGATATAAGCGATACGCGCAATCGGAGAATTTCGGATGGCCTGTATTGCTTGTATTGGTCGTGTCATCCAATCTTTTCCATTTTGTCATACCATCCTCTCAAGGCAACTATGCATAAGATGAGTTCAGATAGAAAGTGGTATTGCTCATCAATCAAAGCTTAATGCCAAATTCACATTTTGAAGCATGTTTTGGTAGTTTGTAATTCACAACGGATCCAAGTGATAAGGACAATCTGATTCAAGTTTCTTATCTAATCTCATCTACACTGTAATATGACTAAACTTCATACTCTACATATTTTGAATATCAGTTGACTTAGAATGTGCAGCAAGTTCTCCACTCTCTTTAATATTCCTTGTTATGTGCAGCATGGAGACTTTCTCATGCATACCTTGAAACCAGTCAACCATGGAGAATTTCTAATGTGGATCTTGGATAGACTCAAATACTTAAATTGAAACTAGTTATTGAAAAGTAAAAGTATTGTTCAACTAGAACTTACATATGCAAGTTCCTAGAACTTACATATGCAAGTTCCTGTATAATCATTGCACAATTAAAACCTCATTAGATTGTTGAAATTAAACCAAAAAAAATGCCAATATGAATATTGTCCATAAAAAGCCATAATTGAAGTGATGTAATGAGTCACATTCTTAGTTACCATCATGCAAAGGAAAATCAATGGAAGTATGGAAAAAGGTTCTAAAAGAGGAGATATATTATGTAAAAATTTCTTGGTTTATATTCTTGAGTCACCTAGAATTTAGTCGTGGAGGTTCCTTTATAATCATTGCACAATAGAAACCTCATGAGAATCTAAAAAATGCCAATATGAATATAGTCCATAAAAAGACATAATTGAAGTGATGTAATGAGTCACATTCATAGTCACCATCCTGCAAAGAACCAATGGAATTTTGAAAAAAATCTTCTTAAAGAAGGAGCATTGTTACAACCTAAAGGGTTGGAACTTGATCACCCTGGGTGGGAGGCAAGTTATGCAAGATAATCTTTTCTTTGATCTAATGTTAACTATTTCATCATCAATTGAGAATCTGAATTGTGATGATGCCTCATCAAGCTATTCTATGAGCTCCATTACATTTCCGAGTTTCCAATTTGGAGTGACAATTATTTTGCTACATTGAAAATATGGATGAATCACTACTTATGAACAACTCTCCTCTAAGTCAAAGGCTATCAAGAGTCCAAGCTTTCTTTTCCACCTTCTATTGAATAATCAAGAGCATCCCAATCGAATGAAGAATTGCAAGAAGCAGGCAGATGTATAAGATTTTCATAAGAGCTCCTCCCTGATGGCACCTGATAATCTACAAAATGGACAAATAACTCTATGCTATTGAAAAATTGAACAGAGTTGTCTACATACATAAGTTTTGCATATTCCTTACGAAGAACTCTAAATGTTCCAGTTAAACATGCAAGAGGTTGCCACTCCATAATATTGGAAGAAAAAGTATCTACAATACAAAGACATATATGTTGTTATACAAAAACAATAGAAATGATAGAAGAGCATTGTAAAACTTCACTTACAGTACGAAGGGAATTGCATATGATTTTCTGGAACAAGATCCTTAGCATTGTCCACATGTTGTACTCTTGCAAACCAACTGCATCTCTTCAATTTGAAACTAAGAATACATCCCCTCCAATGGTTTATTGTGTCGTCTCTCTTAGCACGCTTGAATTGATGGGCACCTCTACAGCTAGGAAGCATAGTTACCCATTCATTTAACTTCCTATTGTAAACCTCACATGAGGTTACACGATTGGAAGGATGACGAGAAGAAGAAGCCATTAGAATCAAGAAGAAGAAGAATGCTCAAAGCGAGAAATCGACATTCACAAACTTTGCCATTATTTATAGATAAAAAGTCTTTGTACATGTGGAAACTTTTCATTTGATGTAAACCTTGTCGCCGAATGACCATCGAAGTTCGTGAACCCCAAAATATTTTGTATCTTCAAAAATCATTTCCTTCTTGGAACTTTAAAAATATGCATTATGTGGTGTGCAAAATATCTTTTTTTGCATCAAACTGAAAAATTGTACACTAAATAGAAGAATCTTCATCACTTTTGTGGTGCTTTTAGATCATATTGTCTTAAAAGAAGAATTCCTTCATATGGTTAAAGGAGACAGCAATGTTATATTCTTGTGCACGTGGAAAGACTTTATTTATTAATTTCCTTAATCCGTCTTTAGCAAATAGCCCCTTTTTACCCATTTTTCGCCCTAATGGATACCTTAATGAGCTTTCTAGTGAGTGAAAGATTACAATAATTGAGTGATATATGACTAATTAACGATGCTCAACACTTATAGCAATCTATAGTGCTCACAAAGAATTTTGTATGTTAGTAATGGCTACACAAATACTTATTCAAACTCACCCAAGCAAGCAAGGAGGGGGCTATCTTAGTTCAATGGCCAAGGATATGTGCTTCCAAACTATCTAGGAGCAAAAACATACATGGGAGCTCTAAAATTCAAAGCTTATTGTGTGTAGATATAGTGTTGAAAAGATTCCCTATAAGTAAGGAATTACTTTTCCTAGACTATAGCTAATTACTCACACCTATGTGATTCAAATTTTGGCTATTTAGGGGAGGATTCAAATTCAAATTTAATTTTTTATTTCTTATGCATGAATTCTTGCTTTATGAGGGTCCATGTGGCATCCATCTGATGGTTCAAATTAGAATAAGATTCAAGCTTGTATTTCAATAGGTTTTGGCAAAGGGAGAGCCTAAATAAGGTGAATAACCCTTCCAACACATTTATAAAGGAAATCTGAATAACACTTCTAGCACATCTATGGATTGAATACTCAAGCTAGATTTGGATTATATTTTTTCCTACAAACTCAAGAAATGTATCTTCCCAATGAATGTTGGGGCTATATGTTCATTTATTAGACTATAATCTCCCAATCCATAAGCCAGATATAGATGTATAAAGTATCGATGGAAAGCTCTCAGACTAACTCTCCTATAGACTCACTAGATTGAGGGTCTTAGATACATCGCATGGGTGAGAACTAGGATCAATATATGGAGGTTCAGAACACACGTTTGGTGAAAAACATGAATTAATTGTAGGGAGTTTTTTTCTTCCTTTTTGTAGGAAGCTTGTTGAAAAACTTGAATTAAAAGAAAGTACAAGTAAAGACACACTTAGTATCCATCGGACTTCATCTATCCTACAAAGAAGGGGTTAGATAGGAATGAGGTAGCTTGAAGGCGGTACATGGAATATAATATTCCTGAAGGTGTTATGAGAAATTGGTTTAACTGACCTTGGGTAAGAAGATTAAAAGAGATTTATAATGAGATCCGGAAGTCCTTGAGCAGTTACTCCCTTTCATGTGTGTGTGTGTGAGAGAGAGAGAGAGAGAGAGAATCACCTCCGTGTCATGACGATCTCCTCACTAATAAGGCATATTGCACAGACTTGATCATTGTTCAAGTCTCCACAACAATCTGAGGCGGCTTCTCCCAATTCAACCAGAGAATGCTGAGTGCAGGGATGCTGTAAATCTTGCTGATTGAGGGTCATGGTGCTATTTTCCTCTCTTCGAAACATCTTAGAAAATTTCAGGAGTGCAGATTCTCGATATTTTCTGTGGTACCCCAAAATTCAATGATCTCCTAGTCGACTTCACGGTGAACATGTTTGTGCCGCATGTTTCAACGATGGCTCTTTGTTTGAACAAAGAAATGCATGGCCAAACAGTGTGCGTAGCAGGCTTTATAAGCGCAGATCTGGATGGTATCCATGACCGTCCGGAATCCGCAAAGCTGAGAGTTAGCTACTCAAATTTCGCTACCAAGCTCTGCGCGGTCAATTGTGCGCTGTCTTGGCAACATTGTCTCTTCCTACTCCCATGTTGCAATATTATTGGGCAATACTAAGTAAGTTTTCCTAGCTATCGAGTAGAGGCAATCCTGCTGTCAGTACGGAGTTAGCGCAACACTGTAAACAGTGAGAAGAGCAATATGTGGATGCGATTCCTGCCAATGGATACAATTTCTGTAGAGATGCTTCTGTTTGGCATTGCCACTACACTTTTAGCTTGGATTGCGGTTTCTGCAGGAAAATCGCTCCTCGGATGCTCCTGGACCTTATTTCCATACCATGCAGATAAGAAATGTAGAAAAGGTGGCTTCCCGCCTGGCCCGTGGGCATGGCCTATCGTTGGCAATATGCACCTTTTAGCCAACTTACCTCATCATGTGATCCGCGAATTGTCGCGGAAATATGGTCCGATTGTTGGGCTCCGCTTTGGCCAGCAACCAGCGATTGCGGTTTGCAGCCCATCTCTAGCTAAGGAAGTGCTGAAGACAAACGACAGTGTGTTCGGAAACAGGCCAGCGTTCGAGCTTTACGACCATATTCTCTACCCCGGGGACAGCGGCGTAATTTTCACTACGTTATCTTCTGTATGGCGGATGCATCGCAAGATATGTGTAATGTCACTTTTTACGCCTAAACGGCTCCAGCAGATGGAGAACATTCGTTTGGAGGAGATCTCGAACCTACTTGGTTCGGCTCTTGCGGAATCTGAACAAGGCCAACGTCCAGTAAAGATCGGAAGATGTGTTGGTCGTATGAATGCTCGACTCATCATGAAGTTGGTACAGTCGGAAGCTTGCTCCTCTTCTGGTGGTGAAGACCTCCCTGAACTCATAAAATTGGTCGAGCAGGAAGTAACTTTTCCCGGAATAGGGGCTTTTATTCCGGCTCTGTCGTGGCTCGATCTATGGCGTATTCGACGTGCGCGGGCACTCCACAGACGTGTTGACGCTGTTCTTTCCACTATGATTGCGAAACGGATGAAATGCATGAGGGAATCCAAGCAATCTTACGACGACCTCCTGCAATCACTGCTCGACAGATTAATCCAATCGAATGGGACGACGGACCCCTCACTTTCAGAAGAATCATTAACGATGGACGAAGTGAAAGGAATCATGCTGGTAATCTCTCCTTGCATTGCATCACGATACGACATAGCCACTTATCTCTTTACGTTTACTGATAACAATAAATACTTGTACTCGAACTCACTCTCACTGTTGGGCTTCCATAGGAAGTCATAGGAGCTGCAATTCATACGACCGCACTCACCACTGAATGGGGTATAGCGGAACTTCTTAAACACCCGCACTGCATAACGCGACTTCGACAAGAGATGGAAGAGGTGCTGGGTGACAAGAAGGGCCAACTCATTGTGGAGGCAGACATAGCTAAGCTGACCTACCTTCAGTGTGTCATCAAAGAAATACTGCGACTTCATCCAGTGGTTTCTCTGCTTCTCCCACGCATGTCCTCGCAGGAGTGTGAAGTCGGGGGATACACCATCCCCGCGAAGACACTCACGTTCGTCAATGTATGGGCAATAGGGAGGGATGAAGATGTTTGGGAAAATGCGCTGGAGTTCCGTCCAGAAAGGTTCGAGTCTAATAAGGATATCGATGTCAAGGGCCACCATTATGAGCTGCTGCCGTTCGGATCAGGTAGAAGGATATGCGCCGGCCTACCTGTGGCATTGTCCATGGTGAGTCTAACGCTCGCAAACCTAGTCCATTGTTTCGACCTGGAGCTTCCGCACGGGCAGACTCCTGATTCGATGAATATGGAAGAACGCAAAGGCATAGCCGCAAATAAAGCTGTTCCAACTGTTCTTGTCCCAAAGCCCCGTTTCTCCATGAATTTCTGTAGCCAAGCTTAGAAGACCTCCGTATACACGTTCCATCCGATGTCGAATATATGTTTGCGAATCACGTTTTAGGGATTATATATGTTTCCGGCCTTATTATGTTCTTATGTTCTGTACTCCTTTCAGGGCGTAGTTGTTAGGACGATCTCAAAGGAGTACGAATCCTATCTTCTTACATACAACCATGTCTAGTTGTAATAGATCTTGTGGAATTTGATCGATCTAAATAAATCTTGTGGAGATTGATGTACCTAAAGTCTTGTACACTTTTCTTGTGTAAGACAATCTTGTTGACCATTCAATTGAAGATCAAAGCACAATTGAATTACGATTGTTGAGAAACGTGAATTAACTGTAGGAAGTTTTTTTTTTTTTTTGTAGGAAGTTTGTTAAGAAACTTAATCTAATTGAAATATAATTGAAAGCAGAATTAGTATCCATGGGACTCCATCCATCCTACAAAGCAAGAGTTAGATAGGAATAAGCTAGCTTGAAGGTGGTACATGGAGTATACTTCGTGAAGCTGTTATGTGAAATTGGTTTAATTGGCCTCGCGTAAGAAGATAACAAGAGATTTATGATGAGATCCAGAAGTTTGTGAGCGGTTACTCCCTTTCATGTTATCAATTTTCTCCATGTCTTAAGTTTAGTTTCATGGTTTTTAGTTATTGGGTGCTCTTGAAAGGAACTTGCGAACGACCTTAATACATCTTTCTTCCAAACTTCTTATAAATATTTTGCCTCCCCATAAGAACACCTTTAAATTGAAGATCAATAGCCCGAAAGAAAATTAGGAGGAGGTACAAAGACGATTGATCAGAAATGAGGGATCCATCTAGTTTTAAACTTGTTGTCTAAAAGGACGATCACTCCTATCATTTCTCTTTCTCTATGGACCATTCTATGGATGACTCGCCAAAGTTATCCACCCATCTTTCCTCCCCAGTTTTCAGGTCAAAGCACTTTCGAAAGGTCTGATGTTATTTTTATTGTTTTACGCTAAATACTTAAAATATTTATTATTCTTCTTGTTCTCCATCTTGTCGATCTTCCCGTAGCACACTTCCAATCGAAACTAACAACAAAATGGAGTCTGATGGTATTTTCTTCTCTTTTAAGCTAAATACTTAAAATATTTATTATCCATGCAAATTATGTTTTCATAGAAGCCATAAACCTTAAGATAATTTAAAACATGAAGGCGTGATTATCAGAATGACTTTACGTAGGTATTGCTTAGTTTTGAAGATAAAATTCCTTGCTTATCTTCTGCGAGTTCCGATTCGAACTACCCACAAAATTTGGAATAAGTGAAATCCATGTGCAATTTGAAGACGGTAGCTACTCCGCACTGTTCATGTAATTCGTTTCACGACAGAGAGAGAGAGAGAGAGAGAGAGAGAGAGAGAGAGAGAGCTGGTTCGGCGAATAACAGTCTTTTGTGTATACAATTTCTATTTATTGGGCATCTGTTTTTAGGAAAAACGTTTTACTTCAAAACCATTCCTTTACTACTTTATATATCAACCATCTTTTTTTTTTTAAGCGGTCATTCAAAGTTCACCATGTGTTTTAAAATAGCACTCATTATTTTTGTGAAAAAGTTGTTGGAAAGCTTTTTAGTTATGGATCATTTTTTAAGTCTTTTAATTATCCTCCACTAAGTTTTGTAAAAAAATTCATGGTTACATATATATTTCTAGAACTCTATATAAAGATCCTAGTAGGAGGCAGTTGATACTCGATCATTGTGATTATACAAACATTTTTTGTATAGGAATTTCTCATCTTCTTATCTAGTTTTGTTCATCTACTTTGCTCTGTCATCTTTGCGTTTTACACTAGTTTTTTGCTTCCGTGCATATTTTATTCTATGTTACTTCTTATAGCACCAATATTCAACATTGGTATCAGAGTCGGTTGATGCATCAGAGTTGCTATACATGAGGTATATGCATAAGATGCTACAAAAATAAGGTGATTCTTAGCAAGTACCTTCTTTTAGGATGGTTGATGAAAATAGTCAAATAGAAAAGTTCAATAAAACTAATTATCAAGCCTCGCGTTTCTGCATGTCTCCATATCTTGTGGGTAGGAATTCGCATGGTCTTATTGGTGGGGCGGAACCTCAACCGAATTTTCCTCACCCAAATCCGACACCACAACAAATTCATGAATATCAGAGATGAAATGAGCGTGACAGGAAGGTAATCTTTGTAGCTTCAAAAAATATTGAGTCAAGTATTATACGATATATATAGGACTTGAGAATAAGTAAGGAGATTTTGGAAGCATTAGAACCACTCTTCTCGACAACCACAAAGGCATGAAAAATTCAATTGAAAAATCAGTTAAGTAATTTGTGAAAAGATGTACGTCAGTCAATAAATGATTATGTTTTCAAAATTAAATATTGTGGATGCACTTGGTTCAATCTTATGCATAGTTGAAGGTCACAACTTAGTTGCATTTGTTTTGAATGGTTTAAAAAAAGGATGAAAAATGGAAAGCCTTTACAACTCCTGTATTTGTGAGAGAGGAGTTGCTTGATTTTGATTAGTTGGTTTCACTTATGATAACAAAATAAATTAATATTAATGCTGGATAGTCTATGCAGAAAGGTAGTGTAGGTCATGCACTTTATGAAAGAAATCGGCATGGTCATAGAGGTGGTAGAAGAGGAACTTTTATAGGTTATGGAGTTCGAAATGCGACAAACAACAATTATGATGCAGAAAGCTCAGATATGAATAGTACTCATGGTAGAGGGAGATATTCCTACCATGGTAGAAAACTAATGAATATCAAGGTAATCCAAGTATTAAATGTTATAATTGTGTTAAAGTTGGTCATATGTTTTGTGATTGTTTCCATACTCAAGGGCGAGATGGATATGCAAGACAAAATCATATAGAGTTCAAGAACAAAATCATGAAAATGTACTAATGATGAATGTGAATACATATACAACTCATAGCAATGATATATGGTATGTTGATAGTGGATATAGTAATCATATGATCAGTAATGTTGATTAAGTTTCTAATTTGCATGCACCTTTGTTTCATGGTAAGGTTTAAAATGGTGACACTTCAATGCAAAAAATAGCATAAATTGGAGATGTATGTTTTGAGGATCAAAAAGGCAATAAAAAATTTCAAACGATGTTCTTCATGTACCTTCTATTGATAATAATATTATTTCAGTTGGTCAAATGGTGGAGCCTGGCTATCATGTATGGTTCAACAAATTTTGGTGTTTTGTTAAAAATACAAAACAAAATTATAAACTCTAGGGAAAAGGTCAAGGACAAGGATGGCTTTTTATGTAGGATATAACTCTTAATTTTGTTTCTTTTGATTCAATTGTTAATAATAAGATTTATCAAATTGAGTTATGGCATAAGCAAATAGGACATGCAAATGTACATAAGTTGAAGCACATCACTCAAAGAAAGATTGTTGTTGGTTTTCAAAACAGAATATGATACACTTGTGTGATGCGTGTCAATTTGGTAAGCAAGCAAGGCATCCTTTTTCTAGTACAGAATTACAAAACCATTAGGGTGAAAAATAGCCTAAAAAGGGCCGTGTAAGGATTTCAATTAGTTGTGCTTAATCTGGATTAAATTTGTCAAATCCATTAAGAAAATCGGTGTAAGTTCATTTAAAACGTATCTTATGCAAATTTTGAAGAGAGAGAAACTCGTGTGATAATCATGAAAATTTTGTGTGATATCTTCTACCTCGAAGTTTGTGCTCATCACACGTTGATCAAAATTCAAATTTTCCTTTTGTTCATAGACCTATATAATGTCTATTGATGATGTTTTGCGTTGTTTTACTCTACTTTTCATAGCAGGGATGTTTTTCTCTTTCACATCATTTTAGACACTTGCCGATCACTTTTCATAGTAGACCATGGAGAACCTTAACCCAAATACTCTTGCTAAGATTTCAAACAATCAAAATCATTGTAATAAGTTCCATATCAACATTGCATTTAGTCATGAGTATGCAACGACAAGAAAAGTATTCCGAAGGGCTCTTCATCCTCCTGAAGTGGATGGATTGTGAAAGGAAGGCAAGAAACATATTGAGATATGGACAGATGGATCTGTTTATCCAATTGATCCACAAACTGGAAGGTATTACCCTTTTCATAATCTTCATGATCTGATTACATTTGTAAGAGATGGTGAGGATGGTTTACGAGGCTATTGTTCAAGGCTCTAGAAGATTTCAAGGAATTATGTACAATACATAAATTATCTACAAAACACACTACATCAGAAGGATTTACATATGAAGGAGCTAGAAAGCAAATAATCCACTTTATCTTCTCAATTTGAGTGTTTTAAAAAAATCAAAGAGACTCCAATAGGTTTGAGAATGCGGTCAAAAGGAGAAAAACCTTTTTTAGATTTGACTAAAAAATCTGGCCAGAAAAAGAAAAGAATGAAAATTGTAAGAGATCATGTGACAAATGTGCTAGGTTTCAATATGTTGAGTAGTTTTGAGCACCTACATTTTTGTAATACAATTATGAGTCAAAATGATGTTTTAAGACTATTGAAACTCAATGAAAATACATGATTGAAACACTTTGTTTTCCAAAAACTCATGACAGAAATGAATCTGTTACTTGAACCATCTCAAATTCAGACTATTTCTGATAGTGTTGGAGTGAGTAGGAAAGGTTATAGAGCAATTTCAAAAGTTTGGTGTGAATTTTTAAAATTTAACAAAGTTAAATGTTTTGGATTGCCCAGACCCTATCATGTAGGAAAGTTTCGGCTCTACTTGAATAAAAAGATCACATCAGTATTTGGTGAATATAAACATATTCACGGTAACATGGCTTATGAAGTAGCAAAACAAAAGTTACATTTCACTTACAATGCATTTACCAACGTATGTATAGATATTATAAAACTTCAAACATACATGGTTCAGTTCTATAATATAAAAGAACATGAATGTTCTAGTCTGTTGAAATTTCTAATCAAACTTGATGAAGCTGAGCTTAAAAAACATCAAACGATGCAGAGAATAAGTATTGCACTAATGAAAAAAACTTTGGACTATACCCTTGGGAAATTGAATACTCCATCTCTCAAAGTACAATTAGAAATGGAGTTATGGTGGGTTGGCTATACTCAAGTTCCATCTAAGAGCCATAAAACACTTAAAAGGTCATTCTCACAGACAAACATTCCAAATAATATCCAAAGGCATCATGCAGGAGAATTGTTGAACGTCAAAGACTACGAGAACTTTAAAGTTGAGTGGTATTTGAGTGGAGACCTAAAGACACTCAAATGCATGTTTGGTATAAGTGGAGGGGCAAATTCTAAGTACCCTTGCTTGTACTGCATGCAAAGTCCAAGCACAAGAGCATGGATTGCTTGAGCTAAGGAAGAGGAGGCTCCCTCCAGACAAAATGTTATTCTTCATAACTACTCATCTTCTGCCATGGTTTGGGATCCCATACTTCCAATAGCATTGACAAATGTACAGATATGTACACTACATGCAGAGTTAAGGATCATTGACAAGTTGGTCTGTCTTCACTTGGATTATGCATATTCTATCAAGCCTACAACTCTTGCAGATGAGTGCATTAAAAAATGTAAATGTCTACTTTCAGAAATGGGATTTCATGGTGGTGATGTTCATCTAATAAAAGATCCAAAGCTTTCACAAAATACAAGTGATGTACTATAGGATGTCTCAATGGGAGGTGCAAAAGTAAGGAGGTCCTTCCGCAACCATGATGACAAGCAACTAAATGCCATGTGGAATTGTTGGAAAAAATTTTGTGAGATCACGAATAATGTAAAAAGCAAACCAAAAATAGCAAAAAGGAGAATGGAGGTGTGGATCAAACTAGATAATTTTTTTAAGATCATGAGGCAGCATGTAACATCAAATAGTTATGTGACAGATTTCCGAAAGGCGACCACAGAGCTTATAGAAACCATCTTAGAGGCATGGAATGCCAAAGACATAACATATTACTTTGTGAGTTCCAAAGATAATTTATTCAATTTATTTTTTTAATTGAAATAAAGATTTGGTGAAATGTTTTCGCCCTTCTAGCATATTCTTCTTGTGCATGGTGCATTCTTTGCAGAAAAAGAACCACTTGCCATATGGAACACCTAAGGCATAGAAAAATATCATTATCAAGAAAGGACAAGCTTCTTTAGGTGCACAAGGAAAGGAGGAGTTACAAAGAGCAATGCCTTCAAAGAGCTTTTTGATTGGTTCTTTAGAAGACAATTACAAAGGACCTCATGCCAAATATAATCAGAAGAATATGACTATCACCCGATAAAATCATCATGTATCAATATCATAAAATGAAAAATATTACATTGCAAATAGAGCTTTAACATTTGCAATGTCTTTAATTTCTTTGAGAAATAAAGATTTCATGATGTATTAAGCGTTGGAAAGAAACATGTCTTTTACCATCAGATGGCTTTGACTAGAGAACAGATCATGGATCAATAACAATTAATATTAGGACATGGATCAGTTACACCAAAACAATTTGCAATGTCTTATATCCCATTAGGCAATTTCTGTATATGTACATTTGATGACTAATAGAGTTTCAAAAAATGAAGGCATTCCTTGAGTCTCTTTAATGAGTTTGGCTCTCGTAAATCACCTCTATATCTAAGGAACTCTTCTCTCCTGTATTCAACAATGCTTTTTACATGTGACACCCGTGCAGCCATTGCATAGCTTGAATAACAAAGAAAGTACTCTGCCCTTGAAGCATTGAGTCCTGGGGCAAATCCAAAAATTCTAAATGTAGTTGCTCTTTCAAGCAGCAAAACTCTGAAAGCATTTAACGGTATTGGAGTAAAACCCATGTATTTTGAAAGAGTCCTCAAGGATAACAATGCAATGTCTGGCTCCTCACTATAGTGCTTCTGAGTAACACAAAAAGAGTTTGGGTTCAATTTTGGAAGATAGTGGATAATTGAATGAATATCCACCTTTGTTTTTCCTTTCTCTTCTATGGTTTTTCTTCTGCCCTTCCCCTGCCAAGGTAGTTGTCTTCATCCAATATAGCTAACTATGGTAAAAATAGAAAAACAGGTTCACATAAACAAGTTCAAATGAAGTGCAAGCACACTTAAGGAGTCATGAAAATTAAGTAACTTGAAACACACAAAAAAAAGCAAGAGACCCGATTGATGCAAGCTGTTAGGGTCTTCAGAGAAATTTGGATTGTTCTAATCGATTCCATCGGTTGTTATCAATATCTCTTTGTAAATTACCTAGAAACATGTAATTTTTTGCTAAAGAAGATGAATTCTTACGTAGCGAGATGTCTATTATCAATGCTGCATGCAAGGACTAGACATGACCGATACAAGCAATTAGGCCAATCGGGAAATATCCGATGGGCCTAATCGCTTGCATTGGTCAGAATATAAATTGTACGCAGAAAACGGTATTTTTCACATGATAAGATGTAACCTGTCATTGCACCATGCAAGTCCAAGACACGACCGATGCAAGCGATAAGGCCCAATGGAAAATATCCGATGGGCCTTATCGCTTGCATCGGTAGTGATCGATTTCTCACTCTATAAATGGAGATCTTGGACAAAACCGATAAAAGCTAAAGATGTTGCATCGGTCGCATCTTATTTCCTCACACTAAAATTCATGAGAATATATTAAACTACATACCTTGACCTCTCCTCAATGAGCTCTTTTGAGTCAATACATGTTGTTCCTTTGTCCTCAGCAACATCCAAGAATGAATAGCCACGCCCAAACGAGTATATTCCAAGTTGCTTCTGATGCTCATCAAACTCTTCATCAGCAAGTGTTGGCTTCTCTGAGATAGCTTTCTCAAAGCCATTTGGAAAATCTTATGATGGATCTTTGAATTCTTCATTTGACAAATCCAAATCAAGACACAAAAATTCTTCTTTTCTTTCTCCTTTCTCATTGATGAATCTCCTTGAAACTTCTTCTGACTCAGCTATAGTTGTAAGGCAGTAGTCCTCCCTAAGGTTGAAAGTTCCTGAATGTAAAATAGAGGGATAAACTCCTTTTCCGAGATAAAGTAAAATGGTAGATTTGGGAGAAGTAGGGACTTCTCAAACACTTGAACTTCTTCAGTTGGCTCCCTTATTGCAGTCTTTGCTTTAAAAGTAGCCACATCAAAACCTTTGACCTGCTCTTCTTCTGCTTGGATCTTGATCTCCTCAACAATCTCCATGACACCTTTCATACTTTTTGAGCTCCCCTCAAGTGTCAGCTCTAAGAAAGGCTCATCTTCAACATGAACACTTTCCTCCTTTTCAATTGAGATGTGATCAAGCCATATCAAGAAAGCAATGTTAAAAGGGAGCAAGCAGCAGTCCTTTTCATGCTCTGGGCATAAATCTAGCTTCCTTGGCAAAGGGCATATCCTTTTGCATTTTCTTGTGATTTTTGCCCTATCTATTGTGTTCTCTCCAAAGATGTGAGGATGGACATAGATTTTTTGAGATAAAGAAATCTCCTTTCATTGATCAACCCCAAGAAAGTCTCCCACTCATCCCTAAGAAAACTTTTTGATTTCTCTAGGAGTTTCTCAAAATCAATCTTTGGATTGAATATCGTCATTGCATCAGGAAAATAATCTACAGTTAAACCCTCTTGAACCATGAAATCAAGTAGTTTCTTTGATGGAGAGACACTAAGGATCTCATTCATTCCCTCCATCTAAGCTGCAACTTCTCTTTTTTGTGCTAGAGGAGAACATGACCAATGCAAGCGACTCAGGCTAGTCAATGTGGGTCAAACAGGGATAATCGCTTGTATCGGTCATGTCGGGGATGAAAGAAAAATATGCATGAAAATGAGATAAATTCTATGAGGGTTGAAAATTTGAATTCGTGAAGGGAGTTGCTATTTATAGGCGAGGAGGGAGGGAGTAACAGTCAAATGACATGGACCATTTTGTGAGTGCCACATGGCAAGGCTACACGGGGATTCCCAATGGATAGATGATGTGGCCCACTCAAATCATGCCACGTGTCAAAGAACGTTGGAATTCACAATGGCTAGATGACATGGACAATCACGGCATGCCATGTGGCACCAACGATGAACTCAATTTTGAGACCTATTTAAGCTTCCCTTTTCAATTTATCTCATTTTTTTTCTCAACACTTTCCAAGCGTCGAGTTGCGAGTGCCACCAATTTTTTATCTGCTGCTTAAGAATTTCTATAGAGAATGCTCTTTGTATTAGGTAATATGCACACGATCGATCCAAGCGATACGGTACATCCGGGATTTGTGGATAGAAGTAACGTTTTTTTCTAAAATGGCATTGAGTGCTTGATTATAGCTTGGAAATTATGTTTCCTTAGTGAAGTTTGAGCTATTATGCATTGTAAGCTATATTTGAAATAGGATTGATTGATATCTCATGATGCCATTACAAGGACGACCGATGCAAGCGATTAGGGACATCCAGGGATTTCTAGATGACCCTTATCGCTCGGATTGGTCGTGCTTCTTTTAATGGCATCCTTAATCATAGCTTTTAAGTAATGTTTTATTTGGTTAAGAATTAGATTATTTCATGACATCAAGAAGCACAACCGATGCAAGCAATAAGGGACATCTGAGCATTTCTGGATGACTCTTATCGCTTGGATCAGTCGTGTTTCTGACAGTGGAAAGAGTCCTTGATCAAAGTTTTTGAGAGTAAGTTGCCTTGCCTTTCCACTTCCATGCCTTAAGACTCTCACTTTGTGTAGGTTATGGCTAGGAGCAAAAAGATAGCAAGGAAGTTGTACCTTGAGGGTCAGGACCAAAATGCGTAGGAGAAAAATGTCCAAGATCAAAATCCCTAGAAGATTCAAGGCAATGCATCAGAGAAGCCTTGAAAGAAAAGGGTCAAGTACCATGTAAAGTCCTTGAGAGAAATAAGAAGAGCTCAAAAGTCTGTGGGACTATTGATCCCTAGACTTCCATTTATGAGAGTTGCCAAGCATATCACATCCAATCTCTGTTCTTTGATGAAGACCTCATCCCTTATCAATGTGACGTGGCAAACTCAAGTATTGTTATGCCTGCAAGAAGCTGTAGAGGACTTTGCTATTGACTTTATGAATGATGCCTATTTATGTGCTGCTCATTCTCACAAGGTAACACTAATGGTGAAGGATTATGTTATTGTATCAAGAATAAGATATAAATTTGAAAAATCTCTTGTTCCTATTGATCATCATGATCAGAAATTCTTCAATATTCTAAATATAACTCCAATCTGAGCACCCAAAACAAAAGTTGTCATTGAAGAGGTCAACCCTCAGGTGACTCATGATCATGAAACTAGAAATGCAGCAAATAGTGAGGAGGAGAGGAAAAAGCAAGGATTATTTACAGAGGAAAGTGTCATCTTAAACCAAATTCAGAAGTTAGAGAAGGCAAATAAAGAGCTCCTTAAGAAAGGAGATGGGCATATAATAGTTAATGTTGCAATGGCATGGCAGGATGAATGGTTCTGTGACATAAGACTAGAACACAACAAAATGTTCAGGGAGTTTCACTACAATATATCAGGGGCATACCGACGTTGCCCATACCGACGGTCATGCCTCCGCGTTGGTATGACCATTGAAAATGCTTGAAAAACCACGGATCCAATACCGACGGTCATTTGATTGTCGATATACAAGCGTCGGTATGAGCACCGGTATAGGCGTCGATACTTTACTGTAAATTATCGACGCTTATACTGACAGTTATACCGACACTTATACTGACGCTCATACTGACACTTATACCGAGGCAACGTTTTAACCGGGCCCCAGAGCAAAAATTCGACATTTGCTTGCATCTTGAACCAAAGTTTGCTACAGTTGAGTTTGCGCATGTACACACATCTCTCTCTTTCTCACTCTTTCTCTCTCTTTCTCTCTCTCTATGTCTCTCTCTCTGTGTCTTTCTCTACATCTCTATTTCTCTAGATCTGAAATTTTTGTAAGAATTGCACATACTGTAGCACCCTTTCTCTTTCTTTGTGTTTTCCCTTTTCTAATTCTCTTCCCTTTCGTTTTGTAGGAGATTTTTGGCATCAAATCTTTGGAATTCGATGAAGGGAAACATTAAGTGAAACAATTACATCCATGTAAGTGACTGTTTTGTTTTCGATTGATATAGAGTGAGATAGAGAGAGAGATGAAAGAAAGAGTAAGATCTAGAGAAACATAAAGAGATAGAGAGAGAGAGAGAGAGAGATAAAGAGAGAGAGATGAAAGAGAAAGAGAGAGAGAGACAAAGAGAGAGATGAAAGAGAGAGAGAGATGAAATAGAAAGAGAATGAGATAGAGAGACAAATGCATACATACATACACACACATATGCATACACATACTCACATACATATTACATACACACTCACATACATATTACATACACACATGCATATACATACACATACATATTACATACTCACATGCATACACACATATACATACATACATGCATATTACATACAAACATGCATATTTCATACACACATGCATATTAGATACACACATGCATGTATATACACACACATATTCATTCTCATACTCACATACATACATACATGTATACACATATATACATACACACATGTACACACACACATGCATCTGCATACATACATACAAACATATTTGCATGTACACACACACATACATACATAAACACATGCATATTACATACACACTCACATATGTATACACACACATATGTGCATACACACATGCGTATGCATACATACATACACAAACATATGCATGTACACACACACATACATACATACACACATGCATATTACATACACACACACATATATATACACACTCACATACATATACACACTCACATAGGTATACACACACATGCATACATGCTCATACACATACACACACATCACATATACATACACACATACACACATACACACATATACATGTTTTAGGGTTAGGGTTTTAGGATTAGGGTTTATGAATTTCTCTTTTCTTTTGTTTTGTAGGAGATTTTTGGCATCAGTTCTTTGGAATTCGATGAAGGAAAACATTAAGTGGACTTTGATGACAACGCTCCAAACAATTACATCGATGTAAGTGATTGTTTTCTTTTCAATTGATATAGAGTGAGGTAGAGAGAGAGAGATGAAAGAAAGAGAGAAATGCATACACACATATTTGATTGTACACACACATACATACATACACACATGCATATTACATACACACATACAAATAGATACACACTCACATATTTATACACCCACATATGTGCATAAACACATGCATATGCATACACACATGCATATGCATACATACATACACACACATGTGCATGTACACACACACATACATACATACACACATGCATATCACATACACATGCACATATATATACACATTCACATATGTATACACACACATGAATACATGAACATACACATACACACACACACTACATATACATACACACATACACACTTATACATGTTTTAGGGTTAGGGTTTTAGGATTATGGTTTTTGACTTTTTCACATATACACACATAATACATACACACATATACACATGCATACACACATCTCTCTGTCTCTCTCGCCCCCTACACACACATCTCTCTCTCTCTCTCTCTCTCTCTCTCTCTCTCTCTCTCTCTCTCCCTACACACACATCTCTCTCTCTCACACATCTTTGTAAATCATATGTGTACTCTTTCACTATCTCTCTTTCTCTATGTCTTCTATTTTTTAATTTCTTTTTTCTTTTGTTTTGTAGGAGGTTTTTGGCATCGATTCTTTGGAATTTGACAAGACAGGACGTCGATTGGGCTTTGACAAGAGCGATCAAAAGAATTACATCAATGTAAGTGCTTTTTTTGTTCTTTTTGATAAATAGAGAGAGAGAGATAGAGAGAGAGATGAAAGATAGAGAGAATAAGAGAAAGAGAGAATAAGAGAGAGATAGAAAGAGGGAGAGAGAGATAAAAGAGGGAGAGAGAAGGAGATAAAGAGGGAGATATAGATAGATAGACATAGAGATACATACACACACATGCATACATATTAGATACACATATGCATATGCATATGCATACATACACACACACATACATGTTTTAGGGTTAGGGTTTTAGGATTAGGGTTTTTGATGTTTACACATATACGCACATAATACATACACACATGCACACATATACACATGCATACATACATACACATACACAAACGTCATATATACATACACACATATGCATGTTTTAGGCTTAGGGATTTAGGATTAGGGTTTTTGGCTTTTACATATATCTTTTTTAATTTCTCTTTTCTTAAATTTGTTTTGCAGGAGCTTTTTGGCATTGATTCTTTGGAATTTGACAAGAGACGACGTCAATTGGGCTTTGAAGAGAGCGATAAAAAGAATTACATCGATGTAAGTGATTGTTTTGTTCTTTTTTATAAATAGAGAGAGAAAGAGAAAGAGAGAAAGAGAAAGAGCGAAAGAGAAAGAGAGAAAGAGAAAGAGAGAAAGAGAGAGAGAAAGAGAGAGAGAGAGAGAGAGAGAGAGAGAGAGAGAGAGAGAGATGAAAGAGAGGGACAATAAGAGAGAGAGAGAGAGAGAGAGAGAGAGAGAGAGAGATGAAAGAGAGAGAGAATAAGAGAGAGAGAGATGAAAGAGAGAGATAATGAGAGAGAGAGAGAAAGAGAGAGAAAGAGAGAGAGAGAGAGGGAGAGAGAGATGAAAGAGAGAGAGAGAGAGAGATAAAGAGAGAGATATAGATAGATAGAAAGAGAGAGACATGGAGATACATACACACACATGCATACATATTTCATACACATATGCATATGCATATGCATACATACACACACACACATACATGTTTTAGGGTTATGGTTTTAGGATTAGGGTTTTTGATGTTTACACATATACACACATAATACATGCACACATATACACATGCATACATACATTCACATACACACACATCATATATACATACAGACATATGCATGTTTTAGGGTTAGGGTTTTAGAATTAGGGTTTTGTGCTTTTACATATATACGCACATGCATACACACATATACACATATAAACACATAACACATATGCACATACACACACACATACACATACAAACACACACAAAGACACACACACATACATACATACATACATACATACATACACACACACACACACACATATATATATATAAACACACGCATACATACATACACACATGTGACATATACATGCACACATATGCATGTTTTAGGGTTAGGGTTTTAAGATTAGGGTTTTTGGCTTTTACTTATATACACACATGCATACACATGTTTTAGGTCTAGGTCTTCAAGATTAGGGTTTTAGGGTTTTTACATAGATGCACATATGCATACACACACATACACATATACATATATATATTCAAATACACATATATATACACAAAAATACACACATACACATGTTTTAGGTCTAGGTCATTAGGATTAGGGTTCTAGGGTTTTTAAAAATTCATACAAATATTTACACATATACAAATATACACACATAATACATATACACATACACATGTATATACATAGGCATATACACATATACATGTGTTCTGGTTGTTGTTTATAAATATCATGTCAATGTGTCTCATTTCTTTGTACATGGTTCATGATTGATTTCTCCCATGCCTTTTGTATTTGACATTATGTTTTGCTTTATCAAATCATTTTTCTATTGTGTGTCATACATGTCACATGTACTCGGGTTTTTCTTGGGTAGAGTGTATTGTCTTTTGCTACACAGCAGCATGGGAATGTTGCTGTAGCAAGAGACAAGATACTCTGCCAAAAAAAATTTTGCAGATATGGTCGTCGGTATAGGCGACGGTATAAGCGTCAGTATTCCCAGGCAGATACAGATGCTTATACCGACTATTTTGCCCAGGGGCATACCATGGCTTATACCGCCGCTTATACCAATGCTGATAACGACGCGTATATCAACGCTTATACCGACGCTTATAGCGAGGCTTATACCGAGGCTTATACCGACTCTTATACCGGTGCTTTCGTTCTGACGCCTACACCGACCCTTACACTGACGTCGAGGCGAAATTGCGCCCGTTCATTTTCCTCGATAGAAGCCTCGGTATACCCCCGATATGTTGTAGTGTTTCATGTTGAAATATGAGATAGTGTATTCAACATTTCACTCAGGTATTATCTACAAGCTATAAAGCTCTCTTGTATTGCTTAATTTTCTAGTTACTTTACTGAATTTTTATTTCTTGATTTGTAGGGTTCATCTTCAACAATGTGAGCAAAGAGTTCAAAGGAAATTATTTATCATAGATCCTCTTGTGACACAGTGTTTTTTGTATAAACATGGAGATTCCAAATCCTTTCTAAAGGATTTTATAGAAGAGGTAGAATGTGTTATCTACCCATATATTGAAAAGTACGTATTCATCTTCATTTTGAAAAGTACATTTGTTTCATTAAAGAAAGTATATTTACATGCAACTCATTGACAGGGGCCATTGGAGTCTTATTATTGTTGACTTTGCATATCAAGCTCTTTTCCTCAATTCTCTTAAATCACAACATGGGAATTGCAAAGTGTAAGTTAGTATACATTTTTGTTGTTCTTTACTTAAGAGCCATGCCATCCATTCTGATTTTCACTTTACAATGCAGAGCTAAAAAGCTTCTCAAGATGCATATTGATCAGAATTTTCCTGCAATTGCTAAATTGAATGAAAAAAAGCAAATTGGATACATACAAATTCATGTGCCTTTGCAGAAAGACACAACATCTTGTGGCTGGAGAGTGATTACAAATGCTGTAAGATTCTTGGAAAGAAGGTGAATTTATCAAACTATGCAGATGCATGGATCCTCTTCATTAGAGAGAGAGAGGAATAATCGCATTATGAAACATGCAATCTCCCCCAATGATCCAGACTCACCTCCACCCCCTCCACTAGATAAAAAGAAGTCTAAAGAAAAAAAGAAAGAGCATCCTCTTCACTCACCATTGAAGCATGGGACCAAGAAAAAGAGCCAAGCTGAAAGCTCCAAAAAGGGGCAGACGCATCAGAGAAAAGAGAGCTCCGAAAAGGATAGAAAGGGATGAATCATTTTTGAGTCTAAGATTGAAATCTATTGTAAAACCAACATAGGTTGGAAGATTTATTTATGTACAAATTGTATGTACTTATGCCAATCTTCATCTAGAGGATGGTCATTGTAACCATCTTTTTTTGCCTTAACCATACTTATATGCCTTGAGTACTAAATAGTTGTATTGAACCTCTTGAGATTTAAACAAAAGTTCATTGCATGGTCCAACATAATTTGTTTGTGTCACAAATATGACCGCATTGTGGGTTTCTTATCTCATTCTTGTCAGAAAGTTAAAATTGGAGAACATAGAGAAGAACGTAAAGAAGAAAGAGGACATGATCGATACAAGCGATATGGGGAATCGGAGAATTTTGGATTGCCCCTATCGTTTGCATCAGTCATATTATCCATTTAAACATAGCATCCCCTTTAAGCAACTTTGCATGAGACGAGTTGAGTTGCAAGTTGTTTTTATAGTCATGAGCCAATCCTTTATGCAAAGGTCATGTTTTGAAGTCTCTTCCAGTAGCTTGCTAATACGACCGATCCAACCGATAAGGTTGATCCAAAAAGTTCAGATTGTGCAAGTCGCTTGAATCGGTCATCTTCTCTAATTTTGTCTCATCTGTTTTATGACTTAAGTCATGGTTTACACATTTTGAAATATCATACCTTGGATTGGAATTTGCACTAGGTTCTCCAACCTCTTTAATATAACTTGTTATGTGCACCACGATACTTTCTCTTGCATACCTTGAGGACAAAAAAGATGGATAGAATCAAATAATTTTATTGAAACTAATGTGCACCTTGGATAGACTCAGATAATTTAATTGAAACTACATATTGAATTCTAAATCTCTTGTTCACCTAGAATTTACTTATTCAACTTCTTGTATATTTATTTCTTAGTTGAAACCTCATCAGAATGTTAAGATTAAACAAAAAAAATGTCAATATGAGTTTAGATGAAGGGGAATAATTTAAGTCATCAATTCACTCCTACAAATAAAACTCAACCGAAGTATGAAATAAGAGACCTAAAAATTATCTAAGATTGTATTGGTTTGTATTCTTATCATTGTCAATAAGAACCTCATGAAAATCTTAAAATTAAATAAAAAAATGCCAATATGAATATAGACATTTAAAATACATAATTTAACACACATTTTGTCACCATCCTGCAAAGAAAAATCAATGGAAGTATCAATAGAAGCTTCTATAAGAGGGAGATACATTATGTAAGAATGTCAAGGGTTAACTTGTTACAATCTTAAGGGTTGGAACTTAATCACCCTTGGTGGTAGGCAAGTTATGGAGGATAATGATTTCTCTGATCTAATGTTAACTATTTCATCATCAACTGAGAATCTAACCTGTGATGATACCTCATCAAGGTATTCTAGGAGCTCCCTCACATTTCTAAGATTCCAATTTGCAGTGACAATTATTTTCCTTGATTGAAAATCTGGATGAATCAATACTTATAACTCAAACTTTGGATAGCTCTCCTCTGAGTCATTCGCTCGTTTGCTTAAATAGGAGGATAAATAACCACAAATACCTCGTCTTGTATAATATAGTCATTAATTATGCCTCTAATGGTGTGTAAGAAGTGTGAACATCCACTTATGCTTCCTTTATTTCCTTAAGCAATGAGGTCTCTAGAATAATAAAGGTCATTCGATACACTATCCATTGTAATGCATCCTTATCATAATGGTCTAAGTTGAGCTCACTTCATAGATTTTCCTCTTCTCCTTTTTTTTGTGATTTTGGCTTTAACTTTTCTTCTTGCATCACTTAATTGACTTGATGTATGGGTGCTTCTATCACATGATAACTAAGAACTTGAATCTTTTGGTCCATTAAGAAACATGCTCTCTTGTTCATCCCATGTTTTTTTTCTCTTCAACTTCATTATCTTTCATATAAAATTTGGGGCTTATCAAGGTAACAAATCATCAAATGTGACATCTATTCGTACTTGTAAATTCTCTATTGTAGGGTTATAATACCTATAAACCTTTTGCTCACCTGCATATCTTGTAAAGACACACCCTTTTGATATAGCGTCAAGCTTGGTCCTTAATTCATTTGGAATCAACACATAACAAGTACAACCAAAGACTCTCAAGTTTGAAACATATGGCTTTGTATTGCATCTTGATTCATAAGGTATAGTAGCATGAATATCCGATGTGGGAGCTTCATTCATTATGTAAATAGCTATTGTTGCTACATCAACCCAATAAGAATAAGGCATATCCATATCCTTCATCATTCCACTCCCACGTTCTGCAATATACCTATTGTTCCTTTATGCTACACCATTGTGTCATGATATATACATTCATATGATTTTCCTTTTGATATCATTAGTTTCCAATGCTACAAGGAATACGAGGGCATAGTCACGATTTACCCGACACATTTTCGTCGCTACATGATTGTGAATTTTGTCAGACCAGGCTTTGAGTGCACCATCGAATACCCAACACTATTCTCAATGTTATTTCCAATGTCCTTCCCAATACTTCTAGTGAAGTCCCTTAGAGAATCGCTAATGTGATTAAAAAGTAAGTCTCACATATGTGATGCTCATTTGTGTCACTTAGGCGAGGGTACCGACGTCGATTATCCACAAATTGCATGATCACATACACGACACTTGTACATCACTTATGTGATGGTCAAGCTTGATAAAATCAAAATGAAAATGTGGGATCACTCTTTGATTGTTATTTTATGTGCAACTGATCAAAGAGTTCTTCAACGTTCTGATCTATAATGCACTTATGAGCTCCAACAATCTCTTCCTGAATCTCTCTCTTTTCTAATCTCTCTCTCTCTCCCTCTCACAGACACACACACTTTCACTCTCTTTATTCTAGGTTATTCAAGAAGTTCACCAAGCATAAAATATGCCTAATTATTGTTAGTACAATTTTCTTTGTTTGTATATCATTTAAATTATTTTATTTTCATTCATTAACATACTCACACTTACACATATACATATATACCATGCATGCTCACACTTTTACACACACATACATATGCACATACACACACATATACATGTAGATGCACATACAAACACATACATGCACATATGCTTACACATACACATGTGCATATGCACAAACATATCTAAAAACACATGAAAAGACGTGCATGCATTATTGCAGATACACATACACACATTAACACATACTAATTATACACATGCATATGCACATTCACATGCATATGCACATTTGCATGCATGAAAATACATATGGATGCAAATGGAGGTGCATGCACATGTGGATGCATGCTCATACATATACACATGATATACATACACATGCACGCATACACACTTATACAAACACACACACACACACACACACACACACACACATATATATATATATATATATATATATATATATATATATATATATATATATATATATATATATATATATATATATATATATATATATATATATATATATATACATATATATATATACACACACACATACACACACACACATACACATATATACTTATACACATACACATACAAATGCACATACATACATACATACACAGACACATATACACATGCACATATGTGCACACACATACACACATACACGTACACATATACATGCACATACATACACACACACACACATATGCACATATGCTTACACATACACATGCGCATATATACACATATGCACATACACTTAAATGTACATACACATGCATATACATACATATATACACACACACATGCACACATACATACCCACATACACTTACACATACATATACACACTCATATACATGCACATATATACACATACGCACATACACTTACACATACACATGCATATACATACATATACACACACTTACACATACACATGCACAGACATACATATAGTCACTCATATACATTCACATACATACACACACGAACATAGACATACACATATACACATACACATACACATGCACATGCACATACACACACACTCACATGCTTACATATACACATGCACATACATACATATACACACTCATATACATGAACATACATACGCATATGCACATAAACATCCACATACACATGCATATATATACATATACACACACTTACACAAACACATGCACATACATACACATAGACACCCATATACATGCACATAGATACATGTATTCACATACACTTACACAACAATATGCACATATATACATATACAGACTCATATACATGCATATACATACACATATGCACATACACTTATACATATGCACATACATACATATACACACACATACACATACACACACATACGCACATACACTTACACATACACATGCACATACATACATATACACACTCATATACATGTACATACATACACATACACACATACACTTACACATACACATACACAAACATACACTTACACATACACATGCAAACACATACATACATCATACACTTATACACATACACATGCACTTACACACATAAACACACACACATACACATACATATGCACACATACACACATACACTTATACATACACGTATACTGACAAACACATACACATACACATACACACATGTATATGCATAAAACATATCTATATGCACATATATACACACACATATACAGACATATACATGCATATAGACACACTTACATAAATAAAGATATATAACTAAATGTGCATACATACATTTTATACACACACTACACATTAAATATAAACAACAATAAAAACCATTAAAACAAGGAATTTCTTTAATTAGTACCATAGAAACAATTCAAAACATAACTAAAATGAGAAAATATATAGATATAAAAACAGTAAGTATATCAATGTAGAATATATATCCAATGTAATATATTAGTCCACGTCATCATGCTCATCCTCATCATCATCATCATCATCATCATCCTCATAATCATGATGATCCGCATGATCTGATGTACCTATAGTGGCATCATGGGGAGAATTGTGAGCAGTTCGTGATGATCGAGATTGTCCCGCCTATTTTTGTCTCTTCACCTAATCCATATCTACCTCTTTATAATACTCTTGTATTACATATAATAAACATAAGTAAATAAATATATAAAACATCAATAAAAATAAAATAATTACATTAAACTTACTAATAATCACAAAATCATTTGGATGATCTTTTGTGTACTCATTGAGACATCGATATCCACAGTGTGTAGAAAAAATTATTTCCTCTTTCGTAGGATATCGACCATAATCCTTTCGTTGCATTGAAAACAAAAGAAGATTAATGATTATTATTTTAACTAAAATAAAAAATATAGTTTCAATAATACATATATTTACAAATGTACCTACAAAACCATGATGGCCCATTTTGCCTAAATGTGATGTATGACTAGACTCAACTCTCTTTTTTGTTGCTACCTTACATTTATTTAATGAAACAAAAAACATAGGTTAAATATATAACATATAAGAATTACAATTAATTGTTATATAAACTATTAATTTTTATACCTTCTATTGAGGAAATGATTATTGAAGATGTAGCTACCTATGAAAATACTACCACCTCTCAGGGGGTATGTTAGGTCTTCTCATATTTTGAACTACCATACAATATCTCCTCTTATTCAATCTCAAACACAAAATGAATTAGAATATAAAAAAACTTTAAATTTTTAAACATACACATACACATATACATACATGCATAGACATACACATAACTTACACATATATACACACATACATGCATATAGATACAGATACATACATACACATACATAGTAAATACATACCCACACACATAGATAACATGCATATCCACATATACACATATACACATACACATAAACATACATGCATACACATACATATATACATACATACACACACATAGTGAATACATAACCATACACATACATATCTACATACACACATACATACATACACATACATATATACATATATACATATATACATATATACATATATACATATATACATACACTTACATATACATACCCACACAGATACATACACATACACATATACATACATGCATACACATACAAATACACATACACTTACACAAATATACATATACAGGCATATACATACACACAAATACATGCATACATATACACATACACATATACACACACATACATATACACACATACATATATACATACACTTACACACACATACATGCATACACATACACATATACATAAACTTATACATAGATGCCTGAAGCTATATATACATACATACACACACATACATGCATAAACATACACTTACACATACATACATACCCACACATACACATATACAAACATATATATGAATACACATACATATATACATACACTTACACATACATACCCACACATATACATACACATACATAGATAATAAATACATGCATACATATACCTACACATATAGATACATACATACATAATAAATGCATGCACACATACACACATACATGCATCCACGTATGCATACATACATACACATGTCATACATTTATAGTTTTGTATGTGTATTTATATCTAAAAATGTGTATTTGTATATATCTGAATATTTGTGTATGTGTAAATGTGCATATGTGAATATGTATGTATGTAAATAATCTGACTATTAATATCTTGTACCTTTATTTGCTACATTGTCAGATTCTAATCAATCAAAACCAACTCCACCACTGTGTCTTGATTGTGCACGAACTACTTATTGTAAGTATGTCAAACTTTTAAGTCTAATATTTGATAGATACATAAATGAATAATATATTTTTTTGTATTGTTATATTATAATCAGATTCTAATCAATCAAAGGTTACTCCACCACCTCCTATCCATGCAACAACATTGTCGAAGGGTGTGAATGGAGACCAACCGTAGATCAAAACTGAATTTGCTTTGGCCTCAATGTGTGACTACACGGAGGATGTTTTTTTAGCATAGTTTTGGTTCTAAGATGTAATTTAATGCTATCAGAAGTGTCTATCTAGGTGCTAATGGCCTAATCTAAATTATGACCCTAAGGTTGTGTAGCTAGAAATCTAGATAGACAATATTCATATGATGGAGAGACTAATGTTTCCATAGTAATGTGGTCTTTGATGAGTTCCTGTTCTTCTAATTCTACATTAGCAACGTTCTGTTTAGGTCAAGTGGTAATGTTCACAGGTGGTGGTTATAAAACCTAAAAAATGAAAGATGTAGAAATGGTATTTTCGTTCGTAGACTCATTACTCACAACTTCATTTGTAGACTCATTACTCACAGACATCAAAAACAAATATAAATTTCCAATTGATCAATGAATGACTCTAAAACTATTTTCTTTATAATGGTAATGAATGGAAACTACTTCAGTAACCTTTTACAACTATAAGTAAGAATGATAGGATAACCCTTCAGAATCCTAATACAAATTTAAGCTAAAATGTAACTAAAGTTGAAAAAATGGTGCATCTCCAATATTCTAATATTAATTGCCTATAAATGCTCATGAATGTTCTTCAATGCTCATCAATGCTCATCTGAAAAAACATTAGAAAGAACATAAGTACATTTTATGAATCATAAAACACACTCATTACTTTCAAAACTTATTATATATGTGTGTGCCCATACATTGCATTTTTCATGCATACATGTAACATGCTCATGCATCCTCATACACACATTCTCATACATGCCAACACACTCTCATATATGTTAACACACTCTCATATATGCATGCTAACACATACTAACTTACTTATGCATATGCATTCTTATATGCATGCATACATATTAACATTCATATGCACACATGCACATACACTCTCACATGCATGCTAACATCTCACATGCATACACATGCATCCATGTCTTTATATGCATCTATACTCATTTTCATGTACACATGCTTCTACCTCTTACATGCAGATGCATATCACACAGCATTCATGCATTCTCATACATATGCATTAACTCATACCACCCATACATCAGGCTCATGCACACACATGCATCTAATTTTTATGCACATGCACTCATATTATGCATTCATGCATTCTCATACATATGCATTAACTCATACCACACATACATCATGCTCATGCACACTATTTCTTATGCACATGCACTCCTATTATGCATTCATGCATTATCATACATTTGCATTAACTCATACCACACATACATCATGCTCATGCACACTCATGCATCTAATTCTTATGCACATGCACTCATATATACTCATACTCGTACATGTATATTTGCATACTATTCTCATATGATGCCTTCATGCACACATGCATGCTTTCATCACTCTTATGCTACATGATTCTTCCTCATGCATTCCCATATGCATGCATACATGCATCTAATATGCATATGCACACACTCATTCTTATACATATATGCATCTATTTCATGCATACAAAGAGGCATGGAAACACACATGAAAATACTCTTTCTCACATAAATCAATCCACATAGATTAAGATAAGACACATGAATGGATAGATGCAAGTAACATACTAAGCATGCAAATGAGCATACACAAACTCAAAAGCTAATACATGCTAATCTAGGGCACTCATGAATATGAGGTGGTATTGATATGTTTACATAAGGATCTCTCTCTCTCTTTCTCTCTGTCTCTCTCTCTCCCTCTCTCTCTCTTCTATGCAATAAAATATTATTTATCTATTTTAAGGCAAAAACTAATCCCCATAGCTCTCTTTTAATTTGAGAATAATATCTCTGTGTATCATGCAAAATTTTGGCTCCAGAGCGAACTGCATATATTTGCTCTTTCTCATCATGCTGTCGAGTGACCCAACCTATACCAATAGGACTAGTATCAACAATTAGGATTATAGGCTTATTTCATGAATAATCAATGTTTTTCAAGATTGGAGCATTGATAAGAAATTGCTTCAATCTTCTCATAGTTTTACTATGTTCTTGAGTCCACAAGAATTTATTTTTCTTTCGTAACGGATCATGTAACGGGTTTGCAATATGAGCAAAGTGAGGAATTCAAATGACATAAAAAAACACATGCTCCTAAGAATCTTGTTACTTCACTAACATTGCGGCACACCTCGAAAATTCTACTAATGGCATTAAGTTTCTCAGGGTAGGGCCTAGGACCATAATGCCCACATAAATTTCCAAAAATCAAAACTTCGTTAACACCAAAAGTGGATTTCTCTAAAGAGAAAGTCAGTCCAACCTCCCCGAACCTTTGAAAGATTCTTTCACAATTAGAAATGTGGTTGGAGACAAACTTTCTACATCCGGATGAATCTAACGTCTCATCTTTTTATTTTTCCATACATCTATGTATTGGAATAACTTCAATAAAAGACATAGTCACTTTGGGGATAAATTCATGTAGGATCAAGTTCATAGCCTTCACGTGCGCCAGAAAATTTCTTGCTCCTTATGGTAAAGTACACATACGTACTAGAACCAAAGGAGTTTTCATTGCGGTTACATCTCTACTTTCAATAGCTAATTGAAACTGATGATATCCTGAGTATAGGTGTCCCATTGAATGGATGGAGTGTCTGGAAAATGCCTCGGCAAGCTCATCTACAATAGGACCCGTTCCTACATTTCTAATAGTGACTTTGTTAAGAGGTTGCAGATCTTGTATAAAGCATAACTTCTAGTTCTTTTTAGGTACCGTGAACCACGTATTTGAGTAAGGTGCTGATGATGGTTCTAAAATTCTCATGGCAATCTTCTCCTTCAAAAATCTCGCTAAATCAGGTAGATGAGCCTTTGGGACTAGGATCGGTCGAAGATTCCATGGAATGTGCGGTATGTTAAATATAATCATTGGAGCTACAAGATTTGGATCAACACATCCTATTTCTTGTGGAAATAAAGAAATACCTTTCCATGGCACATGATCATCTTTCTAAATTGATCGTTCTCCATTTCTAAAAGAAATTCTTCTCCAAACTTAAGGTATTTCATAGTCTCTTCCATAAATGTATGTCCTATCCTAGATCGATCTCTAAGAATAGGATCCTCAGACACCTCGTCTAAGTATATCGTAACTATCTTTAGGCAATGGATGAGCTATTGGTTTAATTTTCTTTTCATTTTTTTTATATTTAGTATTAATTTTAACTCCATGCTCGAGAAAGAGATTAGTAATCAGCTCATATTCCTTAATAAAGTCAAGAATAATTAATTTTGATTCTAGTTTTTCTTTGGAAGCAGTCTCAAGCTCCTCTATCAAAGTAGTGCTTTTTGAAAGCTCAATCATACATTCAATATATTCTTTAGGTGAAATTAATCCTAAGTTTCTAAAATATTTTTCATTTCCTTTTCTTAATTTTTTTGTAAGTTTATCTTTTTTAACACGATGCAAACTAGTAGATGGAGTGCAAACTAAAAAATTATCAAATTTATATACATCATCAGGTGAGACATCAAACCATTGTTCACTATTGTCTCACTCAATAGTAGAATCTAACAGAAATTTGGTTCATACTAAGCCCCGAATTCTCTGAGTAGTGGTTTGAGTAGGAGGAACCATCTCATAAACTAGCTGAGGAGTATATTGTGGCATAACAAGCTCTATGGGTGTTGTCATAGTTGCTTGGCCTAAGCCACTATTGCTAGCACTAGGCTCATGCAAGCTCATGGAATACACTTTATTGTTTAATTGAGGAACTTCTTTGAAAAGAGATGCCTGCTTACTCATTACATTTTCCATTTGTTTGCAATAAATATCTAATTGAAATTCGATTGGAGCCTTAGGGGCAATTGCAACATTAGTCGTAGCCGCACTTTGCATTCCTATCTTCCTCTAGAAGCTGAGCAAACCATCTCATAAACTCACCATGAAGGTGAGTTAGAGACTCATTACTCTTAGGGGAATTCACCCATCTCAAAAATCCTTCTCGGTTGTGCTAACTAAAATCCTCAAGAAAATCCATTTTATGAAGCTCTTTCCTAAATTTAGCCCAAGGTTTGCTAGCATGCACGTGGATGCTTTCAAGTATGGATCCAATGACCACACAGCTAAATTACTTTACTACTACATCAATAGGCAATCCCTTGATCTATGCTTGCTCTTCAAATGCATCCAAGTATTCAGTGATATTTAACCTAGTAAACTTACCCTTTTCTCGTAAGATTGCTTGTACAATCCGTTCCCCTTGTTTTTCTTTCATTATATTTTTAAACACTTCCTCCGTCTTGCACTCTTGATATCTCCTAGAATGGAGTACTAAGTCTAAAATAGTGATTTCTAATCTCTCTCTAAATTGTCTAAAACTATCTATAGATGATAAAGCCATGAATATTCACTTTACTAAAACCTAGGTTTTTAAATTAAAGCCACTATTGATTATCACAAGCAAGTCCTATTTGGCAAACAATGGTGATGACGATACGGAGCAGGAAGCAGCGGGACGAATGATGCAGAAGAAGGAATGGTGCAGTTCTCATTGAAGCTGAAGATGGAGTCCTCCTCGATTGACGATTGCTTCCGCGATAGATGCTCGAGAAGAAGAAACTGAGAAACCAGAAAGAAAAAAGCAGGAGTCATTTATCCGTGACACTGAAGATGGAGTCCTCCACGATTGACGATTGCTTCCGCGATTGACGGCGGTTTTCACGATTGATGGTTTTTCCAGGCGATTGATGGTCTCAACCCCGTTCTTTCGCCGCGATCGATGGTATTCCAGCTCTAGCGATTGATGGTTTCGTGAGCGGTTTGCTCCCCACGATTGACGGGATTCCGCGTGTTTGATGGTATCTGCCCCCGGTTTCCACGATTGATGGTATCTGCGACTGATGGTTTCTGCTCCACGATTGGTGGTTTGGCCTTCTCCACGATCGACGGTTTGGCGCCTGCTCGGTTTCCGATGATGGCTTTTCTTTGAGGTTTTGCCTCTCCGCGATCGACGGGGCTCACTTTTTCCGCCGCACGTGGGCTCTGCCGCGTGGCTTCAGAGTTTTTGGTTTAGAGTTTTTGACCAGCACCGGAGCTGTTAATTGTCTCAAGCCGGGGCCCAGTTGCGTCCTCGGGGAGGCGTTCTGTCGAGGAGGGCACGCGAACGCGAAGGAAACCGCGCTTTGAACCTTTCATTAGCCTCTTAAAGACCGCATTTTTGAGATTTATGCTCTATCGCATTCGCCCTTCAAAGATCGCTTTCTGCTGTGGGCCCAGCGTGGCCACTGGGGCCTGTCTTCCCTCGCGTTTGGAGCAGTTTTAGAAATAAAAAAGGCAAAAGATATCGAAAAAAAAAGGGGGAAGTGTTCATGAAAAGGTTGCAACTTGCACGGAGATCGAGTTGTCTCAAGCTACTCAAAGTTATAGCTTTATAAAGTGAAGGATCATGAGTCTCCAAACTTAATGGGATCAAAAAATAGAATTTAATTGAACTCGTTTGACTTTTCGTTTCAAGTTTTTGGAGTTCGGGGTGCCCCTCTTTTGTCATGGACTTGGCGACCCCCTCCCTTGTGAGAAGTAACCTGGCCCCTCCTCCCGGGGAGATAGATAACCTGGCCTCTTTGTTGGAGGGGGGTTCTTGTGCCGCCCTAGGGGCCGTCGAGAGTGCTGAACCCCCCTTGGTCTCCCTCAGTAGATCCGCAATTCTGTCAACCCAGGAGGAGCTCAAGAAAGTTTGCCTCGTCGGCCAATTGTTCGGCCCTAAGCCCCCGCTCGAAACTGTGCGACAGTGGCTTCGCAACGAGTGGTTCCCCCGCGGGCTAGTTGTTTGCAAGTGTCAGTTCTTACCGGCAAGCCACTTGCTGCTAGTCTTTGAAAATGAAGATATGGCCTTTCGAGCCCTTAGTGTCGGAACTTGGCAACTCGGCCGGGCGACCCTGTGCCTTTTCAGATGGTCCCCTGATTTTACTCCCAACAAGTCAAAATCGCTTCGGTACCCTCTCTGGGTTGAGCTCCCTAACCTGCCATACTTCTTGTACAACTTCGTGTGGGACGTCGTCTCTCCTATCGGCAAGCCGTTGGCCTCACGCGAGGACATTGGTGGTCTCATTTATGAAGGTGCAAGACACTCGTTCAACGCTCAGTGGCACCCTCAAATCTGTGTCGAGGCTGACCTGAGTTTGCCACTTCCTTCGAAGATCAAACTAGACTTGGGCGAAGGGGATGTATGGGAGCAAGACGTCAGTTACAAAAACCTTCCCAACGTGTGCTTCCACTGTGGCCAACAAGGTCACAGGATTAAAGATTGCCCTCTGAGACGAAAAAGCAAGCGAAATCAAGAAGCCCCCAAAAATGCTCAAGATAGCAATGGTGCATTGAATCACTCGACGAGAGCAGAGGAAGTCAAGGGCCCCCCTAATCCAGAAGTTGATGCAAACGTGTTCATCGAAGTCAGAAGAAGAAGGAAAAGAAGCCCTAGGGGCAACTTCTAAGCGAAACAACATGCCAGTTACCCCTCCAGCAACCTGTATTGCAATCTGGTAAAGGACATCAATGAGTTTGACTACCCAGGTGGGAACCAACTTGAGGTGGACACCGACGCCAAAGGCCTAGAGATCCCCGACAGTAAAGAAACCTTGCAGGAGGGTTACACTACAAGCAAAGAAGATGGCTTTACTACTAGCAACGAAGATAACATGGACAGTGAAAGCTCCATCATCGGTTCGACTATTCCGGAAACGGAGCTGAAAACGGTGCCCAGTTCTTCCCAGCAGGAGGCATCCCGCAAAGGAAAACAACCTATGGAGTTACCGTGGAAAAGCCCCCACAAGAACCTGTTGCTAACTCGGGATCCGATCCGAGCGAAAAAGAAAGATGAATCCAAGAAAAGAAAGGACAAAGCTCCCTCCCGCAAAGAGGGATTACCACGACAATGATCATCATCTCGTTAAATGCTAGAGGGCTAACCGACCCCTCAAGAGCGATCATCATTGGTCAATGGCTTCGCGACATTAGCCTAAACCCAGATTTTATATGTATCCAAGAGATTAAAATTGACGGAGAAGACCTCCAGAAACGGCTTAGACATGTCTCCTCGACCCACGTTTGGATTTCAACGGCGCATCAGCGGGGGTCCGGTGGAACGGTAATCGGTATTAATCAACTCTGGTTTGAAAAGCTTGAGAACTCCATTAAAGATGAATGCCATCGATGGATTGCTGTTTCTTTCGGTGCTCCCTTTTGTTTTACTTTGGTTTCTTTGTATGCCCCTAACGGGGAGTTAGAGAGACTTAACACTTGGGCCTCCTTGGACTCGCTCCCTCACAACGTGATTATCTGTGGTGACTTCAACATGGTGGAAGACCCTATGGACAGATGGATGGGCAAGGGTAGGGTCATCAATAGTCGGGAGAAAGAAACGTGGGACAAAACTAAACTACACTTGGATCTGGTCCAATTCAAAGACCCGAATGGCTTTTCTTGGTCTAACCTCCAAGCAGGAGAGGACCTGAGGAAAGCTAGACTTGATAGATGCTACATTTCTCAGAGTTTTACTCATCAGTAGGGCCACCCTTCCCTCTCGCAACGCACCGACCTCACCATCTCTGATCACTACCCGATCGTCATCACTTTTCAACCCCCCACCAAGATCCGTAAGGCTCCTTGGTTCCATGCCAGTGTGCCCTCCTTCTCTCTCCCCTCCGTCCATCAAGAAATTTCTGATGTGTGGAAGGAGGCATTCGCCTCTGGCTTGTCCCCGGCCAAGTGTTGGAGAAGTGCGGTCGACAAGTCACGACAGATCATGATTAGATCCAAGAAGATGCTAGAGTCTGTGCGGCGGGCTCATAGAGAAGCTCTTTATCATAGACTCTGGCGGCTAGAGGGAAGAAGTGAACAAAGGAAAATCTCAAGCCCAGAAAGGACTTCGAAAAATCAGAGCGCTGCTGAGATACGAGGAAGAGATACAAAGGAAAAATTTGCAAATTTTCTTCATGGAGTGGTGGGCTGGCAAAGCCGACAAACCCACCAAAGAGATGTGCCGTATCCTCAAAAGGAAACACAACAGAGAATCGATCCCCTTATTGCTAGACGCAAATGGCAATGTTTGCAATACGGAAGAAGATAATTTTGGGACCTTCGAAGGGCACTTCACGAGACTCCTGGGGACCTCAAACCCCCTCTCCCACCATAGAAGGGACTGTATGGCAGCCATATCCAGGGTTTCCCCCCACAGGATACCACTCAACCTTCAATCTCTGCTTCATGCCTCTATCTGTGAAGCCGAAATCATTGAGGTCATTGATGCCCTCCCTTCAGGTAAAAGTCCGGGACCCGACGGGCTCACTAATGAGTTCTTTAAATCCTTCAAGTTGGTGGTTGCCACCCCTCCTTGTTTGGTTTGGCAAGAGGCACTCAAGTTTGGCGTGCTTCCTTCTTGTCTCAACAATGGCATTATCAAGTTAATACACAAAAAAGGGGAAAAGAACAGAATAGAGAACTGGCGTCCCATTACAATGCTCCAAACAGGATACAAGATCATCGCCAAAGTCATTGCCAACAGATTCTCTTGCCACTTGAGAGCGTGGTTAAAAAAGGTTTCATCAAAGGCAGGTCAATTTTGGAAACCATTATAGATATCTGGGAAGGTCTTGAATTTTCAAATGAGTCTAAACAAGAAGTTGTATTCCTCAAGATCGACTTTGATAAAGCCTACGACAGGCTAGAATGGGACTATATTCTACAGTCGCTACAAGATCTCGGATGTAGTCAGAAATTCACCAAGATGATTGCGACCCTTCTCGGAAACGCATCGACCCAAATCAACATTAACGAAAAACTTTCAAAGGTGATCAAACTTAGAAGATCTATCAGACAAGGGTGCCCATTGGCTCCCCTTCTCTTCGCCATTGCCACGGAAGGGCTTAGCAGGCTGGTGGAGCATCAGGTGGAAGCTGGTAACATTAAAGGCCTTCGTTTGCCGCATGACCACGGCCAGATCACCATGAGACTATTTGCCGATGACATGAACGCTTTTGTTCACAATGATAGTACCAGCCTGGAGACGTTCTGGAAGTGTCTTGCTACCTTTTGTGAAGCCTCTCGTTCCATAATCAACCACTCTAAGACCGCCTTTCGTGCTATTGGTGGGTTACAGCCCGACCTTCTCATTGATCATGGCTGTCAAATCATTCCGCAGGGCCAAATTTTTCGGCTTCTTGGGATTCCCTTGGGGTTTGGCATCACTATGGAACAGCGGTGGAACTGGGTGCTTGCCAAACTCGAAAACAAGCTTAACTATTGGAGAGGTATGCAAATCAATCTTGTTGGTCGTGCTATGGTTATCAACACGTTCCTCTTATCATCTACCATTTATTTCCTTTCTTGTTGGAGACCGAAAGAGCAAGATCTATCCAAACTGGATAGTATTTGTAGAAACTTCCTTTGGATGGGCGACCACAATAGGAGGGGGGTGCCTAAAATCAAATGGTCCATCTGCACCAGCCATAGAGAAAGTGGGGGACTTGGTATCTTGGACATTGGGTGCATGGCTAACAAACTGTCGGCCAAATGGATGATTAAGGCGTGGTGCAACGGGGAGGCCTCGTGGGCCAAGTTGATCTTCAGAAACAAGAATGAGTTGGCGCTCATGGGTTTCCCAAATTGGAAGAATCTTGACATCTTGACCTTGCTGTTTTCCCCGATCCCCGTCTTCCCGAAAGGCTCTAATCTGGTGTGCTCCCTTTGGAAGAGTTGGAATAAAGTCAAAAGCTTCACAAGAGTAAGTGAAGACTGGAAGTGGGCTGCCGGTATCAGACAAAACGACTCTATCTGGTTTCCGATCCATGGCATCCGGAGAGTGGAATCTTGGAACATTCAAAATGCCAAGAAGCTATGGAACAAAGGCTTCAAAAAATGGAAACATCTCTGGAAACAAGACCCCAACCGCTGGATCAACTTTGAGGATATTGACCCTAGCATCAACATTTCGCATGAAGAATGGAACACTTTGCAAAGCAGATGTCTCGCCTGGGACCGTCACAAAGTTCGTCTTCTCATGGGACACGACATGTCGAGCTCGCTTGGTCTCAAATGGCACAATGGGAATAGCCTATCAAAAATCCCGAACATCAAAGAAACGATCGACTATCAAGTTAACCTCAACAAAAAGTGGTGCCTGTCATGGACGCGGCTTCGGTGGGACATGAAATTCATGGCTATCTGGCACCCCCTCATAGAAATCAAAAAGTCTGTCCTCTTATGGCAAATTCTTCATCATGGAATCTGGACCAACCTTAAGGCTAGCAAAATTTGTGGGATCCCTCCCTGGTGCAAACGCTGCTACCGGTCTATCGAAGATGTTTCACACATCTTCTTTACCTGCCCCAACTCCAACAGACTCTGGCAGGTGGTTGGAAAGAGAATTAGACTTCAAAAACGTCTCAGTTGGTAGCAAGCCCTGCTAGGAGAAGCGATCGGCTGCTCTGTGACTCTCTCGAACGCCATCAGAGGGGAGGTCCTATGGAAAATCTGGCGGGAAAGATGTGCTGTCAACTTTGGTGACTCCTCCAAGGAGTGGTCAATTGAGAAATCGTTGTTCCTCCTTGGCAAAAGGATTGTCAACTGTAAAAAATCTCCCCCCTTTAGGCATCATCAAGTACTCCTTTTGATTGATAACAAGCTTAAACCTAAGTGGGCCCCTCATGAGGGTGATGAGAGGGTAATTAACCTCCTTTGTAATGTCATCTAAGCTCTGTAAAAGCTTCCCCTGCTTTGTGGGATTTGGGGGGTCCCGAGGGCACTAGTCCCCTTCTCTTGTACTTTTCTTTATTTTATTTAATTCAAGTCCGGGAGAGTAGGCTCATGCCGAACTTCCTTCATATTAAAAACCTAGGTTTTTCTTTCTATATTTTTGTTTATGTTTAATTTGTTTATTTTGATCTCGAGAATGTAACTACTCTTGTCTGAATTGATATTTTGTTTTTGTATTTTTCTTTCTAACCTTTGTGTTTTTTACCCCTAAATTTTACTTTAATGGAAATTGATTTTTTAAATAAGTTTTCTTAATTTTTTTTGGAATTTTGCATAGTACTAAAAAATAGTAAAAAACAAAAAATAACAGTAAATAGCTAAATGGAGAAAGTAACACCAACTTTCTAGAACAAAAATATTTTCTTGCAGTAACAAAGTAAATTCTAATGCAATTATAAAACTTTCAATTGTTTCTAAAACAAAAAAGACATATGATCTAACATGCAGTTGCTTGCTATCATTCTTAGTGCAATGCTAAAAAAAAGTATTTTTATGTTGTTTTAATGAATTGCAAATGCAAGTGTAATGACTCTTTCCTAATGCAATGTGAAATGAAAAAAATCCTTTTATGTTTAACCAGGCTAAGTGATGTGTTTGTGAAAAAACTTGAAAACAATTTACCTTAAATTGCTCAATGTAGAAGCTTTAACGTGCTCCATGATATTTGTTTTTTCTTTACAAACTATTTTTATTAATAAACCCTAACTAAAAAACTAGAATTGATTGTGCAATGATGATCTTCTTTTATGTCGATGGGAGGGGGGAGAGAAGTAGTGACGCTCATCCATCTTGGATGTCCCTCTTCCCATGGAGGCACTTAGTTCCCTAGGGAACAACCCTCAACAACTAGGGAAAAAGGAACTGTGCCAGCAAAGTCAGCTCCACTTGTCGTTGCAGCTCCTTTCTCCACTCACCTGCAAACAAGAACAATGCAAATGTAAATTTTTTTTTAAACAATATGGAGCCATACCTAATAATCCTAAGCACACAATTGTCATGTTTCACATCCGGTTCACCAAATGTCCAGGGGGTGTGAATGAAGACCAATGGCAGATCAGAACTGAATTTGCTTTGGCCTCACTATGTGACTACACGCAGGGTGTTTTTTAGCGTACTTAAGGATGTAAGATGTGATTCAGTGCTATGAGAAGTGTTTATCTAGGTACTAATAGCCTAATTTAAATTTTGACCATAAGGTTATGCAACTAGAAATCTAGATAGACAATATTCATATGATGGAGAGACTAAGGTTTCACTAGTAATGCACTCTTTGATGAACTCTTGTTCTTCTAATTCTAAATTAGCTACGTTCTGTTTAGGTTGAGTGGTAGTGTTTATAGGTGGTGGTAATAAAACCTCAAAAATGAAAGATGTAGAAATGGTATTTTTGTTCGTAGACTTATTACTCATAGACATCAGAAACAAATATAAATTTCCAATTGATCAATGAGTGATTCGAAAATTGTTTTCTTGATAATGCTAATGAATGGAAACTACTTCAATAACCTTTTATAATTATAAGTAAGAATGCTAACTCTTCAAAATCCTAATACAAATTTAAGCTAAAATGCAAGTAAAGGGGAAGAAATGGCATGTCTCCAATCTTCCGATCTTAATTGCTTGTAAATGCTCATCAATATTATTCAATCCTCATCAATGTTCATCAGTGCTCATCTGAAAAAACATTAGAGAAAACTTAAGTACATTTTATGAATCATAAAACACACTCATTACTTTCGACTCTTATCATATATGTGTATGCACGTACATTCAATTTTTCATCCATAGATGTAACATGCTTATGCATTCTCATACATGCTAACAGAATCTCATATATGCTAACACACTCTCATATATGCATGCTAACACTTACTAACTTACTTATGCATATGCATGCATACATATTAACATGCATATGCATGCATACATATTAACATGCATATGCACACATGCACATACACCCTCACATGCATGATAACATTTCACATGCATATACATGCATCCATATCTTCATATGCATCTATACTCATTCTCATGTACATACGCTTCTACCTCTTACATGCACATGCACATCACATTATGCTTTCATGCATTCTCATACATATGCATTAACTCATAACACACATACATCATGCTCATGCAAACTCATGCATCTAATTCTTATGCACATGAACTCATATTATGTATTCATACATTCCCATACATATGCATTAACTCATACCACACATACATCATGCTCATGCACACTCATGCATCTAATTCTTATGCACATGCACTCATATATACTCACACTCATAGACTTATGCTTGCATACTATTCTCATATTCATGTATTCATGCACACATGCACGCTCTCATCAATGAGGTTAGCGTATAATTACACCTAATGTCTTTAACAATGTACTAAAACGGATATTTTTTACTGTAAATGCCACATTGATAAGAAATTTGTAAAAATTAATGCACCCGCCTTAGCATTTGCTTCACTTTGGCATATCCATGTACCTTTTTAGCTTTGGTTTGAGACAGTACAATCGTTCTTGTTGTCCATTGCTCTAGCTATATGCTCTGTAACCTCTGTAACGAAGCAACCTCTAGAAAAGTTGAAAAAGTATGGTGTGCGATCAACTTTTCTTCCTTGCTGATTTCTTTCTACCTTTTCACGGTTTCATTTGAGGCTGTCTACATTTATAGCCATAATGCGCCTCGTTTTCTTTGTCTCTACACAAAATTCTTTTTTCTCTGAATCATCACAGAACAGTAAAAGTCTTGCACGTTTGTCATTTTCGGAATTCAACATATGCTCATTTGGACAAGAAATCCCTTGACTTCTTTCAACATAAAGTGGTTACGAAATATCAGATTCATTTTTTCGCTACTAGAACACATCATTACAGGAGTCACAAATCCAATCGCTATCTTCGGTTTTCCATTTCTTGCATCGTATTAGTCATCATTTCCCATTTCCTGCCTGATCGAAAGAAGAGAAGGACAGGACCCGTGCATTTTTTCTTGATGAACCATACACATCGTCCAAGGAAATCAATGGAAAATTATTTTGTGACTACTCTACAAATCATAACCATTGTACCGGAAAAACATCGTTCCGAATGGAATAGCAATAAGTAAGATGAGCCATGCTGTTTATAAGTATGTCCATGGAGTGAAGATTCATTTTTATATTATATTAGAGGAACACTAATCTTCCAAAACGTTCTAGATATTGAAATGGAATAGAAACAATACGTTTTTCTTAATGAAATCTCAAGGGTTCGTCCACTGGCTTCCTTCAAGTTCCTGATCTCAAAAATCTTATCTTTTATTTAAGGTAAGGCACAGTACATAAACATGCTACTACATTGCAATAGGACAATTGATGTGACGATATATATATATATATATATATATATATATATATATATATATATATATATATATATATATATATATATATATATATATATATATATATATATATATATATATATATATATATATATATATATACAGAGAGAGAGAGAGAGCAAGGAGTTTTAGGTGGAATCGGAAGCTCATTTCCTATACACTTTTTCTCCGTTATCCAAAAATCACACTAGACTAATGATAGCTTCTATTACTATTTTGTTTTATTATGTGACCCTCGGAGTCAAAATAATCCATATAAATTATGTCATTAATCCTAATACAATATACGAAAAATGTTGTAGTCCGTTGCGTTGTATATGCATGAAGATTTTGTGCCTTTATTAATCCAGGTGTTGCACCGGAAATTAATAACTCATGTAATGTAAAGTCTCTTCGCACCTCCTCAAGGCTGTATCTGCAGTGCATCCCCAATAACCATAAGCGTTCGCTATTCCCTTGAGAGACTGATTGCACAAACACATGCTCTCACTACTTTCTCACTGAGTTTTGAATTTAGGACAGACTCCATGCTATGTTGTCAAACCACCCTTCATCGACATTCCTCTCTCTCCTCTATGAAGGTAGACACATATGTACATGACTTTCGAAATGAAGTAGCATGCAGCACATAATCACCCAATGTGGTGTGTGTGAGCGTTAAAAGCCAAGACAATGAATTTTCCTCTCTTCACGATGCAAAAAGGAATTATTCACAATTTTTTCAATATCAATGTAACTGTACTGACCCACATCATACGTGTTATTCTCTAGATGATATACATGTGCAAAAGACTACGAATGTGCATTGAGCATCATTGCATAGAGGCAAACCATATTTCAACCATAATAAACTCGATGCATTCGAAACGTACATACCAATCCATAAGCTATATGATGAGAATGATAGAATGAGAAACGATAAATATGAAAACGATGATTATAAAAATTTTTCTTTTAAGGGTTTTGTTATCGGTTTTTCTTCACTAATAGTCAATAGAAAACTAACCGCATTAACTATGGAAAGATGAATAAAAGGATCCTTATACTCCTCGAAGTCAAAATATAGACGAAAAATAAATGAGCACATTCCTCTTCCAAAGAGCAAACCATCAATGTGATTGTCAACGAGCAAATCCTTGACAATAATGCCCATGTGTTTAGATGAAAACTCTGGCAAGCTCTTATAAAATCAAGATCACATCAAGTGTAGCATGTACAACCCATAATTTCAATCTTAGGGTAGATGCGCAATGATGTGAGGACTTCCATGCTGAGGGAACACCACTCAAGAAAGCTACACACACACACATGCAAGCCTCTCTCATGACCAAGATGACACAAGCTCACAAAATATCACTTCCATTCACAATATTAGAGAAGATTACAAGAGCTTATCCTTAAAAACATGATCCGTTTGTGCTTAGTAGACACTTTTAAAAATTTGGATCCTACTCACAATCTTATTTCTTACCTAACTCGGAAATAATCTTAAAGGCTCATTTTACCTTGATTTGAGGTCCAAAAATTCCAAGGAAATTTCATTGCATTAGTCTATCACCGCATAAGCTTGAGCACTTGGTTTGCATGAGAGGGGAGTATATTTACAAATAATGGCCTTGAATATGCTCTAGAAAGCATATTTTTTAATGTAAATGCAAGATTAAACGCGAATTTCTAGAAAATAATAGGCCCGCCTAGCATTTGTTTCACTTTGGCATCTTCATGTCGCTTTTTAGCTTTTATTGGAAACAACACAATCCATTTTAATATTCTCCATTGCTCTAGTTATATCTTTATTTGTGACTATCTACTCCAACAACCCCATATAAAAAATGCAGTGCATTAAGGCTACTCTCATCCAACGCGCCCTCAACTTACAAAAGGATATGGAACTGGAAGCGCTATATGACACCCAATTTGAAACAAGACACATTTAAATCATTTTCACAAATTAAGACAACGTATGCTAGCATGGCTACATAACAAAAGGATTTTATGGCTGCAAGAGCACTTTACCATGCACATTTTGATTTTTGACAACCTGATAAATCACATTTTGATTTTCAAAAACATTATAAATACATGCATCCTCACAAGACAATAAGTAAGGTCATTCGGAGTTTCTATCAGAACGTACAAGATGATCTTGATTTTTCCTCTCACTATTTTCACCACCTCATCATATGCTAGATTGTTATCATATATTGTATACTAAAATATCATAGTCCATTGAACCATATATTGTATGTCCTTAGTATCCTAAATTACATGCATGGCTAGAAGATGACATCGATGACTTAAAATTCATGATAATTTTCTTTGAAATCCCCACTCATTCGACACCATATAGTAGTTCATGGGCAATGGCTAGAGCTCCAAATCCTCAGTTTTCAATCACAAGTCCACATGCCTTGTGGAGGAACCTAGACAATCACTCTCCACAGGAGCTTCACAACACTTCCTACATAGATTGTACCAATGACAAAGAGAAAATTAGGTTTAAGACGTCCACTCCATCCCCCCCAAAACGTCCATCCACTTTAATAGCACCCATATAATGCTTGATCCAAGCCATCCATTTCATCGACTTCAGCTCACATAGCATCCACTCAACCCTTCTCATCCACCCCATAGGAAACGCTACACTACATCAACCAACCTCACTTGCCTATCAACGCAATGTTCCCATTGTTGAAGTACAAGATTCAACCTTAGCATAATTTAGACCATTTGATGGAGGCCATTTGCAGCATCGTAAAGTAATCATTCAAGCAAAAGAACTCATCTGTAAGAAAAAGACTTGAATGATGTGTGTGACTCTCCTCCCCTCCATATATATGCTCTTGTACTCTAAGAATAGAATGTTTTGGAATAAAATAGTGTGAACATGTGGCCATCATGCAACACTTATCCCCATTACTACTAAGTACCTTAGGGTATCCCTTGAGCTTGGGACCTTGACTAACTGGCCCTTGTCCCTAACACACACACTCACAGATCCATATCAACCAAAGTGGACTAATCCCTTTGGACCAAAGTCATGATCCTTGTGGATCAATTTCTAACACTCTCTCCACCTTCTAAAGATCGTTTTCCTCAATTATCAATGAGGGAAAGTACTTGCGAACCAGAGCTTCTGATTCTCAAGTAGAGTTAGTAAGTGGTAATCCTCTCCAAGCTACTAGGTACTCCTAGATGACATGATTCCTCATTCGTTTCTGTCTCCAATCTAGTATCCTGTGTGGAGAATGATATGTGCTATCACTTTCCTACAAAGAAACAATACCTTCTATTAGATTATCCTCCCTAGAAATATACTTTGGAAGTTTACTCACATGAAACACTGAATAAACTCTACAATCTAGAGGAAGCTCTAATCAGTATGCAACTTCTCTTAGCTTTTTAACTATCTTTCAAGGTCCACAAAACCTTGGTGAAAGCTTACTACACTGCCTTGTGGAGAGTGAATTAGATCTAGCTGGTACTTTAAGAAAGACTTTATCTTCTTCCTCAAAGGATCTAGGATCCCAATCTTTCTATCTATGAGACACATATGCCCTTGTGAGGCCTATTGTTATAAGTAAACTAAACTAGTGGCCAATAGCTATCCCAATATGTGTGTCTCTGAGGCACATATTCCCTCACCATGTCCTCCAGTATCTAGTTAACCCTATCGGTCTGACCATCTATGTGAGGATGATCAACACTAGTCATCTTTAATGACACCTTCCCTTTGTCAAATACAAACTTCTAGAAGTGTCCGATAAATTTGACATCCCTATCTGAAACTATTGATGTCGGTAACCCATGCAATCTAAAGACATTCTAGATAAACAAATCTGCTACCTATGAAGCTTCTATCCTCTCCTCCATGAGTATGAAATGAGTCATCTTGCTCAATCTATCCACCACGACCAGGTTAGTATCCCGCTTCCTTTGGATCAGTGGTAACTCAACTATGAAGTCCATGGATACACTATCCTAGTTATGATCTAGAATCTATAAAGGATGCAAAAGACCTAGTCTCTTCACTCTTTTTGCTTTGATGACTTGACACATAAAGCATTGTTGAACATAAGTGTGGACATCTCTCGCTAATCCAAGCCTCGAAAATGTTCTTCTAACAAGCTGTATTGTCTTGCCAACACCAATGTCCTGTGCAAGGCACATCATGGTTATCATGCATGACTTCTCTTCTCAAATCTTGGGAATGTAGTATGTAAACCTTTCCTTTCCATTTGAATATTCCATTCTCCTCTAAGAAATTGGAATAAGGAATGGACTTGTTCACTCCGGTAGGGGAAGAAAGAATTGAAATTGTCATGTCTCCTGTAATAGAGTCATCATTGATGGCTCTAATAATCTGTAACAAATGTGGATCTTCCACCCATGCTTCGTTTATCTCCTTAAGTAATGAGATTTTTAGAATTTTAAAGCTCATTTGATACATTATTCGTGATAATCCATCAAGAACTATATTCTCTTTGCCTCTTCTATACAAGATTTTCATGTGAAACTCCTACATGATCTCAGCCCAATGAGCCCGTCTTCCTTGAAGATCTAGCTGACTACAAAAATACTTAAGTGTATGGTGATTTGTGTATACCTTTAAGTCTATTCCATACAGATAGTGTCTGAGTGCATGCACCACTGCATACAACTCTTGTTCATGCACTAGCCAATTTCACTATGCACTAGTGATTTTTTTGCTTTCAAAATCTATTGGCTTGCCACCTTGGCTCAAAACTGCTCCTATGGCTATGCCACTAGCAGACGTCTCTAACTCAAAAGGTTTCTATGGATCTACCACTTTGAGTATAGAATCTTTTGAAACAGCTTGTTTTAGAGTATCACAATTATCCTATTGCTCTTTCTTCCATGTAAATGGAACTTTGCCTTGAAGCAAGTTTGTCATAAGCATGGCTATCGATGAATATGAAGAGATGAATTTCTTATATAACTTAGAAATTCCTAGAAATCATCCTAATTGCCCCTCATCCTGAAGTAGGCCAAGATAAAATAAATGAGACCTTCTTGGGATTCATTTCAACCCCATCC
>CM035444.1:58429693-58659693 GCA_020310875.1 Ceratopteris richardii
ATGTTGTAAAAGCCTTCCATTTCTCAACATCCCTAAGCCTCCTTAAGGTATATGCAAGTATGTCATGATGAAGCCTAATTCATAATGGAGTTCTTTGATCTTCAATATGTAATCATTTGTGTTGCTACTAGGGGTTTTCCTAATGTCATTAAGTTCATTACCTACTTGAATCTTCCTAGCTTTAGTCATGGTGAAGTAGAGTCTCTCTAGTGTTTCCCATACTTTCATGGAAGTATCTAAGTCTTTTATATGCCCAATAATGGCATTGCTAATGTGTTTTGAAATATGATGATTACTCTATTATCTCTTTGATTTCACTCTTAAGAATTTCTTAACTAATCAAGAGTTGGATTCTCTCATAATCTATGTCTTGCATTTGTGCCACTGATGATAACCCATAATCATTTTCCCATAAGATAACTAGAGATGCTAAACTTCCATGGCTAATAGTTATTCTTCTCGAACTTCTCAATTTGAGTGATATACTCTCACATTATGAGTTCCAATACACTCTTCTAGATCCCTATCATACAGAGGAACTAAATAATGAACAAAAAAAAGATTTACATTTGATCTGCAAGTTGTATCAAATAGATGATGCTTATGTCTTCCTTCTTCACTAGAAGGCTCCCCTTGCTTTGTGTGTGGTGTTAAGCTTAATCTAGCAACACTTCTTCCTTCAAACTCCTTTAGATTCTTCTTAGGGTCCTCTTCAATGCTTCCAATGCATAAATTAGCTTTGACACCAATGTTGGGAGAATTTGCAACTTCCCTATGGAGCTTTGGACTTATAATGTCCTCACATACAACTTTAGAGAACTTGTGCTTAATGAAATCATCAAAGCTATGAGAATATGCAACTTGAAGTCAAGAACTTTTTCATACATGAACTAGACTTTCAAATGCAATTTATTTCGTGTAAACTATTTACTCCTACTGGGAGAACCAATACTTTCAAGAAATACTAAATTTTTTCTTTAGTAGGTATACAGAGATAGACACCCATGCAAACTGAAGTCAAGAACTTTTCCATACATGAACTAGACTTTGAGTCTTTCAAATGCAATTTATTTCATGTAAATTATTCACTCCTACTGGGAGAACCAATAATTTTAAGAAAGAGTTAATTTTTTCTGTAGTAAGTATAGAGAGAGAAAGACATCTATTCACTCCCAAACTCGGTTCCCTCAGAAAATGCATATAGTGGATCTAAGAATTTAACCAATTATAGATAACTTAATGAGCTTTCGAGCGAGAAAAAGAGTAAAAGAATTGAGGGATATATGACTACTTAACAATGCTGAACACTTAGAGAAATCAAAAGTGCTCACATTGAAGTTTATATGTTAGCTATGGCTTCACAAAACCTTATTCAAACTCACCCAAGCAAGCAACAAGGGGGCTAGCTTAGTTCAATGGCCTACTAATGTTCTTCCAAACTATATAGGAGCACAAACATATACTAGAGCTGTAAAATTCAAATTTGATTAAGTATAGATATAGTGATGAAAAAATTCCCTATAAGTTAGGAATTACTGTTTCTAGATTACCACTAGTTATTCACACCTAAGTGTGATTTAAATTTTGGCTATGGAGGGGAGGATTCAAATTAAAATTTAATTTGTGAGTTCGTATGCATGAATTCTTGCTTTATGAGGCTCCATGTGGCATCCATCTGATCGTCCAAATTACACTAAGGTTGAAGCTTTCAATTCAATAGGTTTTTGCAAAGGCGGAGTCGAAATAAGGTGAATAGCCCTTCCAACACATTTCTAGAAGAAAGTTGAATAACCCTTCTAGCACTTATATGGATTGAATACTCAAGCTGCATCAGGATTATACTTTCTCCTAGAAACTCAAGAAATTCATCCTCCCAATGAATTTCGGGGCTATAAGTTCTTTTGCTAGACTACAGTCCCCCAATCTGCAGGCTATATCTAGATGTATAAAGTACCAATGGAAAGATTTGGGACTATCTCTCCTATAGATTTTTCATTTTATTGCTCTAGCACTAATGTATATGACAGACAATCAAAGCCATGCAAATGATTATTAGATAGCTTGCAACCATGCCAAGCCTGATATGGAGTGTTAGATTTTGGTGGGACACCAGTTAAGTACATATATCGCACACATAAGAGCCTCTAGAGAGAAGCTATGGTGGGGAAGCCTTACTTTTAACCATACACCTCACCATCTTCATGAGAGGCGTATTCTTTCTTTCAATGAATCCATTTTGTCAAGGTATATAGAGCACTATACAATGGTGTTTTATCCCATGTTCAGCTAGAAATGCATGGAAATAAAACATGTATTCCTCCTCAATCAAAATGGAGTGTGCCTATTTTACATGATAACAAATATTCGACCAAAATCAAAAAATGTTTGAAGTAGATAAACACTTTGGACTTTGCTTTCAATGGATACACCCATGCATGCCTCGAGAAATCATCAATAAAATTCATGAAGTAAAGGTAGTTCCCACAAGATGGTGTCTACATATGACCATAGACATCACTATGAGCATGCTTAAATTTTATAGTAGCTCATACAAAACCATCTTTTGGGAAGGAGGAAAATTACATGTTGCACATAATAAAGCATTCACACACATGTCTACTGGGCACCTCAAGTTTGGGTAGAGACGACACCATTTTATATTTTTATAGGCATAGTACGCTCGCAAAATTCAAGTGACCGAAGCATGCATGCCAAAGCGTTTGGGTGTGGCATAGTAGCATAAACATATTGAGCTACACATGTTGAATCATTCATAGATGTTGCATAGTCTATGAGCTTATATATCCCAAGACATAGAATTCTAGAAGCAATAATAACATTACCATTTGACAAATCATGAATTGTACATCTATCAACAATAAATTTGGCAACCAAGCAGATCGTGGCTAATGTTGAAACTGACAATAAATTTCTCTTGATCCTTGGCATTAAGAAAAAGCATGTCACAATGTGAAAGAACTACCATGATTAGTAGTTAGAATGACCTTACCAACTCTCATGATAGGATAAGTGCACTTGTTGGTGCATCCGATAGTATTCCCTATAGGGGCATACTCAACTGAACTAAAGAGACTACACTATGAGGTAATATGTTTGGTTGCTCCACTATCAAATTACCAAACATCTGAATCTACTATAGACATAGATGATTTATGAGCGTATGGTTCATAGCTGCAAAGAGTAGTAAATGCCCATTCTTCATATTGTACAAGATTTGCAGACTCTATTTTAGGTGTAGAGGCTACTGCAATAACCATTCTAGCCTCTTTTTTCTTTGCCTCTTTTGCAACTAATTTTGGACAACTCTTTAAGACATGATGAGTACGTTTATAGTATTTGAAAAATTGTTTCTATTTCTTATTTTTCTTCTCGTCTTTGTCTCTCTTATTTGATTGTGCAACATTAGGAGATTTTTGCTTACTAGTATATGAGCTCCATTTACCTTTGCCTTTTTTACTAGCTAAGAAAGCTTGATCTACCACATGCATAATGGACCTTTCCTTCCTAAAGTTACCTTCCTACAACAAAACAGAGACAAGCTCCTCAACTATCAAGGCATTTGGATTTCCTTTGATCATCAACCAAAGAGTAGAAGAAAAAAATTTAAATGAAGCTAGACGAAAATTAAGAACGGTGTGCACAAGTGAACTAGCTCGAAAGACTTCATCTACAAGAATCAACTGATCCTTCAAATATTTGATCTTTATCATAACATTGTCCATAGAATATCCTTCATTCATACGCTCACGACTCTCATTGCATATAGACAAAATATATTTCATCCATAATAAACTAGATGCATACTAATCCATAAGCTATATGGTGAGAACGATGGAATGAGGAATGATAAAGATGGAGACGATGATGAAAATATTCTACTGTTTTTAGTTCTATTTTCTTCACTAATAATCATTAGAAAGCTAACGAAGACTACGGAATGATAGATAAAAGGAGCCCTTTCTTCCTTTAAGTCACATAAACAAGAAAATTAAAGGAGCACATTCCTTTTTCAAAATACAAACCATCAAATACGTACCCATGGGTTAAGATGTAGACTCTGCCACGATCTTATAAAATCCCCTTACAATTAAATAGAATATTTACACCTTATAATTTTCCCCTTTTTCTACATATATATGATTATATAAATTAATATTAATCCTCAAACTTTATTTAGGATGTGTTTATGTGTAAAACCCCAAATATTCTATTATTTGTATATTATATATATATATATATATATATATATATATATATATATATATATATATATATATATATATATATATATATATATATATATATATATATATATATATATATATATATATATATATATATATATATATATATATATATATATATATATATAAACCATAAATGATCTAAAGTTCTATTTTTTACATATTTAATTATTTATATTTTACATATTTTAATTTGTTTGCTAATGTTTACATACATTTAAACAGAATATTTACACATTTTAATTTTTCCCTTTTTTTACATATATATGATTATATATATTAATATTAATCTTAAAACTTTATATGTGTATGCCATATGTATGTGAGTGTCTATATATATGTGAGTGTGTATGTATATGTGTGTGTATGTAATATGTATGTGAGTGTGTATGTATATGTGTGTGTATGTAATATGTATGTGAGTATGTATGTATATGTGTGTATGCATATATGTGTGTAGGTAATATGCATGTGTGTATGTAATATGTATGTGTGAGTAGACATGTGTGTGTACATGTATGTATGTATATTTGTGTGTAGATGTATGTATATGAGTATGAGTGTATGTATGTACATGTGTGTGTATGTATGTATTTGTGTGTATGCATATGTGTGTCTATGTATGTATTTATGTGTATGCATGTGAGTATGCACATATGTGTGTATGTAATATGTATGTGAGTGTGTATGTAATATGCATGTGTATGTAATATATATGTTTGCATGTGTATGCATATGTGTGTGTATGTATGTATGCATATGCATGTGTGTATGTATACATGTGTGTGTGTACATGTATGTATGTATATGTGTGTGTACATGTATGTATGTGAGTATTAGTATGCATATGTATGTGTATGTATATGCATGTGTGTATGTAATATGTATGTAAGTATGTGTATGTATGTATATGCATGTGTGTCTATATATGTGTGTGTGCATGTATGTATCTATATATGTGTGTGTCTATACATGTATGTATGTATATGTGTGTATGCATATGTGTGTGTATGTATGCATGCGTATGCATGTCAGTATGCACATATGTGTGTGTATGTAATATGTATGTAAGTCTGTATGTGTGTGTACATGTATGTATGTGAGTATGAGTCTACATATGTGTGTGTGCATGTATATGCATGTGTGTATGTAATACGCATGTGTGTATGTAATATGTTTGAAAGTATGTATATGTATGCATATGCATGTGTGTATGTATATGTGTGTGTACATGTATGTATGTATGTATATGTGGGTATGCATATGTGTGTGTATGTATGCATGCATATGCATGTGAGTATGCATATATGTGTGTGCATGTATATGCATGTGTGTATGTAATATGTATGTGAGTGTGTATGTAATATGCATGTGTGTATCTAATATGTATGTGAGTATGTGTATGCATGTGTGTGTATGTATGTATGTATGCATATGCATGTGTGTATGTATACATGTGTTTGTGTGTACATGTATGTATGTATATGTGTGTATGTATGCGTGCATGTGTGTATACATGTATATATATATGCATCTCTCTCTGTGTCTTTATCTTTCTCTCTTTCTATGTCATCTCTCTCTCTCTTTCATCTCTCTCTCATTCTATGTCTCTCATTCTCTCTCTCTCTCTCTCATTCTCTCTCTCTCTCTCTCTCTCTCTCTCTCTCTCTCTCTCTCTCTCTCTCTCTCTCTCTCTCTCTCTCTCTCTCTCTCTCTCTCTCTCTCTCTCTCTCTTTCTCTCTCTCTCTCTTTCATCTCTCCTTCTCTTTCACTCTCGCTCTCTCATCTCTTTCTTTATGTCTCTCTCTCTCTCTCTCTATGTTTCTCTTTATCTCTCTCTTTCTTTCATCTCTCTCTCTCTCTCTCTCTCTCTCTCTCTCTCTCTCTCTCTCTCTCTCTCTCTCTTTCTCTCTCTTTCTCACTCTATGTCAATCCACAACAAAACAATCACTTACATCGATGTAATTCCTTGGATCGTTGTCGTCAAATTCCACTTAATGTTTTCCTTCATCGAATTCCAAAGAATTGATGCAAAAAAACTCCTGCAAAGCTAAGGATAAGAGAAAATAGAAAAGGGAAAATAGAGAGGAAGAGAAAGGGTGCTCGAGTATGTATGATACTTACCAAAATCCCAGATCTAGAGAAAGAGAGAGGTGTGTGTAGAGAAAGAGAGAGAGAGAGAGATATGTGTACAAAATATGCTCTGAATGCAATTTCCATGCGCAAACTTGACAGTAGTAGAATTCAGCCCAAATGCAAGCAAATGTGAAATTTTTGCTCTCATGTGGAGTTATAATGTTCCATCGATATGAGCATCATATGAGCATCATATGAGCATCAATATAAGCATCCGTAATTTCGAGAGAGTTAGTGATGCTTGTACCCGGGCCTATTTCTATGCTCATATCAATGTTGTGCATTGTTTACCCTGCATACTGAACATTGATTTTTAACAAGTATAACAACAATTAAATGACAATTGGTATTGCCTCCGTGGATTTTCAAGAAATTTCAATGGTGGTAGTCACTTTCTAAATCTATTTTACTAAATACAATGACTCCATCTAGAGCATCTAAAAGATCATCAATCTTGGGCATGGAATATCTATGTCTGATAGTAATCTTATTGAGTTATTGGTAATGGATGCACAGCCTATAAGATCCATCAACCTTTTCAATGTTGCGCATTTTTAACACGCACATTGATTTTTAACAAGTATGATTTGGTCCTCAACCTTTTCAGCCTCTTCCTCTGCCTTGTTTCTTTCCTATGCCTTTACTTGCAGAGAAGGCTTGGGCCTCATTGCGTAGGTCTGATTTTGAAACTCCAATATTCATTTCGTCTATGACCATCAAGGCTACCAAATCCGCAAATTTTGGAAGAATATCTCTGACATACACAGATGTTGTAAAAGCCTTCCATTTCTCAACATCCCTAAGCCTCCTTAAGGTATATGCAAGTATGTCATGATGAAGCCTAATTCATAATGGAGTTCTTTGATCTTCAATATGTAATCATTTGTGTTGTTACTAGGGGTTTTCCTAATGTCATTAAGTTCATTACCTACTTGAATCTTCCTAGCTATAGTCATGGTGAAGTAGAGTCTCTCTAGTGTTTCCCATACTTTCATGGAAGTATCTAAGTCTTTTATATGCCCAATAATGGCATTGCTAAAGTGTTTTGAAATATGATGATTACTCTATTATCTCTTTAATTTCACTCTTAAGAATTTCTTAACTAATCAAGAGTTGGATTCTCTCATAATCTATGTCTTGCATTTGTGCCACTGATGATAACCCATAATCATTTTCCCATAAGATAACTAGAGATGCTAAACTTCCATGGCTAATAGTTATTCTTCTCGAACTTCTCAATTTGAGTGATATACTCTCACATTATGAGTTCCAATACACTCTTCTAGATCCCTATCATACAGAGGAACTAAATAATTAAAAAAAAAAGATTTACATTTGATCTCCAAGTTGTATCAAATAGATGATTCTTATGTCTTCCTTCTTCACTAGAAGGCTCCCCTTGCTTTGTGTGTGTTGTTAAGCTTAATCTAGCAACACTTCTTCCTTCAAACTCCTTTAGATTTTTCTTAGGGTCCTCTTCAATGCTTCCAATGCATAAATTAGCTTTGACACCAATGTTGGGAGAATTTGCAACTTCCGTATGCAGCTTTGGACTTATAATGTCCTCACATACAACTTTAGAGAACTTGTGCTTAATGGGAGAACCAATACTTTCAAGAAATACTAAATTTTTTCTTTAGTAGGTATACAGAGATAGACACCCATGCAAACTGAAGTCAAGAACTTTTCCATACATGAACTAGACTTTGAGTCTTTCAAATGCAATTTATTTCATGTAAATTATTCACTCCTAATGGGAGAACCAATCATTTTAAGAAAGAGTTAATTTTTTTTGTAGTAAGTATAGAGAGAGAGAGAGACATCTATTCACTCCCAAACTCCGTTCTCTCAGAAAATGCATATAGTTGATCTAACAATTTAACCAATTATAGATAACTTAATGAGCTTTCGAGCAAGAAAAAGAGTAAAAGAATTGATGGATATATGACTACTTAACAATCCTCAACACTTAGAGAAATCAAAAGTGCTCACATTGAAGTTTGTATGTTAGCTACGGCTTCAGAAAACCTTATTCAAACTCACCCAAGCAAGCAACAAGGGGGCTAGCTTAGTTCAATGGCCTACTAATGTTCTTCCAACACGAATGCAAGCCTCTCCCATGAACAATCTGACACAAGCTCCAAGAATATCACTTCCATTCACAATAGAGAAGGTTAGAAGATCTAATCCTAGAACAATTGATCCATTTTATTTAATAGAAACAATAAAATTTTTGGTCTATTCACATTCTAATGTGTTACCTAAACCGTCTTTTTATCTTCTATTTGAAGTCCAAAGAATCTAAGAGAACTCTAGTTTATTATTCTTTTACCACATAAGCTCCAGTACTTGGCTTGCATAAAAGGGGAGTATAAATGCAAATACTGGATATGAAGATATTTCTAGAAAGGGAATTTGTAGAGATTAATAGACCCGCCTTATTTTCTTCACTTTGGCAACTCTATGTAGCTGCTTAGCTTTGATTTGGCACAATATAATCCTTTTTCTTTTTCTATTTCTCTAGTTATATCATCATTTAAGAGTCTCCACTCCAACCCTCCCATATAGAAAATCCAAGAGTATTCAGGCTCCTCTCATTCGAAGGGACCTCGACTTACAAAAGAAATGGATTTTAAAGCGCTACATGACACCCAATTTCAAAAAGAAAAAAATGAAATATTTTTTTACAAATTAAGACAACCTATGCTGGCATGGCTAGAAAATAAAAGGATCCTATGGCTGCAAAAGATCTTTACCATGCACATTTTTAGTTCCGAAAACTTGATAAATACATGCACCCTCCCAAGTCCATAAGTAAGGCCATTTAGATATTTTATCAGAACTGGCAATACGTTCTTGATTTTCCCTCTCATATTTTTGACAGCCTTATCATAGTTGTGGATTGTTATCGTATATTGTATACTAACGTATCATAGTACACGGGCTAGACCACCATGTCCTCAATTTCCATTCTCTCTCCATTGGGGGTTCACTCCACTTATAGAGGGAGTTCTCCTACATATCTAGCAATGATGAAGCAAAAAATAGGTTTAGGAAGTCCACTCGGTCCTCCCGAATAGATCCATCCACTTTAATATCACCCATGGAGTGCTCGACCCACTCTGTTCCCCATATCATGCACTCCACCTTGCTCACACACTCCATAGGAACCGACCTCACTTTCCGATCAAATCAATGTTCCTATCGCCATACGAACTAACGTAAGCACTTTTAATTTCCGCATTCCACACATTTGTGAGTTTTACTCCACCTATTGTAGATCCACAAACTAGAATCATACCAAAATCAGGTGGCAGGGATAAAAAAATTTGTCAATCCAATTCCGTTACCCATTCAGGTTGTATGCGGATAATTATCCATAAAGCAAAAATAAATATTACAAGAAGAAAAAAGAACCGCACATGCACACACACACACACACACACCAAAATATTGAGTAACAACCAAGTTACACGTGCAAAGAAACTTCCATTCGGTAGATATTGGCTTGCAGAACCTCAAAAAAATCATGATAACTTCACAAGAAGAAGGAGATGCAAGAAAAGAGTTTCCAAAGAGAGGCGGAAAAAATTCACTAAATCCAATTCAAAAAGTGAGTAGAGGATGTTAATATTTTGGCCCTTCTAATTAAGAACATTTTCACATCGTTTTGGCCTAGGAACATTCAACATAGTCGCTAGAGGATGTTAATATTTAGGATGCATTTACGTACTTGAATAGCACACTCAAATACGAACTTTCAAGACATGAAATATATAGTGATTGGATAATGGAAAAAGGCTATCAAGTACGAAGATGTGAAGTGCCTCTTATGGTCTAGAGGCAACCTCTCGTAAGAAGTCCTAGGCTCCATGGGCTCACTTATGAGTTCTTCGGGACTTTTAAAGAGGTTCAAGATGGTGAACTTCCTTAGAGTTTTAGAGAAGGAGGAATCACGTTTATCCACAACAGACACAAAATTGAAAATTGGTGACTTATCACCATGTTCCAAACTGGCTACAACACCTTTGCCAAGTGTTGAAAATCAAGCTTCAATTTTTAGCACTCTTGGACCTCTCAAATGGATGCCATGTGGAGCAATAAGAAGCAAGGAGATTAAGATGAGAAGTAGTGTTTAAATTCGGAATTCCAATGCCTTCCCTCTATCACACTTAGGAAGGCTATAATCTTAAAAAAGTAATTCCTAAAAGTTTTAGGGAATCTTTCTCAAATCTATATGAACATAAACACATATTGAACTTTGAATTGTATGATCCCGCAGTTGTGAGTGTTCTCTTAGCGTTTTTCAAGCAAGATAGTAGGGCCCTAAGCTAAGCAACCCCCTTTGGTGCTTACTTGAAGTTTCCTTGTGGAATTTGTCTAGCCATATCTAGCTCATAGATTTCTGTGTATGAGCTAGATGGCTCTCACCGTTGAGAAAGGCTTACTTCTATAATCTTTGGTTTGTTGAAATCTATTCTGGTCTTCTAAAGTTGTGTCAACGCTCATGTTGAAAGTCTCCAAAAACATCACTAAGCTTCTTAACTATCTTCCAATGTCCACAAAACTTTCGTGAAAGCTCTATCTCCTTCCTCAAAGACTCTAAGAGATCTCTTCCTATCAACTAAATTTTTTGTCGTATCAGCTACTTGCTACATCTTGGCTTTTGCTATTTATAAATTTGTTTGGACACTTTCTAGGAGCTCTTAAGCACTAAGATACTTCTTTGGCATTCCCATGGTAATAGGGGCACTTGGACTCATTCCATAATTCATCTCAAGAGGTAACGTTTTTGGCCCTTAATGAGGTCTATTATTATAAGAAAACTCTACTAAAGGCAAGTAAGTTTCCCAACCTATCTAGCTCTTAGACATGTATGCTCTCAACATGTCCTCTATCATCGTGTTGGCCCTCTCAATTTGATCATCTGTCTCTCAATGATCACCGCTATGCATTTTCAATGAAACTTTCAAGTTGTCAAATACAAACTTCATGAAGTTTCCTGTGAATCTAATATCCCTATTTGAAACTATGGATGCCGACAACATGTGCAGTTTGAGGGCACATCGGGTAAATAACTCCACTATCTTTGGACCTTGTACATCCTTCTACATGGGTATGAGCTGCGCCACTCTAATGAATCTATCTACCACTATTACGATAGAATCCTTCTTCCTTTGGGTCTATGGTAACCCCACTATGGTGCACGGATACACTAACCTAGTTGTGTTCTAGAATCCATAAAGAAATTAAAAGGTCAGATGTCTTTACCCTTTCTACCTTGTTGACCTCACACACAAAGGATTGTTGCACATATGAGTGGCCATCTCTCACTCATGGAGGACACTAGAATGTTCTTCAAAGTAGCCGAATGGTCTTTTCAACATTAGCATGTCCTACATAAGGAACACCGTGGTTATCATGCATAAATTTTATTCTCAAAGCTTGGTAATATTGTACAAAAAGCTTTCCTTTTCATTTAGGTATTCCATTTTCCATTGAGAAATTGAAATACAGACTTTTCTTGTTTGCTTAACTCAGGGAACGAATAGCCACATTTGCCTCATCTTGTATACTAAAGTCATAAGTGATGGCTCTAATGATGTGTTATAAGTGTGGACCTTCTACTTATGCTTCCTTTATTTCCGAAATCAATGAGGTTTCTAGAACAATAAAGATCATTTGATACACTATCCATTACAGCACATCCTTCTCATAATCGTTTGAGTTGAGCTCAAAGTTTTCATCTTCTTCCTTTTTTGTGATTTTGGTTTTACCTTTGCTTCTTACTTCACTTGATTCACTTGATGTATGGGTGCTTCTATCCCATGATAGCTAAGAACTTGACTTGGTTGGTCCACTAAGAACCATGCTCTCTAGTTTAACCCTTTTTGTCTTTTCTCTTCAACATTATTATCTTGTGTATTACATTCGAGGCACACCAATGTAACAATTCATAAAATATGACATCTCTTGATACTTTTAAATCCATTTTTGTAGGTTTATAACACCTATAAACCTTTTTCTAACCTCCATATCCTATAAAGACATACCTTTTAAATCTATCATCAAGCTTGGTCCTTAATCCATTTGGAATCAACAAATAACAAGTACAACCAAAGACTCTCAAGTATGAAACACCTAGCTTTATATTGTACCTAGATTCATAAGGTATAGTTGCATGAATATCTAATGTGGGATCTCCATTCATGATGTAAATAGATGTGGTTTTGAAGAAGGCCAATAATAATTAGGCATATTCATCTCCTTCATCATTCCACTGGCACATTCTCCAATATACATATTCTTCCTTTATGCTACACCATTTTGTTCTGGTATATAGATTCATGTGATTTGCCTTTTGATACCATTAGTTTCCAAGAAATTATAAATCTCATGAGAGAAGTATTGTTCCCCTCCATTTGACCTACTACACTTGATGTACCTATCACATTCTCTTTCAACCATAACCTAAAACTTCTTGAAATAATAACATACATCTAAGTTATGTGTCATAGAATAGATCCAAGCCATACTTGTACAATCATCTATGAAATTCATAAACTATATATAATGTCCAATTGAGTTTTCCTTTCTTGGTCCCCAAACATATGTATGAATGATTCAAGTCGATGGTAGCTCACATAATTGTTCATCTTGAATGGTAATCTTCTCTGCTTTCCCAACTAACAAGATTCACACAAGTTCTTGAGATACTGATTATAGAGATTAGCTAACCCTAACACTAACCTCATTTTTTTCATATCCTTCAACCTTTGAGTGTTTATGTGTCCATACCTTTTGCGCCATAGATCCAATTCTCCTAGCTTCTTGTTTCCCAATGTGAATCAAGTTCTCTGATTAAAGTTAGGCTTCACATCCAAGGTGAACAAGCTTTCTTCCTTTCTACTTTTCATTTTCAATCTATACCCTTATTTAGGGTTTTCCACAAAGCATCCTTTTTATTGAACTTGATGTGCAAACCGCTCTCAACAATTTGCCCCACAGAAACTAGGTTCTTTGTGATTGTGGGAATGTGGAGAACATCTTTCATACACTTGGCTTTATGAGAAATAATCTAAGTGTTTAATAGCATGAGGAGTATCATCACCTATTTCCACATGTCCTTTGCACATGTTTGAGAAGAACTCCTTACTGCAAACCATGTGGTTGCTACAACCACTATCAATGTACCAAGTATTTGATCCTTGTTTCTTGTAGTCACTCATGTGCATCATGGAAACATATTTTCATTTTCATTTGAAGTATATGCATAATTAATTGACCTTTATAGGTTGATATTGTCTTCTCCTTTTGATAGAAGTCTCTTGCATATTGGCCATACTTGCCACAAATGAAGCATTGTTTGTAATGCTAATTTTCTCTATTCTAATTTGACTTTCATACTCTTCATTTGAACTTGAATCTTCTTCTAGATGAAGAGTATTTCCTCCCTTATTTCTCTATCAAATTTATGATTTGATACTCAACCTTTTCATCCTCTTGCTTTTCCTTGACTCTTTCCTCTGCCTTTACTTGCATAGAAGGCTTGGAACCCATTGCAATTTGCTTTTGAACTTCCAATATTTATTTCCTCAATGACCATCAAGGCCACCGAATGCTCAAAATTAGGAAGACTATCTCTAACATGCACATATGTTGTAAAAGCATTCCATTTCTGGTCATCCCTAAGCCTCATTAAGTTACATGCAAGTATGTCATGATCAAGCCTAATTCATAATGGATTTCTTTGATCTTAAATATGTAATCATTTGTGTTGCTACTAGGGGTTTTCCTAATGTCGTTAAGTTCACTACCAACTTGAATCTTCCTAGCTTTACTCAAGGTGAAGTAGAGTCTCTCTAGTGCTTCCCAAGCTTTCATGGAAGTATCTAATTCGTTTATATGCCCAATAATGGCATTACTAATGTGTTGTGAAATTGGATGATTACTCTATTATCTCTTTAATTTCACTCTTAGAAATTTCTTAACTGATCAAGAGTTGGATTCTCTCATAATCTACGTCTTGCATTTGTGCCACTGATGATAACCCATAATCCTTTTCCCGTAAGATAACTAGAGATGTTAAACTTCCATGGTTGATAAATATTCTTCTCCAACTTCTCAATTTGATTGATATACTCTCACATTATGAGTTTCAATACACTCTTATAGTTCCCTTTCATATAGTGGATCCACTCTATAATCAAAATAGAAAAGATATACCTTTGATCTTTACGTCTTATCAAATAGATGATACTTATGTCTTCCTTCTTCACTAGAAGGCGCCCCCTAGCTTTATGTGCGTTGTTGAGTTTAATCTAGCAACACTTCTTCCTTCAAAATCCTTCAGATTCTTCTTAGGTTCCTCTTGAATGCTTCCAATGTGTCAATGAGTTTTGATACCAATGTTGGGAGAATTTGCAACTTCCCTAGATAGCCTTGGACTTATAATTTCCTCACACACAACTTTAGAGAACATGTGCTTAATGAAATCATCAAAGCTATGAGAATATGCAAATTGAAGTCAAGAACTTTTTCATACATGAACTAGACTTTGAGTCTTGTCAAATGCAATTTATTTCATGTAAATTATTTACTCCTTCTAGCAGAACCAATAGTTTTAAGAAAGACTAAACTTTTTCTTCATTAAGTAGAGAGATAGATACACCTATTCACTCCAGAACTTGGTTCTATCAGAATATGGATATAGTTTATCCAAGTCTGTAGCCAATTTTAGATAACTTAATGAGCTTTCTAGCAAGCAAAAGATTAAAACAGTTGATGGATATATGACTGATTAACAATGCTCAACACTTAGAGAAATCATGAGTGCTCACATTGGAGTTTGTATGTTAGCTATGGCTTCACAAAACCCTATTCAAACTCACCCAAGCAAGCAACAAGGGACCTAGCTTAGATCAATGGCCTACTAATGTTCTTCCAAACTATATAGGAGCACAAATGTGCACTAGAACACTCTACTAAAGGCAAGTAACTTTCCCAACCTATCTAGCTCTTAGACATGTATGCTCTCAACATGTCCTCTATCACCGTGTTGACCCTCTCAATTTGATCATCTGTCTCTCAATGATCACCGCTATGCATTTTCAATGAGACTTTCAAGTTGTCATATACAAACTTCATGAAGTTTACTGTGAATCTAATATCCCTATTTGAAACTATGGATGCTGACAACATGTGCAGTTTGAGGGCACATTGGGTAAATAACTCCACTATCTTTGGACCTTGTACATCCTTCTACATGGGTATGAGGTGCGCCACCCTAATGAATCGATCTACCACTATTACGATAGAATCCTTCTTCCTTTAGGTCTATGGTAACCCCACAATGGTGCACGGATACACTATCCTAGTTGTGTTCTAGAATCTATAAAGAAATTAAAAGGTCAGATGTCTTTACCCTTTCTACCTTGTTGACCTCACACACAAAGGATTGTTGCACATATGGGTGGCCATCTCTCACTCATCGAGGACACTAGAATGTTCTTCTAACAAGCCGAATGGTCTTTTCAACATTAGCATGTCCTACATAAGGAACACCATGGTTATCATGCATAAATTTTATTCTCAAATCTTGGTAATGTTGTACAAAAAGCTTTTCTTTTCATTTAGCTATTCCATTTTCCATTGAGAAATTGAAATATAGACTTTTCTTGTTTGCTTAACTCAGGGAACGAATAGCCACAACTACCTCATCTTGTATACTAAAGTCATTAGTGATGGCTCTAATGATGTGTTATAAGTGTGGATCTTATACTTATGCTTCCTTTATTTCCAAAATCAATGAGGTTTCTAGAGCAATAAAGATCATTTGATACAATATCCATTACAGTGCATCCTTCTCATAATCGGCTGAGTTGAGGTCAAAGTTTTCATCTTCTTCCTTTTTTGTGATTTTGGTTTTACCTTTGCTTCTTACTTCACTTGATTGACTTGATGTATGGGTGCTTCTATCCCATGATATCTGAGAACTTGACTCATTGGGTCCACTAAGAACCATGCTCTCTAGTTTAACCCTTTTTGTCTTTTCTCTTCAACATCATTATCTTGTGTATTACATTTGAGGCATACCAAGGTAACAATTCATAAAATATGACATCTCTTGATACTTTTAAAACCATTTTTGTAGGTTTATAACACCTATAACCCTTTTTCTAACCTCCATATCCCATAAAGACGCACCTTTTAAATCTATCATCCAGCTTGGTCCTTAATTCATTTGGAATCAACACATAACATGCACAACCAAAGACTCTCAAGTATGAAACACCTAGCTTTATATTGTACCTAGATTCATATTTTATAGTTTCATGAATATCTAATGTGGGATCTCCATTCATGATGTAAATAGATGTGGTTTTGAATAAGCCCAATAATAATTAGTCATATTCATCTCCTTCATTATTGCACTGGCACATTCTGCAATATACATATTCTTCCTTTATGCTACACCATTTTTTTGTGGTATATAACTTCATGTGATTTGCGTTTTGATACCATTAGTTTCCAAGAAATTATAAATCTCATGAGAGAAGTATTGTTCCCCTCCATCTAACCTAACACACTTGATGTACCTTTCACGTTCTCTTTCAACCATAACCTAAAACTTCTTGAAATAATAAGATACATCTAAATTATGTGTCATAGAATAGATCCAAGCCATCCTTGTGCAATCATCTATGAAATTCATAAAATATATATAATCTGCAAATGCGTTTTCCTTTCATGGTCCCCAAACATATGTATGAACAAGTCAAGTCGATGGTAGCTCACATAATTGTTCATCTTGAATGGTAATCTTTTTTGCTTTCCTAATTCACAAGATAAACACAAATTCTTGAGATAGATCCAATTCTCCAAGCTTCTTGTTTCCAAATGTGAATCAAGTTCTCTGATTGAAGTTAGGCTTCACATCCAAGGTGAACAACCTTTCTTCCTTTCTACTTTTCGTTTTCAATCTATACCCTTATTTAGGGTTTCCCACAAAGCATCCTTTTTATTGCACTTGATGTGCAAACCCTTGTCAACCATTTGCCCCACAGAAACTAGGTTCTTTGTGATTGTGGGAACGTGGAGAACATCTTTCATACACTTGGCTTTATGAGAAATAATCTAAGTGTTTAATAGCATTAGGAGCATCATCACCTATTTCCACATGTCCTTTGGTTGATGGCACCCACATGTTTGAGAAGAACTCCTTGCTGCGAACCATGTGTTTGCTACAACCACTATCAATGTAACAAGTATTTGATCCTTGTTTCTTGTACTCACTCATGTGCATCATGGAAACATATTTTCATTTTCATTTGAATTATATGGATAATTAATTGATCTTTATAGATTGATATTGTCTTTTGCTTTTGATAGAAGTCTGCTGCAGATTGGCCATACCTGCCACAAATGAAGTATTAGTTGTAATGCTAATTCTAATTTGACTTTCATACTCTTCATTTGAACTTGAATCTTCTTCTAGATGAAGAGTGTTTCCTCCCTTATTCTCTATCAAATTTATGATTTGATACTCAACCTTTTCATCCTCTTGCTTTTCCTTGACTCTTTCCTCTGCCTTTACTTGCATAGAAGGCTTGGACGTCATTGCGGTTGGCTTTTGAACCTCCAATATTCATTTCCTCAATGACCATCAAGGCCAACAAATGCTCAAAATTAGGAAGACTATCTCTAACATACACAGATGTTGTAAAAGCATTCCATTTCTCATCATTCCTAAGCCTCGTTAAGGTATATGCAAGTATGTCATGATCAAGCCTAATTCATAATGGATTTCTTTGATCTTCAATATGTAATCATTTGTGTTGCTACTAGGGGTTCTCCTAATGTCGTTAAGTTAACTACCTACTTGAATCTTCCTAGCTTTAGTCAAGGTGAAGTAGAGTCTCTCTAGTGCTTCCCAAGCTTTCATGGAAGTATCTAATTCTTTTACATGCCCAATAATGGCATTGCTAATGTCTTGTGAAATTGGATGATTACTCTATTATCTCTTTAATTTCACTCTTAGAAATCTCTTAACTGATCAAGAGTTGGATTCTCTCATAATCTACGTCTTGCATTTGTGCCACTGATGATAACCCATAATCCTTTTCCTATAAGATAACTGGAGATGCTAATCTTCCATGGTTGATAAATATTCTTCTCCAACTTCTCAGTTTGAGTGATATACTATCACATTATGAGTTCCAATACATTCTTATAGTTCCCTTTCATAAAGTGGAACTCTATAATCAAAATAGAAAAGATATACCTTTGATCTTTAAGTTGTATAAAATAGATGATGCTTATGTCTTCCTTCTTCACTAGAAGGCCCCCCCCCAGCTTTGTGTGTGCTCTTTATTGTGGTTTTACTCGGCTCTGTCTGATACCACTTCTTGTCGATGCCACGAAGGCTGAAGCTTATTAAGGCTACGGAATTTGCCACGCCCAAGAAGAACTAAGCTAGAGTGATTTAGAACACCTCTCTAATCAATCAATAGCTTAGCATAGTTTCTGACGCTCAACGTATAAGACTGCGCTCTAAATTCACTAAAAAATTTCATCGAAACTTCACCAGACTGTCACTGGACTGACACCGTGATTGTACCGGAATTGTACCGGAATGAACTTCAATTCTGTTTATAATTACTTCAAATGAATGTTTATGAAGTAAGGGAGTGATGCGTGTACTTCCTTAACTTACTGAACTCTTCTTGAAGTTTAAGGAAAACTCCACTAGTTCAGAAAACCTCTTTCCGGTTAGGCTTTGTACTGTGTGTAGATATCTTTTCCACCGAAAACTTTGATCAACTAAAAGTAGAGATGTCCAGCTACAGAATGAGCTATCTCTCATACAAAACTTTGCGAGATCTACTTCGTTCTTCTACCGGAAATTACTCGTTTATTGAGAAACTTTAACTGACCAAAAATACGTTTACTCTGAAAACTTTACTCTGCGAGATCTACTTCGTTCTTCTACCGGAAATTACTCGTTTATTGAGAAACTTTAACTGACCAAAAATACGTTTACTCTGAAAACTTTAAATGTTAACTATCTTTAACCGTAGTATGACAATACTTTAGTTTCTTCACATACAAATAGTGCACACGAATTTCCACATGAACATGTGTTTTCTATTAGAGAAGATGTGTACAAATAGGCTTGGCCTCTTCTTGCTGAAGCTACAAAAACTCTCCTACAGTGAGTAGTTCCTTCCTACCATCTCTCTCAAATGAAATATCCGACATTTCAGGTCTCTGTTATTCATCTTTACATACGCGATCTCTCGCGTCTTCTTCTACATACGCGATCTCTGGCGTCTTCTTCTAACCATAACTAAAAACTCTCTCTGTCTCTCCCTCTCTCTTTCTTCTTCTATTTGTCCTCTTATTTAAACTGCACGCTCTTCTCACGCACGTTCTTGTTTGCACTTCCCCTTCTATTATTTCTATGCATGTTCTCTCTATGTACAGTTTGATTCGGTGTAACGAACTCTGATCCTAGAAGATTCTGTACTGTACATAACAGTCGTGGATTTTTCCCTCCACTAAGGCTTTTGATTTTCTTTGATTCTGCTTCCTTTTTTTTTCTTTTATGTCTGTCTGTATGTCAAATTCGTGAGTGTTTCTTCAACAGCTCCCCCTCAATCACTAATTTGACATCTTCTGGTCTTTCATATATCTTCCTTTCTTTTATACCTGCCATCTCTTTGAATATGTTTTTCTTCGTTCCATCCAAGCTCTTTGTCAAAATGTCTACAATCTGATCTTTTGTCGGAGTGTATACTATTTCTATATCTTTCTCCATTACCTTTTCCCTCAGGAAATGATACTGAATCTCTATGTGCTTTGTTCTTGCATGAAATACTGGGTTTGCTGCAAGATACAATGAGCTCATATTATCTCCATGTATGATAGGTACACCTTGATCAATACCCATGCTTTTGAACAAGGTCTGCATCCATATTATTTCTTTAGCTGCTTCTAAGGGTCCTTTGTATTCGGCTTCTGTTGACGATAACGCTACTGTGTGTTGCTTCTTTGAGCACCGGCTTACCAGCTTATCTCCTAGGTATATCATATACCCGTGTGTTGATCTTCTGTCATCTTGACTTCCAGCCCAGTCTGAGTCACTGTATGCTTTCAGCTTTATATCTGACATAAAAGGATAATATAATCCTTCTTTTATAGTTCTTTTGACGTATCTAAGAACTCTTTGTCCTACAACCCAATGTTGATCTGTCGGACAATGCATGAATTGTGAGAGAACTCCCACTGCATAACTAAGATCTGGTCTCGTTAGCGTAGCATAAATTAAACTTCCTACTAATGACTGATATCTCTTCATATCTTTAAATTTGCACCACTGTATCTGCTGAGTTTATGATTTACTTCAAGCAGTGTTGAAGCTTCTTTGCAATTCTCCATATTAAACTTCTTCAGTAAGTTTAGGAGATACCTTTCTTGTGTAGCATATACACCATGATCTGTGTATGTGATTTCCATTCCTAGAGAGTATGACAACTTTCCTAGATCACTGATCTTGAACTTTCTTTCGAGTAGATTCTTTACTTCTGTAATCCCTTCATCTGAGGTTCCTGTGATTATTAAGTCGTCTACATAAATACAAATGTAGATCATACCTTCTTCTGTTCTCTTTATGAGTAGACTTGCGTCTGCCTTCGAACTTTGGTATCCAAGTTCATTCAGATATTTCACAAGTCTGTAATTCCAAGCTCTTGGAGCTTGCTTCAGTCCATAAAGTGCTTTTCTTAATCTGCAGACAAAGTTTGGGTATCTGAAACTTTCGAACCCTTCAGGTTGTTCCATGTACACTTCATCAGAAATCTATCCATTCAGAAATGCGTTCTTTATATCTAGCTGACTTAGCTTCCATCCTTTCGATGCAGCTATAGCAATTACTGTCCTTATGGTTGACATTCTTGCCACCGGACTAAACGTCTCATCATAATCTATGCCATGCGTCTGGGCATAGCCTTTGACCACCAGCCTCGCTTTGTATCTAGCTATCCTTCCATCTGCAAATTTCTTTATTTTGAAAACCCATTTATTTCCGATTACTTTCTTACCATTTGGTTTCGAAACAAGTTCCCATGTCTTGTTCTCCTCTAGTGCACTGATTTCTTCTTTCATTGCTTCTTGCCTTTAGCTTTATCATAGCTCTGTGGTTCTTCTTCATCTTTGATTATATATGCGTAATCTTTCTGAGTTATGTATGAGGTATCATATGAATACCTTTCTGGTTGTCTTCTAGTCCTGTTTGACCTTCTTGGTTCTTCATAACTGTCTGAATGCACTTCTTCATCTTCATTTCTCATACCTGATCCGATCCTGGACGTACTTGCTTGCATATGATCTTCATCTCTGTTCACCTGCACAATTGATTTTCCTTTCTCTTTCCTTCTTACATCTTCTTCAATTTCTTCAGTTGTATGACTTTGATCTGCATACCAGCTTTTCTGTTCATCAAAAGTAACATCTCTAGAAACAATAAACTGTTTCGTTAGAGGACTCCATAACCTATAACCCATCTGTTTTTCATCGTATCTGACAAACACATATTTCTCTGCTTTCGGTTCAAGTTTATGTCTCAGTTGTGATGGTACATAGGCATACGCTACTGATCCAAACACTTTGCAATGATCAAGTGTTGGCTTCTTTCCCCACCAAGCTTCATAAGGGGTCATTCCTTCTAATTTTGTACATGGTAATCTGTTTACCAAGTATGTAGTTGTGTTTACAGCTTCAGCCCAAAGATAATTTTGGTGCAGGTTATTTCTCTCTTAATACCTGCGTTCCAAAGATAGTCATTGAATTCTCGGGAGAAGTATTCTTTCCCTCCATCAGACCTCAGTCTTTTAAGTTTTCGTCCAGTAAGTCTTTCAGCATATGCATGAGAATGCCTGAAAGCTCCAAACACTTATGATTTCTCTTTCAAAACATAAAGAGTTATCCACCTTGTTGCATCATCAATGAATAAGACATAGTACCTCTATCCGCTGATTGATCCTTCTTTCGTTGGCCCCCATACATCTGTATGAATAAGCTCGAGTACTCCATCATGTTTGAATCCTTTCTTCTGGAAAGGTAACCTGTGGGCTTTTCCCATCTGACATGCTTCACACTTATGAATCATATGTTGATTCTGTATGTTCGGTAATCCCAGTACAGACTGATTTGTGATCATAGCTTTAATTCCTTTTTCATTGAAATGACCCAATCTCTTATGCCATAGATCAAGTTCTGTAATTATCTTTTCTCCATGTGTGAGCAACGCTTGGCCAATGCTCCCTTGTACTCTTAAAGTAAAGAGTCTTCCTTCTTTCTTTCCAGAACGATCTGATTATATCCATCATCGGGATCTTCTACAAATACTCCTTTGTTTGTAAATCTGACCTAAAAACCTTTTTCAACTATCTGTCCCACACTGATCAAATTTTTCGGTATTGTTGGAACATACAAAACATTGGTTAGCAAATCTGCTCCACTCTTGCATTTCACTTTTCCAATTGAATGTACGCTATGTCTCATATTGTCACCTGTTTGAACAGTGTGAGTGGAACTTCCTTTTTCCAATTCTGACATCAGTTCTATATTTCTTGGCAAGCGATTAGAACATCCAGAATCAATGTAAAATACCTTTAGGTCTTCGTTATCTGATGATTGAGTTCATCATCAATGATGTATGACTTTCATTCTGTGTGTCATTTGCGTAGTTGTTGTAGGTGGTGTTGTAGGATTGATTCTGTCCCCAACTTCTCGCTCCACCTCTACCATAGCCTCCTCTTTGATTTTGTCTTCCTCTTTGAAAATTAATCTGATATCTTCCGCTTCTGCCTCTGCTATTACTGTTTTGATTTTGATTTGATCCTTGTTGATTGTGCCAGCAATCATGAGCCAAATGATTACTGAGTCCACAGATCCAGCAAGCCTTCTTGTTATTGCTCTAGGTGCCTCTTCCTCTTCCAAAACCTCTTGCTCTTCCTCTGCCAGTGCCTTTACCTCTTGCGTAATAGGCCTGAGAGCTCGACTCTTCTTCGTCTTTTGGTTTACCTTTTTCTTTCTTCTTGTTCTTCATGTACATTGCAGAACTTTGTCCTTTATCTGCATCTCCTTTCAGGTCTTGCTCATATGTGAGCATCAAACCAAGCAACTGATTTAAATCTGGTACAAAATGATTTGAAGAAAGTTCAGTTGAAAGTACGAAAGGTTTCCACCTTTCATCTCCTCTCAAACCTGTTAGCAGTTGCGCTATCAATCTTTGATCTTCGACTTCTTCATTTATGGATCCAAGACTATCTGCTAGATCCTTCATCTTAGTAACATAGTCACTAATGCTTTGACTCGACTTCTTTTTGAACGTTGTGAATTCGGACCATAAGCTAGCCTTCCTAGCTTTCGTAGTATTTTGGAAATGATCTTCCAATGCACTCCATATGTCCTCCGCTTTCTCCAGACCTCTAATGTGCGGAAGTAGATGGACTGTTACAGTATTATAGATGTAGGCTCTTGCCGTTGCATCTTTCTTCTGCCACAGCTTCAAGGCTTCTAATTCTTCTTTTTTCGGTTGACTATCATCTTCGAAAGTCAGCTTTTTTTCTTCTCCGGTTACATACATCATTAAGTCCTTACTCATAAGTAAGGCTTCCATGCGCATTACCCATGCAGGATAATTATCTCTGTCCAGTTTGTCAATAGTAACGTGTGATGGGGGAAGTATCTCAACCCCTAAGCAACGACGAAGCGCGAATGACCTCCACAGGTATCCTTCTTTGACCTCTGCACACCAAAAGTGCTCTTACTCAGAGCTTATGCAGAGAAATCCAATGAGCTTTTATAGACTTGTAGTAGACACCAAGAGCTTTCCAACAAGACAAATTTTACTTCAAATGGATGCTTACACAAAGAGAAACAATGTCTACAACATGAGCTAGTTGAATGCTCACAACTGCTAGTCAAACAGAGACCTCACTTCACTCCAGCAAGCTTTTCTCAGAGATTATACAGAGAATGAGTCTCAAACTTGGGTCAACTTTAGACCACTCTGATAGCTACCCAATGACACCAAAATCATAGAAAATGGATAAATAGAGAAGGAGAACCAGCCCTTACAACAGAGAGCAAAATATTTCCATTAGAGCCTACACACAAAGAGAGATATCAATCACACAACTTCACTAAAATGAATGCTGCTCCCAGATTACTCAGAGAATGCTCCAAGGAATTTGTGAGCATAAAATAGACTCTTATAGCTATCCAATGAGACAAGAATTACATCAAATGGATACAATATGAGGGAGAACCAATGCTAACAACTCAGGGTAGAGAGTTACAACACTACCTGCGCACACACATAGATATGCCTACTAAAAGAAAACAAACAAGCAAGCAAGGGGCTAGCTTAAGCAAGTGGCTTGCTTATCACAACTCCAACACTTAGTGCTCACTTTACATGAGCTAAAAATCCAAGAAGATGGCCCAAAAGAAGTCGGGATACATGCTCCTTTTATAGTGAGAAGTGTGCCCCTAAAATCTAGGAACTACCTTTCCAAATCAGCCTCCTAACTTGGAGGATTTAGTTGAGATGAATTGGGGAGTGGTTGAGTGACTTTTCTTGATGGAATCTCATGGGTTTTGGCTTCCTTTGATTGCTCCACATGTCCATAAAAGATTCCCCACGATTTTGTAGCTTGAAGCTTGACTTTTAACACTCCCCCTGAAGCTTCAATTCTTCATCCTCATCCAAGCTCCTTCATGTTGATGCTTTGCTTGAATTTTGAAATCTTCATTCCATCCGAAGCCTTTGTAAACATGTCGGCAACTTGGTCCTTGGTACCAATATGATGTACTGAAACTTCCTTCGATATCACCTTTTCCCTTATGAAGTGATAGTGCACTTCAATATGCTTGGTTCTAGCATGATAGACAGGATTCAATGCTAGATGAATGCTACTCATATTGTCACAAAAAATTGGATATGTGTCAACCTGCAAATTAAGCTCCATAAATAACTTCTTAATCCACATTAGCTCACATGTGACTTGAGCCAAAGCTCTATACTCAGCCTCGGTGGAAGATAATGCCACCGTGGGTTGCTTCTTTGAAATCCATGAGATGATCTTGCTACCTAGCATGACTAGGTAACCACTTGTACTTCTTCTATCCTCCTTGGAACCATCCCAATCCGCATCAGAATAAGCTTTGGCCTGCATATCATCATCAAATGAATAGAACAATCCTTCATTTATAGTGGCCTTGAGATATTGTAACATTCTTCTTGCAGCTTGCAAGTGTGTAGTCCTTGGACTATGCATAAATTGTGATAACACTCCAACTCCATATGCTATGTCAGGCCTAGTTATTGTGGCATAATTGAAAGAGCCTACAATAGAGCGATAAAAAGTTACATCCTCTAATGGCTCTCCATCAATGGAGCTTAGCTTTACATTAACTTCCATGGGATTTGAAATAGGCTTGCAATGTAGCATCCCAAACCTCTCAAGTAGATCTACAATATACTTCCTTTGTATGAGCATAATACCTTCTTCTTTGTATACAACTTCAATGCCAAGAAAATACCTAAGATCTCCAAGATCAAATATCCTAAACTCCTTTCCAAGCTTTGCCTTGATCTCCTCAATGCCCTTTGTATCATTACCTGTAATGATAAGATCATCTACATACACACACATGTAGACTACAAGTTCTCCTCTTTGTTTGATGAAGAGAGATGGATCCGCCTTGCATTGATTGTAACCACATTTGATCAAATAGTCCACCAATCTTTGGTTACAAGCCCTTGGAGCTTGCTTTAGGCCATAAAGTGCCTTCTTCAACCTACAAACATGATGTGGAAACTCTTTATGAACAAAACCTAGTGGTTGCTCCATGTATACCTCTTCTTCCAAGTCTCCATTGAGAAAGGCATTCTTGATATCCAATTGGAAAAGCTTCCATCCTTTGCTAGCAGCCATTGCAATGAGTGTCCTAATGGTGCTCATCTTTGCCACGGGGCTGAATGTCTCTTCAAAGTCCACTCCATAGGTTTGTGCAAAACCCTTGGCCACCAATCTTGCTTTGAACCTAGAAATAGATCCATCTAAATTCCTCTTTACTTTATACACCCACTTATTACCTATTACCTTCATGTTCTCCTTCTTGGGCACTAGAGTCCATGTTTGATTTTCCTCAAGTGCGTTGATCTCTTCTTGCATTGCCTCTTTCCATTCGGTGTACCTGCTTGCATCTTCATAGCAATCGGGCTCATGATCTTTTAATGTGTTGCCATGTATGAATCATAAGTAAACCTTTGAGTTGGATACTTAACTCTAGAAGACTTCCTTTCTTCACCTTTTGGAGGAATAAACCTCCTTTGCCTTGGGAACTTGATCTCCTTCTTTGATGTAGCTTCTTTCTCCATCATGTGTCCTTCATCATCTTCAACTTCATCACCTTCTTCATCCTCCACCAATGTTGCTTTGCCTTTGTTGATTGATTGTGCTTCATAGCTTGATGAAGATCTCCCCCTCCATGGTGAGTTCATGCTTGAACTATCTTCATTGATGGAACACCTTGGGCCGCTTAGCTCTAGGTCGATTTGTTCTTCATCATGTCCATGCTTTTCTTCTTCATAGTCCTGCATACAATCATACTTCTTATACCAAGGGAGTAGCTCATCAAATGCTACATCCCTTGATATCCTCAAGTCCTTTGTGTTTGGGTTGAAGCACCTGTAACCTTTATGATCATTTGAATATCCTAGAAACACACACTTTTCTGCCTTTGGTTGTAGCTTGTGCCTCAATTCACTTGGCACATGTACATAACAAGTACATCCAAATATCTTCAAGTGGGAAAGATCAGGTTTCTTACCATAATAGGCTTGATATGGTGTCAAGCCATGGATCCCTGAGGTAGGAGCCCTGTTCATAAGATACACGGCGGTATTTGCTGCATCACTCCAAAACATGTTAGGTACATTCATCTCATTAAGCATTGCTCTAGCAATCTCGGCAATGTATCTATTCTTTCTCTCTGCTACTCCATTTTGTTGGGGTGTGTACCTGCATGTTACTTGCCTCTTGATGCCTTGATCCATTAAAAAATCAGAAAACGCATTGGAGAAATATTCTCCCCCTCCATCGGACCTTAGCTTCTTGATATATGTACCTATTTCCTTTTCTACCATTGCCTTGAATGCTTTGAAACATGTAAACACATCTGATTTGTTTTTGATGAAATAAACCCAAACCATCCTTGTGCAATCATCTATAAAAGTGAGAAAGTACTTGTTACCTCCAATGGATTGCTCTTTGATTGGCCCCCACACATCTGTATGTATCAACTCCAATGGATGTTGGCTTATGTAGCCACTCTTCTTGAATGGAAGTCTCGCTTGCTTCCCTACTTGACAAGATTCACATAAATGCTTCATACCTTGTCCTTGGAAGTTGGGAAGACCTTCAACCAACCTCTTGAATTGCATTTCCTTCATTCTTTGTATGTTGATGTGACCTATCCTCTTGTGCCACAAGTCCAACTCCGAAATCCTCTTGTTTCCATATGTGAAGTAGACATGTTGAGTGGAATGAGAATTTACCTCCAAAGTGAAGAGTCTCCCTTGCTTCTTTCCTCTTGCTATGACCTTGTAACCTTGCTTAGGGTTCTCCACAAAGCATCCACCTTTGTTGAACCTTACTTGATAGCCTCTTTCAACCATTTGCCCAACGGACACCAAGTTCTTTGTGATAGTAGGTACATGCAAGACATCCTTGAGACATCTTCCTTCCTCCTTGTCATCCAAAGCTACATCTCCAACATGGGAGATCTCATGGGCTGTATCATCACCTGTTTCTACATGTCCTTTACCTTTGGGAACATGTAGATTAGTAAACCAAGAAGAATTGCAACTCATATGGTTGCTACATCCACTATCAATATACCAAGTGTTATCTACTTTGCTTGAATTCCCATTCATGTGCATCATCAAGAGATTATCATTTTCTGAACTTGTAGAAGCATAATTACCTTGGCCTTTGTATGAAGAACCTTGATTATAGCTCCTTTGGTTTCCTCCTTGGTAGCAATCTCTAGCATAGTGGCCAAACTTGCCACATATGTAACATCCTTCGCCATCTTGATTCCTGTTTTGTTGATGTCGTCCTCCTCTTCCTCTTGTTCTTCCTCTCCCTCTTTGTGATGAGGTGCCTTGGTCATGTCCTTCATTGCTTGAGTGGCCTTGCCTTCCTCCAAACCTTCCTTTGCCCCTTCCTTGTCCTCGTCTTCCTTTGCCCCTTTGATTACCTGCATAGAAAACTTGTGCATCCTTGCTTTTAGTTGAACTTCCACCTATGTTCATTTCTTCGGTGACCATGAGAGCAACCAATTGCTCAAAATTGGGAAGATTATCCCTTACATATACTGAACTGGTAAAGGGTTTCCACTTCTCATCATCTCTCAAACCATTAAGAGTATAAGCCACAAGATCGTCATCGTCTACGTGGCTTCCAATGGATCCCAATGCATCTGATAACTCCTTGACCTTAAGTATGTAGTCATTTATGCTACTCCCTGAGATCTTCCTAAGGTTGTTGAGCTCATTCTTGAGTTGGATCTTCCTTGCTTTGGTGCTTGTTGAATAAAGCCTTTCAAGTGTCTCCCATACCTTCATGCTTGAATCCAAGTCTTGGATATGGCCGATCATGCTATTGCTAATGTGTTGGGAAAGGATAAAGATAACCCTCTTGTCTCTTTCATTCCATTCCCTAAAGGCCCCTCTCTGGTCATTGGTTGGATTCTCATCCAACCGAGGTCTTGGTTCACTTCCACTAATCAACCCCCAAAGGCACTTGCCCATAAGATAGTTGGAGACCCTAAATCTCCATGGTTGATAGTTCCCTTTGTCTAGCTTTTCAATTTGAGTGTTGAAGTCTCCCATATCTAGTCTTTGATACTTGACCTAGCCCTTGGTTAATGCTCCAATGTGTGTAAAATAAAAATGAGGCTCTGAGGTTACCTCAATCCAAAGCTTTCCTTAGATGGACACGTTGTGCTCTTGAAACTTTGAGTAGAATAGCTCCCCCTTGATGTGAGCTACCTCCAAGAAGCTTTTGTTGATGCAAATCTTCAACCACCAACTCCAAGAGGTCTTCTTGCTTGTATGTGATGCCTCCAAGATGCCCAAATGCTCTGATACCACTGATGGGGGAAGTATCTCAACCCCTAAGCAACGACGAAGCGTGAATGACCTCCACAGGTATCCTTCTTTGATCTCTGCACAACAAAAGTGCTCTTTCTCAGAGCTTATGCAGAGAAATCCAGTGAGCTTTTGTAGACCTGTAGTAGACACCAAGAGCTTTCCAACAAGACAAATTTTACTTCAAATGGATGCTTACACAAAGAGAAACAATGTCTACAACATGAGCTAGTTGAATGCTCACAACTGCTAGTCAAACAGAGACCTCACTTCACTCCAGCAAGCTTTTCTCAGAGATTATACAGAGAATGAATCTCAAACTTGGGTCAACTTTAAAGCACTCTAATAGCTACCCAATGACACCAAAATCATAACAAATGGATAAATGGAGAAGGAGAACCAGCCCTTACAACAGAGAGCAAAATAATTCCAACAGAGCCTACACAGAGAGAGAGATATCAATCACACAACTTCACTAAAATGAATGCTGCTCCTAGATTACTTAGAGAATGCTCCAGAGAATTTGTGAGCATAAAATAAACTCTAATAGCTATCCAATGAGACAAGAATTACATCAAATGGATACAATATGAGGGAGAACCAATGCTAACAACTTAGGGGTAGAGAGTTGCAACACTGCCTGCGCACACACATAGATATGCCTACTAAAAGAAAACAAACAAGCAAGCAAGGGGCTAGCTAAAGCAAGGGGCTTGCTTATCACAACTCCAGCACTTAGTGCTCACTTTACATGAGCTAAAACTCCAAGAAGATGGCCCAAAAGAAGTCGGGATACATGCTCCTTTTATAGTGAGAAGTGTGCCCCTAAAATCTAGGAACTACCTTTCCAAATCACCCTCCTAACTTGAAGGAGGGGGAGTGGTTGAGTGTCTTTTCTTGATGGAATCTCGTGGCTTTTGGCTTCCTTTGATTGCTCCACATGTTCATAAAAGATTCCCCACGAATTTGTAGCTTGAAGCTTGAATTTTAACAACGTGGTCTGCCATAATTTTTCCAGTGAGTTTGATGTTAATGGTTTTACCTTTCACAAACCTTTACTCTTGAGGATGACTTCACAATACTTCTTGATACCGTTTGTTGTTGATCTCTTCAGCGTTCTCCTTTCCTTATGAAAGTTTTCAACTTCTCTTGTATCTTCACTTCCGGTTGTTCCTCGAGAACCTTTCTGCTTTTCAGAATGTTTTGGCTCTTGTGTCTAGCCCTCTGCTTGATACCACTTCTTGTCGACGCGATGAAGGCTGAACCTTATTAAGCCTGCGGAATTCACCACGCCCAAGAAGAACTAATCTATAGTGATTTAGAACACCTCTGTAATCAATCAATAGCTTAGCATAGTTTCTGACCCTCAATGTATAAGACTGCGCTCTAAATTCACTGAAAAATTTCACCGAAACTTCACCAGACTATCACTGGACTGACACCGTGATCGTACCGGAATGAGCTTCAATTCTGTTTATAATTACTTCAAATGAATGTTTATGAAGTAAGGGAGTGATGTGTGTACTTCCTTAACTTACTGAACTCTTCCTGAAGTTTAAGGAAAAACTCCACTAGTTCAGAAAACCTCTTTCTGGTCAGGCTTTGTACTATGTGTAGATATCTTTTCCACCGAAAACTTTGATCAACTAAAAGTAGAGATGTCTAGCTACAGAATGAGCTATCTCTCATACAAAACTTCACATTACTCTACGAGATCTACTTCGTTCTTCTATCGGAAATTACTCGTTTACTGAGAAACTATAATTGACCAAAAATACATTTACTATGAAAAATTTAACTGTTAACTATCTTTAACCGTAGTATGACAATACTTCGGTTTCTTCGCATACGATTAGTGCACGCGAATTTCCACATGAACATGTGTTTTCTATTAGAGAAGATGTGTACAAACATGCTTGGCCTCTTCTTGCTCAAGCTACAAAAACTCTCCTACAGTGAGTAGTTCCGTCCTACCATCTCTCTCAGATGAATACCCGACATTTCAGGTCTTTGTTATTGATCTTTACATACGCGATCTATGGCGTCTTCTTCTACATACGCGATCTCAGGCGTCTTCTTCTAACCATAACTAAAAACTCTCTCTACCTCTCCCTCTCTCTTTCTTCTTCTATTTGTGCTCTTATTTATACTGCGCGCTCTTCTCACACACGTTCTTGTTCGCACTTCCCCTTCTATTATTTCTATGCACGTTCTCTCTATGTACAGTTTGATTCCGTGTAACGAACTCTGATCCTGGAAGATTCTGTACTCTACATAATGGTCGTGGATTTGTTCCTCCACTAAGGCTTTTGATTTTCTTTGATTCTGCTTCCTTTTTTTCTTTTATGTCTGTCTGTATGTCAAATTCGTGAGTGTTTCTTCAACACTCTTGAGTTTAATCTAGCAACACTTCTTCCTTCAAACTCCTTCAGATTCTTCTTAGGTTCCTCTTGAATGCTTCCAATGTGTGAATCAGCTATGATACCAATGTTGGGAGAATTCGCAACTTCCCTAGATAGCCTTGGACTTATAATTTCCTCACATACAACTTTAGAGAACATGTGGTTGATGAAATCATCAAATCTATGATAATATGCAAACTAAAGTCAAGAACTTTTTCATACATGAACTAGACTTTGAGTCTTGTCAAATGCAATTTATTTCATGTAAATTATTTACTCCTTCTAGCAGAACTAATAGTTTTAAGAAAGACTAAACTTTTTCTTCAGTAAGTAGAGAGATAGATACACCTATTCACTTTAGAACTTGGTTCTCTCAGAATGTGCACATAGTTTATCCAAGACTGTAGCCAATTTTAGATAACTTAATGAGCTTTCTAGCAAGCAAAAGATTAAAACAATTTATTGATATATGACTGATTAACAATGCTTGACACGTAGAGAAATCATGAGTGCTCACATTGGAGTTTGTATGTTAGCTATGGCTTCACAAAACCCTATTCAAATTCACCCAAGCAAGCAACAAGGGGCCTAGCTTAGTTCAATGGCCTACTAATGTTCTTCCAAACTATATAGGAGCACAAATCTGCACTAGAACTCTAAAATTCAAAGTTGATTAAGTGCAGATATAGTGTTGAAAAGATTCCCTATAAGTTAGGAATTAGTTTTCCTAGATTTCAGCTAATTACTCACACCTAAGTGTGATTCAAATTTTGGCTATTGAGGGGAGGATTCAAACTAAAATTTAATTTGTGATTTCTTATGCATGAATTCTTGCTTTATGAGGGTCCATGTGGCATCCATCTGATGGTTCAAAATACACTAAGGTTGAAGCTTGTAATTCAATAGGTAATCTTGGCAAAGGGAGAGGCCAAATAAGGTGAATAACCCTTCCAAGACGTTTATAGAAGAAAGTTGAATAACCCTTCTAGCACATAGATGGATTGAATACTCAATTTGCATTAGGATTATACTTTCTTTAACAAACTCAAGAAATTCATCCTCCCAATGAATGTTCGGGCTATAATTTCTTTTGCCAGACTATAATCCCCCAATCCGCACACCGGATCTAGATGTATAGAGTACCAATGGAAAGATCTAGGACTATCTCTCCTCTTCATTTTGCATTATTTTTCTAGCACTAATGCATATGACAGACAACGAAAGCCATGCAAATGAGAAATAGATAGCTTGCACTATGCAAAGCCTTATATGGAGTGATAGACTTTGGTGCTTTGGTGGGATAATAGTTAAGTACATATATCGCACACATAAGAGCCTCCAGCTAGAAGCTATATGGTGAAGCCTTACTTTTGACCATACACCTCACCATCTTCATGAGATACATGTTCTTTCTTTCAGCAAATCCATTTTGTCGAGGTATATAGAGCACTGTACAATGATGTTTTATCCCATGTTCAACGAGAAATGCATGAAAATAAAACATGTATTCCCCCTTCATTGAAATGGTGTGGGCCTATTTTACATCTTGACAAATGGTCAACCAAAATCAAAAAATATTTCAAGTAGATAAACACTTTGAACTTAGCTTTCAATGGATACACCCATGCATGCCTCGAGAAATCATGAATGAAGTTCATGAAGTAAAGGTATTTCCCAAAAGAGGGTGTCTACATATGACCATAGACATCACGACGAGCAAGCTTAAATTTTTGAGTAGCTCATGAGCTTATATATCCTAGGACATACAATTCTACTCTATTTTGCATACTCTATGAGCTTATATATCCTAGGACATACAATTCCAGAAGCAATAATAACATTACCATTTGACAGATCATGAATTGTACATCTATCATCAATAAATTTGGCAACCAAGTAGATCTTGGCTAATGTTGAAACAGACAATGAATTTTTCTTGATCGTTGGCATAAAAAAAAGCATCTCACAATGTGAAAGAACTACCATGAGTAGCAGTTGGAATGATCGTACCAACTCTCATGATAGGATAAGTGGACTTGTTGGTTCATGTGATAGTATTCCCTATAGGGGCATGCTCAAGGGAACTAAAGAGAATATGCAGCGAGGTAATATGTTTGGTTGCTCCATTATCAAAGTATGAAATATCTCAATCTACTATAGACATACATTGTTTATAAGCATATGGTTCATAGCTGCAAAGAGTAGTAAATGCCCATTCTTCATATTGTACAAGATTTGCAGACTCTATTTTAGGGGTAGAGGTTACTGAATTACCATTCTAGCCTCTTTTTTCTTTGCCTCTTTTGCAACTAATTTTGGACAACTCTTTAAGACATGATTAGTACATTTACAATATTTGCAAAATTGTTTCTATTTCTTTATTTTCTTCTTGCCTTTATCTCTCTTATTTGATTGTGGAGCATTAGGAGATTTCTTCTTACTAGTAGATGAGCTCCATTTACCTTTGCCTTTTTTACTAGCTAAGAAAGCTTGATCTACCACATGCATAGTGGACCTCTTCTTCCTAGAGTGACGTTCCTGCAACAAAACACAGACAAACTCCTCAACTATCAAGGCATTTGGATTTCCTTTCATCATCAACCAAAGAGTAGAAGAGAAAATTTGATGTGAATCTGAAAGAAAATCAAGAACGGTATGCACGTGAACTATCTCGAAAGACCTCATCTACAAGAATGAACTGATCCTTCAAATATTTCATCTTTATCAAAACATTGTCCATAGAATCTCCTTCATTCATACGCTCACAACTCTAATTGCATAGAGACACAATATATTTCATCCATAATAAACTAGATGTTGGAAACCTACATACTAATCCATAAGCTATACGGTGAGAACGATGGAATGAGAAATGATAAATAAGGGGACAATGATGAAAATATTCTACTGTTTTATTTTTATTTTCTTCACTAAAATTATTAGAAAGCTAACGAAGACTACGGAATGATAGTTAAAAGGAGCCTTTTCTTCCTCTAAGTAACATAAAGAAGAAAATTAAAGGAGCACATTCCTTTTTGAAAATACAAACCATCGAATACGTACCCATGGGTTGAGATGTAGACTCTGCCAAGATCCTATAAAATCAAGCTTTCACCAATTGTACCAACTACAACCCCTAATTTCAATATGAGGGTAGATGATCAATTGTGAAGTCCCATTGACCCGCCTTATTTTCTCCACTTTGGCAACTCCATGTAGCTTCTTAGCTTTGATTTGGCACAATAGAATCCTTTTTTTTTTGTCTATTTCTCTAGTTATATGTTCATTTAAGAGTCTCTACTCCAACCCTCCCATATAGAAAATCCAAGAGTATTCAGGATACTCTCATTCGAAGGGACCTCGACTTACAAAGGGATATGGAATTTAAAGCGGTACATGACACCCAATTTGAAAAACAAAAAAATTGGAATAATTTCTACAAATTAAGACAACCTATGCTGGCATGGTTAGAAAATAAAAGGGTCCTATAGCTGCAAAAGATCTTTACCATGCACATTTTTAGTTCTGAAAACTTGATAAATACATGCACCCTCCCAAGACCATAAGTAAGGCCATTTGGATATTTTATGAGAACCGACAATACGTTCTTGATTTCTCCTCTCATATTTTTGATAACCTTATCATAGTTTTGGATTGTTATCGTATATTGTATACTAACGTATCATAGTACACGGACCCATATATTGTATGATGTTATTATCCTATATTACATGCATCGCTAGAGAATGACATGGATGACATATAATTCATTAAAGATTTTTAAAATCCCCACTCATTCAACAAGGGGCTTGAGCACCATATCCTCAATTTCCACTCACAAGGGGGTAGAGCACCATGTCCTCAATTTCCACTCTCTCTCCGTTGGCGGTTCACTCCACTTACAGAGGGACTTCTCCTACATATCTAGCAATGATGAAGCCAAAAATAGGTTTAGGAAGTCCACTCCGTCCTCCCCAATAGATTCATCCACTTTAATACCACCCATGGAGTGCTCGACCCACTCCATCCCCCATATAATGCACTTCACCTTTCTCACACACTCCATAGGAACCGACCTCACTTTCCGATCAAGTCACTGTTCCCATCTCCATAGGAAAAAACTTAAGCACTTTTAATTTCTGCATTCCACACATTTGTGAGTTTTACTTCACCTATTGTAGATCCACAAAACTAGAATGGTACCAAAATCAGGTGGTAGGGATAAAGAAAATGGTCAGTCCAATTCCTTTACCCATTCAGGTTGTATGAGGATAATTATCCATAAAGGAAAAATAAATATTACAAGAAGAAAAAAGAACCCCACATGCACACACACACACACCAAAATATTGAGTAACAAGCAAGTTACACGTGAAAAAAGACTCCCATTTCGTAGATATGGGTTTGCAGCACCTCAAAAACATCAAGATAACTCCACAAGAAGAAGGAAGATCCCGCTATTGCTTGACAAGAATGGGGTCGAATGTAAGACAGAGGAAGAGAACATTGGCATTATAGAAGCACACTTCACGAGTCTCTTGGGTGGTGCTTGTCCCCTCTCCCCCCATAGGCGGGATCGCATGGCCATTATCTCTTGGATTTCCTTGCAAAGAATCCCATGCAACTTGAGCCATCTGCTTGATGCCACCATTTTTGAACAAGAGATCCTTGAAGTTATTGATTCGCTTTCGAACGGCAAGAGCCCGGGGCATGATGGGCTCACGAATGAGTTCTTTAAATCATTCAAATATGCAGCGGCCACCCCCTTGGGTCTTGTTTGGCTTGAGGCACTCTAGTTTGGTGCCCTTCCCGCTTGTCTCAACAATGGCATCATCAAACTTATTCATAAAACAGGAGAGGAACAAAATTGAGAACTAGAGACTTATCACAATGCTTCAAACTAGATATAAGATTCTTGCTAATGTCATTGCCAACAAGATATCCTGCCATTTAGACCAATGGCTTAGCAAAGACCAAAAAGGCTTCATTAACGGAAGGTCAATATTGGAAGCCATCATTCATATCTGGGAAGGTTGGGACTTTGCGGAAGAATCTAATCAAGACATTTTCTTCCTTAAGATTGACTTTGACAAAGCCTAAAACAGATTGGAATGGGACTATATTTTACAATCCCTGAAAGACCTTGGGTGTAGTCAGAGATTCCTCAGGATAATCTCCACTCTCCTTGGAAATTCTTCGACCAAAGACAATGTCAACGGACAACTTTCAAAGGCAATCAAACTGAAATGATCAATCAGGCAAGGCTGCCCATTGGCCCCGCTCCTTTCTTCCATCGCCATAGAAGGACTTAGCGGACTTGGTGGAGCGATAAATGGATCTTGGTCGCATAAGAGGCATCACTTTTCCGCATAACTCTAGGCAAATGACCATGAAGCTATTTGCGGACGACACAAATGCCTTTGTTCACAATGACAATACTAGCCTAGAAACCTTTTGGTGGTGCCTCGACACTTTTTGTGAGCCCTTTGGGTCCAATATTAACCATTCCAAGACTATGTTCAGGGCTATCAAAGGGAATCAACCCAATCTCCTCACTATGCAGGGATGCCAAAGCATTCAATCGGGTTAGGTCGTTCACACTCTTGGTATCCCCATGGAATTTGGTGTTACTCTGGAACAAAGGTGGGCTTAGGTCCTCACCAGACTTAATAATAGACTTAACTATTGGAGGGGTTTGCAAATTAATCTTGCTAGCCGAGCCATGGTCATCAAGACGTTCCTCATATCCTCAATCATCTACTTTCTTTCGTGTTGGAGACCGAAGGATCAAGAATTAGCTAAATTGGAAAGTATTTGTAGGAACTTTCTCTAAACTATGGACCATAACAGGAGGGGAGTGTCGAAAATCAAATGGGTCCATATGGACTTGCCGAAAGGAGAGTGGAGGTCTGGGTATTATGAACATTGGGAGCATGGTCAATAAACTTGTGGCAAAGTGGATGCTTAAGGCCTGGTGCAACAGAGATTCCTCTTAGGCCACATTAATTTTCAGAAACACAAATGCGATTACTTTGGTGGGCTACCCTGGATGGAAAAACCTCAATATCCTCACCCTCTTATTCTCTCCGATTCTGGTGTCACCGAAAGAATCGATCCTGGTAAGATCCTTGTAGATGACTTGGAACAGTTTCAAACCTCACATCACAATTAGTGAAGATTGGAGGTGGGCTACAGGTATAAGACAAAATGACTCTATTTGGTTCCCCATCCAAGACATGAGAAACATGGAGACTTGGAATGTCTTCAGTGCCAAGAGACTCTAGAATAAGGGATTCAAACAATGGAAACACTTCTAGAAATAGGACACAAACAGATGGGTGTAGTTTGAGGACCTTGAACCTAGTGCGGTGGTCATGTACGAGGAATGGAATATTTTATTGAGTAGATGCCATGCCTGGGAGCACTCTAAAATCCGACTACTTATGGGATAGGATGCTCTGGACATACTGGGCCTTAAATGGTATAATGGTAATTGCCTCTCCAAGCTTCCGTATATGGAAGCTCGCAATGACATTCACATCAGTCGCAACAAGGAATGGTGTCTCAACTAGACGCGACTTCGATGAGATATGAAATTTATGTCTACCTAGAACCCTCTCATTGAAAACAAAAAGTCTGTCCTCCTATGGAAAATTTTACACCATGATATATGGACCAATGCAAAAGCTAACACAATTTATGGTGTTCCACCCTTCGTCTATGGAGGGTTCTTGGCGATTCTCTAGCGCTCAAAGAACAAATCAATTGGAAGGAAGCCCTCATTGGTGAAGCGATCAGTTGCTCTGCGGCATTGTGGAATGCGATTAGGGGAGAGATCCTTTGAAAGATTTGGTAGGAAAGATGTGCTCACAACTTTGGCAATACCCCTAGGGAGTGGTAGATGGAGAGTCCCTATTCCTTCTCGCCAAAAGAATTGCTAACTGTAAGAAACGCTCCCCCCCTTTAGACATCATAAAGACCTACAGTATGTCAACAATAAGCTTAAAACCAAGTGGGCTCTGCATGATGGGGATGCAAGGGTTATCAACCTCCTTTTTAACTTGGCATGAAATATTTAGTGAATGGGTAATGGAAAAAGGCTATGAAGTACGAAGATGTGAAGTGCCTCTTATGGTCTAGAAGCAACCTCTTTAAAGACGTCCTAGGCTTCATGGACTCACTTATGAGTTCTTCAGGAGTTTTGAAGAGGTTCAAGATGGTGCACTGGCTACAACACCTTTGCCAAGTGTTGAAAATCAAGCTTCAATTTTTAGCACTCTTGGACCTCTCAAATGGATGCCATGTGGAGCAATAAGAAGAAAGGAGATACAATGATCTTTCAAAAACAATAAAGATCATTTGATAAACTATCCATTACAATGCATCCTTTTCATAATGGTGTGAGTTGAGCTCAAATCATAATTTTTCATCTTCTTCCTTTTTTGTGATTTTGCTTTTACCTTTGCTTCTTACTTCACTTGATTGACTTGATGTATGGGGACTTAGCTGAGAACTTGACTCTTTTGGTCCACTAAGAACCACGCTCTCTAGTTGAACCGTTTTTGTCTTTTTCTCTTCAACATCATTATCTTGCATTTACATTTGAGGCATACCAAGGTAACAATTCATAAAATATGACATCTCTTGATACTTTTAAATCCTTTGTTGTAGGTTTATAACACCTATAAGCCTTTTGCTAACGTCCATATCCTATACAGACACATCTTTTTTATCAATCATAAAGCATGGTCCTTAATTCATTTGGAATCAAACATAACAAGTAAAACCAAAGACTCTCAAGTCTGAAACATCTAGCTTTCTATTGTACCTCGATTCATAAGGTATGGTTGCATGAATATCTGATGTGGGAGCTCCATTCATTATGTAAATAGATGTAGTTTCTAAAAATGCCCAATAACAATTAGGCATATTCATCTCCTTCATCATTGCACTGGCACATTCTGCAATATACATATTCCTCCTTTATGCTACACCATTTTGTTGTGATATATACCTCCATGTGACTTGCCTTTTGATACCAATAGTTTCCAAGAAATTATAAATCTCATGACAGAAGTATTGTCCCCCTCCATCTGACCTAATACACTTGATGCACCTATCACATTCTCTTTTAACCATCACCTAGAACTTCTTGAAATAATAAAATACATCCAATTTATGTCTCATACAATGGAGCCAACTCATCCTTGTACAATCATCTAGGAAATTCATTAAATTGTTAGAGACCTTTTAATCTCCAAATGTTCGATTTATCTTGACTTAAGAACTCCTCTATATCAAGAATAAATCAAACTTTACACAAACTTCAAATTATCTTTCACATATATCAAGAAATACTTCTTTGTATGAAGTTTTCTTCATCTTCAAGATTATGCTTCAGAAATAGACCTCAATTTCTTCATAATACTTCGAATTTAATCATTCAAATGATACTCATATATCCATGCTACCTCTGTGCAACTATATTGATCATTAGTTCTTCAAAAGAACCACTAGATTTCTAATTTGATCTTTTAGATCAAATCTGTATCAAAAACTGTCTTCCAGAAATGACGACTTTGACATAGTCAACTTCTTAAGTTGATTTCTCATAGCACAGATCCTGTTTTGCTAAATGCTTTTAACCATGACTTCCTTATCTTCTAACTTAGATTTTGAGTGCTGAGTTATCAAAAACTTTACACTGTGCACTAAGATCTAAGCAAAATACTGACATGAAAAAGTGCGCGACTCTGAGAGATCATCTGCAGACTTTACATACACATGTTCGTATTGATCATACTCATAGCAAGAGAAGAATTAGATCATGAAACTTTGAGCATAGCTTCATTAGCTTCTAGATTAGATGTGTACAAAAGGATTACTTATCCACGTGATCAGACTGAGAGAAATCTACAAAATACTCATCGCTATTTTCTGAAGATGACTCTCTTCACATCTATCTCTATGACACTTGGCTTCTAATGACTCTCTCATGTATTTCTTTACATCATTGACCTATATACATATGATTCTAGAATTATCCCACGTCTATTACATTACTCCTTATCATCCTAAGGATTATCTCTTCTCAAATTACAAGAATTTCCAACTGTAATATACATATGTATACAAGCTTCACTTTTGAGATTTCTTCACTTCCTCAAATGACTTCTTGAACTTCAATCTGATCATAGACTTGCTTCAAGCTCTTTGTAATCACCAATTTAAGATTTTTTTGTTCCAACAGCTGCCCCTCAATCACTAATTATGATTATTCCATTCTTCTTCACTCCTTCCATCTCCTTGAATGTTTGTAGCTTAGGTCCATCCAAGCTTTTTGTTAACATATCTGCAACTTGTTCTTTTGTTGGAGTATACAATACTTCAATCTCTTTATCAAGTACCTTTTCCCTCAAGAAATGATACTGAATCTCTATATGCTTAGTCCTGGCATGAAAAAGAGGGTTACCTGCCAAATACAATGAACTCATATTGTCTCCAAAAATAATTGGAGTACTTTGATTAGTTCCAAAACTCTTCAATAACAGAGCTTAGATGGCGTTACAAAGAAGATTAATCACCCTCTCATCAACCTCATGAGGGGCCCACTTGGGTTTAAGCTTGTTATTGATCAAAAGGAGTACTTGATGATGCCTGAAGGGTGGGGATTTCTTACAGTTAACAATCCTCTGGGGGTCTGGTGGGCACTAGTCCCCTTCTCTTGTACTTTTCTTTATTTAATTCAAGTCCGAGAGAGTAGGCTATTGCCGAACTTCCTTTATATTAAAACAAACTCTTCAATAAGGTCTTTAACCATATTACTCTTTTTGCAACCTCTACCATTCCTTTATACTCAGCTTCTGTAGATGACAAAGCAATTGTATGTTGCTTCTTTGAGCACCAAGAAACTAATTTATCTCCAATATAACAGAGATACCCATGAGTAGACCTTCTATCATCTGAATCACCTGCCCAACCTACATCACTAAACACTTTGATTCTTGTATCATAAGTAAATCCATAATACAAACCTTCATTTAGCGTTCCTTTGATATATCTGAGTACCCTTTGAGCTGCAATCCAATGAGTCTTCTTTGGACAATGCATGAATTGTGATGACACACCTACTGCATATGATAGATCTGGCCTTGTCAAGGTAGCATAGATTAAACTACCTACCAAACTCTAATATTTCTTCATGTCATTAAATTCTTCGCCTCCATACCTGCTCAATTTATGATTTACCTCCAATGGTGTGCTTGAAGACTTGCAATCCTCCATGTTAAGCTTGACCAAAAGATTCTTCAAGTATCTCTTGTGTAACATATACTCCATGTTGAGTATATACAATTTGTATTCCTAAGAAATAAGATAAGTTTCCCAAATCACTTATCTTAAACTCCTTCTCTGTTTGTTTCTTAAGCTCATTGATTCCTTGAGCATCTGTACCTGTGACAATAATATCATCAACATAAATACACATGTATATGTATCCATTTTCACTTGCCTTCACTAGCAAGCTACTATCTGCCTTTGATGCTTGAAATCCACATTCATTCAAGAACTTAACAAGCCTGTAATTCCATGCTCTTGGAGCCTGCTTCAACCCATATAAAGCTCTCTTGAGCTTACACACATAATCTGATCCAATTGAATCCATGAAGCCTTCTCGTTGCTCCATGTACACTTCATCTGCAATATACCCATTCAGAAATGCATTCTTCACATCTAATTGTGATAGCTTCCATCCTTTACAAGCAGCAATAGCAATCAATGATCTAACTGTAGACATCTTAGCAACAGGACTAAAGGTTTCATCATAATCTACCCCATAGGCTTGGGCATAACCTTTAACCACAAGTCTAGCCTTGTATCTAGACATTTTACCATCTGCAAACCTTTTTGTTTTATACACCCACTTACATCCAATGACTTTCTGATTCTTTGGTCTTGACACCAACTCCCATGTTTCATTTTCAAGTAGAGCATCATACTCTTCTTGCATTTCCTTCTCCCAATTCTGTTTACCTTTAGCTTCTTCATATGTGATTGGATCCTTTACTGTCTTCACAATATAGGCATAATCTTTTGTTGTTAGAAAAGATGTATCATAGCTATACCTGATCGGCTCTTTTCTTTCCCTTGAGGATCTTCTAACCTCTAGACTTCTTGAAGTTTCAGCCACATTTGATTCTCGATCAAATCTTGGCCCATCTTCAACATTATCCTGCAATTTACTTTTATGATCAATATCATCAATATCTTCTTCATACACACTTACTTTTGTCTTCCCTTTCCTTTGTATTTCTTCAACAACTGCATAATCATTTGTTGACCCTGTATACCATGTACTTTCCTCATCAAATGTAACATCTTTGGTAACAAGAAATTGCTTTGTGGATGGACTCCACAATCTCTAACCCATCTGTCTATCATCATACCCAATAAACACATACTTCTCTGCTTTGGGTTCTAGCTTATGTCTCAATTGTGAAGGAACATAAGCATATGCTAAACATCCAAATACCTTACAATGATCAAGAGTAGTTCTCTTACCCCACTCATGCTTCATAAGGAATTCTTCCATCCAATGCTTTACAAGGTAACCTATTCACAAGGTATGTTGCAGTGTTTATAGCTTCTGCCCATAAGTAATTTGGGCAATTCTTTTCCTTCATCATTGCTCTTGCAAATTCTACAAGAGTTCTATTTCTTCTTTCTGCAATTCCATTTTGTTGAGGAGAGTACCTGCAAGTTACTTCTCTTTTTATACCTGCATTCCACAAATAATCATCAAACTCTTTAGAAAAATACTCTCCCCCTCCATCTAACCTCAACCTCTTGAGCTTTTGTCCTATAATCCTTTCTGCATAAGCATGATAATGCTTGAATGTCTTGAACACTTCTGATTTGTACTTGATTACATATAAAGTAATCCATCTGGTTGCATCATCAACAAACAACACATAATATCTGGATCCATTTATACTATAGTCCCTTGAAGGACCCCACACATCTGTATGAATCAGTTCAAGCATATTTGAATACTTGTACCCTGATTTATTGTATGAACTTTTGTGTGATTTACCTAATTGACAAGCTTCACACTTGTACACCATGTGTTGCCCTTCAACTTTTGGCAAACCAAGCACCACATCATTCCTTGACATTTCCTTTATGGCTCTCTCATTGAAATGAACTAGCCTTTTATGCCATAGGTCTAACTCAGACATCTTTTGACTTCCATAAGTAAATAGAGCATGTCCCACATTACCTTGGACTTTGAGAGTAAACAACCTTCCTTCCTTTTTACCTGCAATAATATCCCTGATTTGGATCTTGCACATAGACACCATCATTTGTGAATCTGATTTCATATCCTTTCTCCACAATTTGCCCTAAACTTATCAAGTTCTTAGGAATAGTAGGAACATAAAGTACCTTGCTCAAGAGTGTACTTCCATTCTTTCTCTTCACTGATCCAATGCTTTCCACCTTATGCTTGGTGTTGTCACCTGTTTGAACTGTATGTCCATTCACCTTTGCTTCCATATTAGTCATCAAGGATATATTGCCACTCAGATGATTGCTACATCCTGAGTCAATATAAAACACCCTTTGATCTTCTCCTACTGATTCATGAGTTGCATTCAAGATGAGAGTCATATCATCCTTCTGATCTGATGCATAATTATAATAATTGTTGTTGTAGGACTGAGATTGAAAACTTCTTCCACCTCCTCTAGCATATGATGTCCTAGCACCTCTTCCTCTGAAGTTCCCTCTTTGGTTTCTGCTTTCATCTACCTCTTTGATTAAAAATGTGATTATTGCTTCCACCATTTTGATTGTGATACCAACAATCATTTGCCAAATGATTGGTTCTACCACAAATCCAACAAGCTTTAGTATTATCTTTGTTCTTACCTCCTCTTCCTTTACCTCTGAAGTTCATCTTTCCTTTTGTAAAATTAGCTTGGCTTGAAGTTCCTTCATCATCAGTTGACTACTTCCCTTTGCCATTCTTTTTCTTGTCCTTGGAGTACATAACTTGTCTTGCACTCCTATCATTGTCTCCCTTAATGTCCTCCTCAAAATTTAGCATGTGTCCTAGCAATTCATTAAGATCAGGAGTAAAGTGATCAAGTGACAATTCTATGGACAATATGAAAGGCTTCCACTTCTCATCTCCTCTCAGACCTGTAAGTATTTGCCTTACCAACTTATCCTCTTCAATGTCTTCATCTACTGCTCCCAAGCTATCTGCAATATCCTTCATTCTTGCCACATAATCAGAAATTGATTGTGAGCTCTTCTTCTTGAAAGTTGTGAATTATGCCCATAATGAGGACTTCCTAGACTTGGTTGTGTTTTGGAAATGTTCTTCCAAAGCATTCCACACATCTGTTGCAGCTTCTAATCCTCTGATGTGAGGCAGAAGATAATCATTTACAGCCATGTAAATGATGCTCCTAGCTTGAGCATCCTTTCTCATCCAATTTTTCAAACCTGCAAGTTCTTCCCTAGTTGGAACACTAGGATATTCAAACTTAGGCTTTTCTTCTTCTCCTATAATGAATGCCATCAAATCTTTGCTCATGAGGTGTGCCTTTATCCTCATGGACCAAGCTGGATAGTTCTCCCTATCTAGCTTATCAATTTGCAAGCTTTCTCCCATCTTTGATCTTCTGTGTCTGCAATTACTATGAATTACGATAATGAAGTGTACCTTTGATATGAAGCTTCAATCCTTCTTGATCCTTTGAACTTGTACTTGATTCTCCTTTAGGTTTTCTTTCAAATTTTCATCTTGTTATCCTTTAATTTGAAAGAACTTCAATGCCTGCAACAGTCGGGACTTCCAATGCCTTTACTTCACTTGTATTACACCTTCAGCTGTGATACCATTTTTGGAGACCTTTTAATCTCCAAATGTTCGATTTATCTTGACTTAAGAACTCCTGTATATCAAGAATAAATCAAACTTTACACAAACTTCAAATTATCTTTCACATATATCAAGAAATACTTCTCTGTATGAAGTTTTCTTCATCTTCAAGAATCTGCTTCAGAAATAGACCTCAATTTCTTCATAATACTTTGAATTTAATCATTCAAACAATACTCATATATCCATGCTACCTTTGCGCAACTATATTGATCATTAGTTCTTCAAAAGAACCACTAGATTTCTAATTTGATCTTTTAGATCAAATCTGTATCAAAAATTGTCTTCCAAAAATGACCACTTTGACATAGTCAACTTCTTAAGTTGATTTCTCACAGCATAGATCCCGTTTTGCTAAATACTTTTGGCCATGACTTCCTTATCTTCTAACTTAGATTTTGAGTGCTCACTTATCAAAAAATTTACATTGTGCACTAAGATCTAAGCAAAATACTGACATGAAAAAGTGCACAACTCTAAGAGATCATCTGCAGACTTTACATACACATGTTCCTATTGAGGATACTCACAGCAAAAGAAGATTTAGATCATGAAACTTTGAACATAGCTTCATTAGCTTCTACATTAGATGTGTACAAAAGGAATACTGATCCACATGATCAGACTGAGAGAAATCTATGAAATACTCATTGCTATTTTCTAAAGATGAATCTTTTCACATCTATCTCTATGATACTTGGCTTCTAATGACTCTCTCATGTATTTCTTTACATCATTCACTTATATACATATGATTCTAGACTTATCGCGTATCTATTACATTACTCCTTATCATCCTAAGGATTATCTCTACTCAAATTACAAGAATTTCCAACTGTAATATACATATGTATACAAGCTTCACTTCTGAGATTTCTTCACTTCCTCAAATGACTTCTTGAACTTCCATCTGATCATAGACTTGCTTCAAGCTCTTTGTAATCACCAATTTGTGATTGTTTTGTTTCAACATAAATATATATAATCTCCAATTGAGTTTTCCTTTCTTGGTCCCGAAACATATGTATGAATGAGTGGAGTCGATGGTAGCTCACATAATTGTTCATCTTGAATGGTAATCTTGTTTGCTTTCCAAATTGACAAGCTTCACACCTTCTTGAAACACTAATTATAGAGATTAGCTAACCCTAACACTAACCTCTTTTTTTCCATATCCTTCAACCTTTGAGTGTTTATGTTTCCATACCTTTTGTGCCATAGATCGAATACTCCTAGCTTCTTGTTTCCAAATGTGAAGTAAGTTGTGTGATTGAAATTAGGCTTCACAACCAAGGTGAACAACCTTCCTTTATTTTTGCCTTTGGCTTTCAATGTGTACCCTTATTTAGGGATTTCCACAAAGCATCATTTTTATTGAACTTGATGTGCAAACCTCTCTCAACCATTTGCCCCACAAAAACTAGGTTCTTTGTGATTGTGGGAATGTGGAGAACATCTTTCGAACACTTTGCTTTATGAGAACCTACTAACGTAGAATAACCTCAGTGTGTAATAGCATGAGGAGTATGATCACCTATTTCCACATATCCTTTGGTTTATGGCACCCACATGTTTGAGAAGAAGTCCTTGTTTCAAATCATGTGGTTGCTACAACCACTATCAATGTACCAAGTATTTGAACCTTTTTTCTTGTAGTCACTCATCTACATTATGGAAACATATTTTCATTTTCATTTGAAGTATATACATAATTACCTTGACCCTTATAGGTTCAATTTATCTTCTCCTTTTGATAGAACTTGCCTAAAATGAAGCATCATTTAGAATTTTGATTGTCTCTATTCTAATTTGACCTTCATCCTCTTCATTTGAACTTGAATCTTCTTCTAGATGAAGAGTATTTTCTTCCTTATTCTTTATCAAATTTATTATTTGATCCTTGGACTTTTCATCCTCTTACTTTGCCTTGATTCCTTCCTCTTCCTTTGTCTTTACTTGCATAGAATGCTTGGACTGCATTGTAGTTTGCTTTTGAACCTCCAATATTCATTTCCTCAGTAACCATCAAGGCCACCAAATGCTCAAAACTAGGAAGAGTATGTCTGACATACATAGATGTTGTAAAAGTGTTCCACTTCTCATCATCCCTAATCTTCGTTAAGGTATATGCAAGTACGTCATCATCATCTATGTGATAACAAATAGAGCCTAACTCATAATGGAGTTCTTCGATCTTCAATATGTAATCATTTGTATTGCTACGAGGGGGTTTTTCTAATGTCTTTAAGTTCATTAATTACTTGAATCTTCCTAGCTTTAGTCAAGGTGAAGTAGAGTCTCTCTAGTGTTTCCCATAATTTCATGGAAGTATCTAAGTCTTTTATATGCCCAATAATGGCATTCCTAATGTGTTGTGAAAGTTTGATGATTACTCTATTATCTCTTTAATTTCACTCTTACAAATTTCTTAATTGATCAAGAGTTGGATTTTCTCGTAATCTAGGTCTTTCATTTGTGCCATTGAGGATGACCCATAATCCTTTTCGCATAAGATAACTAGAGATGCTAAACTTCCATGGTTTATAATTATTCTTCTCCAACTTCTCAATTTGAGTGCTATACTCTCACATTATGAGTTCTAATACACTCTTCTAGATCCCTTTCATATAGAGGAATTCAATAATAAAAAAAATTACCTTTTATCTTCGAGTTGTATCAAATAGATGATGCTTATGTCTTCCCTCTTCACTAGAAGGCTCCCCTTGCTTTGTGTGTGTTGTTGAGCTTAATCTAGAAACACTTCTTTCTTCAAACGCCTTCAGATTCTTCTTAGGGTCCTCTTGATTGCTTCCAATGTGTCAAGTAGATTTGATACTAATGTTGCGAGAATTAACAACTTCCCTATGCAGCCTTGGAGTTATAGTGTCCTAAGATACAACTCTAGAGAACGCGTGGTTAATGAAATCATCAAAGCTATGAGAATATGCACCTTGAAGTCAATAACTTTTTCATACATGAACTAGACTTTCAAATGCAATTCATTTCGTGTAAACTATCTCCTACTCGGAGAACCAATACTTTCAAGATATACTAAATTTTTTCTTTAGTAGGTATAGAGAGATAGACACCTATTCACTCTTGAACTTGGTTCTCTCACAATATGCACATAGTTGATCCAAGAGTTTAACCAAATTTAGATAGCTTAATGAGCTTTCTAGCAAGTTAAAGATTAAAAGAATTGATGGATATATGACTAATGAACAATTCTCAACACTTAGAGAAATCAAGATTGCTCACACTAAAGTTTGTATGTTAGATATTCAAACTCACCTTATTCAAACTCACCCAAGCAAGCAACAAGGGGGCTAGCTTAGTTCAATGGCCTACTAATGTTCTTCCAAACTACGTAGGACCAGAAACATACATTTATTCGAGCTCTAAGATTCAAAGCTGATTAAGTGTAGATATAGTGTTGAAAAGCTTCCCTATAAGTTAGGAAATACTTTTCCTATATTATAGCTAATTACTCACACCTAAGTGTGATTCAAATTTTGGCTAGTGAGGGGAGAATTCAAATTCAAATTTAGTTTGTGATTTCTTGTGCATGAATTCTTGCTTTATGAGGGTCCATGTGGCATCCTTCTGATGATCCAAATTAGACTAAGGTTGAAGCTTGTAATTCAATAGGTTTGGCAAAGGGAGAGCGCAAATAAGATGAATAACCTCCAACACATTTATACAAGAAAGTTGAATTACCTTTCTAGCACATATATGGATTGAATACTCAAGCTGCATGAGGATTATACTTTGTCCTACAAAATCAAGAAATTCATCCTCCCAATGAATATCGGGGCTATAAGTTCTTTTGCGAGACTGCAATCTCCCAATCGGCAAGCCGATCTAGATGCATAAAGTACCAGGGAAAGATCTGAGGACTAGCTCTCTATAGACTCACTAGACTGAGGGTCTTACATACACCACATGGGTGAGAAATAGGATTAGTATATGGAGGTTGAGAACAAGGGCTCAAGACATAGGTTGTGAACAAGAAGGTTCAAGACAGTAAGTTTGCAAAGAGAGGTTCAAGACACCAAGTTTAAGAAGAAGAAGTTTAAAGAGAATATGAGAGGGTGAATACATCAATTCAAGGGGAGATTAGGGGTTCATCATTGAGAAAAATGATCTCTACAAGGGAAGCATGTAAGAATGAAGAAATGACTAGGAGGAGAGGGTTGAACTACACCCTATGAGGGAGGATTAGGAAGTTATCCTCGATCATGGCTTTTGGGGCATGTGCTTGGCCTATCCTTTTCGTAGCTAGTAGTTCATGAGTTTAATTAGCATCCTCTGAATAGTATATTTTTCAAATCATTATGACACTTGAATCTTTTGCAATGACAAAAACACTCAATGTCTTTGTCTCTCATATATAAAAAATTTATAGAGGCTAACTTTCTATCTTGGAATCATAGCTCCTACATGGAAATGAATATCATATACAGATTTTTTTAACATCATCGAGATGTGCTTAGCTAATATAAAAAATTAAAACATGCATGTTGGATAAACAAACAAAAAGAATCAATCACCTATAGATGACATGGTCTCTCATCATTGAAGAAATTCCAAAGTTTGCACTTCTATGTGCAGAGATCATTTGACCTATCAAGTGCTCTTCCAAAATAATACATATGAATGTTGAAAAAGTTCATATAATACACTTTCATAGTAAAAAAATAACTCAACTTGGATTTATCAATCAAGAGAAATGCCCTTTCTAACATGCCTATATCGCTTGTTTCAATCCTTTTCCACCTTAGGAGCACCTCTAGTACAGAGGTCATTTGACCTTTGCAAATGCATTCAAATGCTTGAAGTTTTGGTGGATTCAAATTAAACATTTGAGACTCTCTCTCAAAATTTCAATGAATTTGAGCATTCCCCCAAACAAAAAAAAATATCAAAATTATTTTGAGGCTACTCCCTTTCTAACTATTTCCTCAATTATCTTTGAAAGCTCAAAATGGTAAGACATTTTAATCCTTATAATAAGACATGCTCGTACATTACTTTGAATGAATTATTACATGGAAACATACTCATGCATTCATCGATCAAGTAATATCGATGAAATCAAATCAACAATCTTTACAAGCAAGAGATGGTTGAACCATACCCTAAGATAGAGGATTAGAAACTAGTCCTCAAGCATGGCTTTTGGGGAAAATGGCTAGACTATCCTACTCCTATCCATTAGTTCATGAGTTCAATTTGCCTCTAATTCAAGAAAGGGGATGGTTGTGGCAAATTGAAGGGATACCTAATAGCTCAGAACAAAGACAAATGAAAAAATTAATACTTTTTACATTCAAGGTAAACCATACTCAAGCCTCCACATTTTTCTTGAATTATGGTAAAATGTACATTGTTGGGTTAGCTCTCTAGTATAAAGTGATCATGCATATTAATAAAACATATTTATGAAGGTTACGACTATGTATACATATTAACCGATTCCAACCCAGATCCAAAGACATAATTTTAGAAGATTTCAAATTGAATAAGAAATTTAGGTTTATGATTCAAAGAAAAATAAATAGACAGTTGATAATTACACGAAGTCTAAGAAAATGTATTGATACCAAAGTAACATGCATGATTTGACGGTTACTCATATCTTGTTACATTTATATATGATCTTTGAAAGATGACATATATCCACTTTATAAACATTGGAAAAATGTATTCCAATTCATCAAACTACTCAAGGTATGTTTAGATGAAGACATCTTTTATGTAGATATATAGAACAACAATTTGGGGTAGGAAAATAATTCACTATCTAGATATATAGAGAATCCAAAGTTATGTTTAATGATATCAATGTTCCTAATAATTTTTTGACTCCAAAAGTTCCTAGTGAGAGTTTCCACGAATCGTTGATGTTGTTGATTAGTGGCTCAAAAGTGGGTGAGATGATTCCGCCTCTGCAATACTATGGATGATAGATATAAGTTTAGTAGGCTACCTATAATCTCATGGACGTTGATCATAAATAGTGGCATAATCTCATACCTATAATCTCATGGACGTTGATCATAAATAGTGGCATAAATAGTGCAATACTATGGATGATAGATATAAGTTTAGTAGGCTACCTATAATCTCATGGACGTTGATCATAATAGGAAAAGAAAGATCATACTTCCCATGGGCTAATGCCGAACTTCTTTTATATTAAAAAAAAAGAAAGATCATACTCCTTGGGGGAGTCACCGAAGTCCCCTCTGATGGCGTTCCAGAGAGTCGCGGAGCAGCCGATCGCTTCCAGTAGGGCTGCCAGAGTCTGTTGGAGTTGGGGCAGGTAAAGAAGGGCTCCCACAAATTTTGCTCGCCTTAAGGGCACCACTTTTTGTTGATGTTAACCTGATAGTCGATCGTTTCTTTGATGTTCGGGATTTTTGATAGGCTATTCCCATTGTGCCATTTGAGACCAAGCGAGCTCGACATGTCGTGTCCCATGAGAAGGCGAACTTTGTGTCGGTCCCAGGCGAGACATCTGCTTTGCAAAGTGTTCCATTCTTCATGCGAAATGTTGATGCTAGGGTCAATATCCTTTTGATCGATAACAAGCTTAAACCCAAGTGGGCCCCACATGAGGGTGATGAGAGGGTAATTAACCTTCTTTGTAATGTCATCTAAGCTCTGTAAAAGCTTCCCCTGCTTTGTGGGATTTGGGGGGTCCCGTGGGCACTAGTCCCCTTCTCTTGTACTTTTCTTTATTTAATTCAAGTCCGGGAGAGTAGGCTAATGCCGAACTTCCTTTATATTAAAAAAAAGAAAGATCATACTACTTGGGAATAGTTTAAAGTCCTATTTTTATAATCATTTTGTGCCACCTAATGAGAGTTATAGGGCACTACATACTAGTTTCTCCATCAAGAAAAATCCAAACATAAGGATTATGCAAATAAGTATACGAAGCTACCTATTAAACTACTTGATTCCATTCTAGAGTTTTTGCAACTTCATAGGTTTTTCTTGGGACTTAGAAACAATCTAACCATTAGTAAGAAAGGAGAGGTGTCAATATATTTCCAAATGCTAGAAGCAGTCTAACTCCCACCCTTGCCTCAAGAGATGAAAGGCCTGAGCCACTCAACCAACATGTGGATGATATTCATTTTTTTTTCTTCCTCAAACAGAGCTCCTTTAAATCATATTAAATATAAGAAGATACAAGAGATTTATGATGAAATTTAGAGGTCCATGAGCCAAGACTCCCTTTCATGTGATCAATCTTCTCCTTGTTATTTCAGTTTTACGCTTTTTAGTTATTCTCCTGACCTAATCGATGGATTTTTCTATAGGGTAGTGTTAAAAAAGGAACTTGCTAAACTTCTTGGTACGTCTTTCTTTCCAATTTTTCGAGAGGGTTTTGTGACCAAATACACTCGTTTTGTATAATACTCGTAGCACACTTCCGGTCAAAACTAACAACAAAATGGAGTTTGATGGTTTTTATCTTTGGTTTATACTAATTTTCTTTTTCCTAGAAGGAAGTTCAACATTGGCATACTTTCCCAGAGTTTAATTAAACAGAATATGTTACAAGTGAATGGGACTAGTGCCCTTGGGACCCTCAAATCCCACAAAGCAAGAGCTCAACATGAGGATCTAGATAGTGTTACAAACGAGGTTAATAACCCCCTCGTGTCCCTCATGTGGGGCCCACTTGGATAAAAGCTTGTTACTCTCGATGAAAAGCGCTTTATGATGCCTAAAGGGAGGGGATCTCTTGTAGTTGGAGATTCTTTTTCCAAGAAGGAATAGAGGCTTCTCGATCGACCACTCTTTAGCAAGGTGTCCAAAGTTGTAGGCACACCGCTCCCTCCAAATCTTCTAGAGGTTGTCTTCTCTTATAGCATTCCACATGTTTTAGAGAAGTGTAGCAATCATTTCAGTGAATTTTAGACTACAATCCAGGTCTTTAAGAGATTGAAGAATAAAGTCCCATTCTAGCTTGCCATAGGCTTTTTTGAAGTCAACTTTAAGAAATACCACATCCTGTTTGGACTCTTCAGCAAAATTGAGACCTTCCCGAATATCAATAATAGCTTCCAACATTGATCTACCCTTGATGAATTCTTTTTTTTCCTCACTTAGCCACCTCTTCAAGTGGTAAGAGATTCTATTGACAATTTCTTTCTAAGAATCGTGTACCCTATTTGAAGCATCATGATGAGGTGCTAGTTTTAAATCCTGTTCTTGTTACCTTTCTACTGGATAAGCTTGATGACTCCACAATTTAGGCATTCGAGAAGCGTAGAGAAAGCCAATGCCTCTTGCCAAACCAAGCACAACCGAGTGGCCACCACCTATCTGAAAGACTTGAAAAACTCATTTGTGAGGCCATCAAGACCCACACTTTTCACATTGGGGAGCATATTGATAACTTTGAGAATCTTATTACTTGAAATGGGTGCATCAAGGAGAGACTTCAAATTATGTAGAATTCTTGAGGGAGAGACTCTAGAGATGGTCCCCATGCACTCTGTCCTGTGGGGAGAAAGGGACCTTGAAACCCCTAGGAGTTGAGTAAAGTGGTCAATAAAAGCATTGTTTTTGTCTTCCATTTTACATTCAAAAGCATTACTACCTATCAAGAAGGAAATATACTCTCTTTTTTGCTTCCTCTTTCGTCTTTGTAGCTCCCTTTGTTCATTTCCTCCTCAAGATGCCAGATCCTCCAATAGAGCTTCTCTCTCTGCCTTCGTTGAACATTATGAAGCATCTTGTGAGTCCTGACCAGAATTTGATGAGTTTTCTCAACCGTAGGCCTCCAGCTTTTGGGTAGTGAAGCATCATTGGTGATTGCCGAGTTCAAAACCAAGGTAATTTCTTGATGGACAGAGGGAAGGCAGAAGGATGCTAGGCAGGCCTTAAACCAAGGCGCTTTCCTGAGTCTGGCAATCGGTTTGAAAGTGAGAAGAAAAGGGTAGTGGTCTGATATGGCAAGGTCAATGTGTTGAAAGATGGGTGGTTGGCCCCACTAATGGATAATGTTCTAGGCAATATAGCTTCTATCGAGTCTTGCTTTCTTGAAGTCATCCCTAGCTTGGAGGTTTGACCAAGGGAAGCCATTTGTATCTTTAGTCTCTATTAGGTCAATGTGGAGCTTGATTTTGTCCTAGATATCTTTCTGTTGACCGTCAATGTTATGCCCCATGTTGTTCCACCGATCCGAAGGGTATTCCATAGAGTTGAAGTCCCTCCAATATTTGTAATAGTTGAAGTCCCTTCCAATGATGTTTTCGATCCTCATAGAAGTTGACAAGTCTACCAAACCAAAAATTTTTATTCCAATAGTTGTGTCAATGGCCCCTCTGGGGTGTGAAGTAGTAACGTAGATATGAGTTGAAGGGATGAGTTTGAGTCGTTTCTAAAGGTCATCTCCATCAATTTTAATCTCTTGAATACATATGAAGTGTGGTTCTAGGCTATTATCTTGAAAGCACTAGGCAATAATAGCCACTCTTAAGGGGTCACACATCCCCCTAGTATTAAATGATATGATAATCATTATCGATGATTACCCTCTCTATGCAGAGTGACCTTGTCTTTTTTCTTCTTGGGTTTGTCTTTTTTCCTCAAAAACAAGGGGTCTTGTCCACATAAATTACCCTTAAGAGGGCTCTTTCATGGCATTTCCAACGGTTGTTTCCTCTTATGAGTCACCTTTTGTGGAGTGAATTCAGCACTTTTTACAGCACAAAATTTGGAATAGGTGAAGTCCATGTGCGATTTCAAGATGGTAGCTACTTCTATGCACTGTTAATGATTTTATTTCGTTGCACGAGACAAATAGAGAGAGAATCGATTCCGTCTCATTAGGATCCGCTAACTCAGGCATGTTGCAGAGACTTGATTCTCTCTAATCGATGGTTAACATTCAAAATATATTTCAAAGGTTAGTTCATCGAATTCCTACTGAGAAGATAAGATAAGAAGTTTGGACCTCGCCTTTTTTTGCATGAATTAATTAGAGAAAACGTGTACAAGAGAAAGAGAAAGAAGTATAATGCCCATCAGATCTCCCTTCTCCCAAAAAGCGGTGGTAACTAGTACCTTTTTAATGGCATGAGGGCAGTTTACATCTATATAATCAAAGGATACTAGGTAGCATAATTACATAATGGATTGATCATCTTTTCTTTTTGTCTCTATCGTGGAGAGCCCATGTACTTTCGATCTTGTTATTTTTAAAAACAACAACCTTGTGATATTGTCCGAAAGGTGGATGTTTTTCGTAATTACTTATTCTTCTTGCTAAAAGGTTCACGGTCTTTTCAGTTGATGACTCTTTTTTATTGTTTCGCAAAGTTGGTAGCACATCTTTATTTCCAAGTTTTCCAAAGACCTCCCCTAGTCGCATTTCACAATGAAGCACAACAACCAACCACTTTTCCAAGAAAATCTAGTTTCCAATTCAGTTGGGCCTATAAAGAAAGAATTCTTCCCACCATCTCCCAAATCATCTGGCTCATGGGACATGAGAAAAGAACAAGTATCCCATATTTTCTCTACCATTGAAACATTGCTTACACTATGGAGAGGACACACATATTTTTCTAGCTTTGACATTAGTTCGAATCCCCTATGGATAATTTACCATATAAAAGGAGATTTCGTATTCTCAATGAAGCGATGCCGAAGGTCACAAAACTTCAAATCCCATCTTATGTTCGTCCAACTTTGGCACCATTTTCAATTAAGCATAGGAAACAAATGCATATTTTTCTAGCAATTAGGGAACTTTCGAGACCATTGTTATTCTACCATTTAATGGTATTAGACGGGGTTTATCGCCTTGTAGGATACTAGACTTGGAGGAGTCTCAAGGAAGCATTATATCTCTTAACACACCATCCACATGCCACTCTGGATTAATGTCACCAAAACGTGCACAATTGTTTCTTTCTTCTTCTTCCACTTGTGAAATCATTTGTTCCATAGTTTCTTTGCTCTTTGAAGATACATGTATATATGTATGCATCTCTCTCTCTCTCTCTCTCTCTCTCTCTCTCTCTCTCTCTCTCTCTCTCTCTCTCTTTATCTTTCTCTCTTTCTATGTCATGTCTCTCTCTCTCATCTCTCTCTCATTCTCTCTCTCTCTCTCTCATCTCTCCTTCTCTTTCACTCTCGCTCTCTCATCTCTTTCTTCATCTCTCTCTCTCTATGTTTCTCTATATCTCTCTATTTCTTTCATCTCTCTCTCTCTCTATCTATTTATCTATCTATCTATCTATCTATCTATCTATCTATCTCTCTTTCTCACTCGATGTCAATCGAGAACAAAAAAATCACTTATATTGATGGAATTCCTTGGATCGTTGTCATCAAAGTCCACTTCATGTTGTCCTTCATCAAATTCCAAAGAATTGATGCAAAAAAACTCCTACAAAGCTAAGGATAAGAGAAATTAGAAAAGGGAAAACAGAGGGGAAAAGAAAGGGTGCTAGAGTATGTGCGATACTTACCAAAATTCCAGATCTAGAGAAAGAGAGAGGTGTGTGTAGAGAAAGAGAGAGAGAGAGAGAGAGAGATGTGTGTACAAAATATGTTCTGAATGCAATTAGCATGCGCAAACTCGACAGTAGCAGAATTCAGTCCAAACATAAGCAAATGTCAAATTTTTGCTCTCGCATGGAGTTATAATGTTCCGTCGATATGAACGTCATATGAGCATCGATATAAGTATCCATAATTTCAAGAGAGTTAGTGATGCTTGTATCCGGGCCTATTTCTATGCTCATACCAGCGCTGTGCATTTCTAACATGCATATGGAACATTGATTTTTAACAAGTATATCAACAATTAAATAACCATTGGTATTGCCTCTGTGGACTTTCAAGCATTTTCAATGGTCATATCGACGCTGAGGCATGACCATCAGTATGGACAATGTTGGTATGCCTTTCATATGTTGTAGTGAGTTTTCTTTGGATTCACATACAGCTGATTTTCTTTTAACACATTCAATACTAATCTCAAATGAATTTCTTGCTCATGTACATTCCCACTATAAACTAACAAATCATCAACAAAATCAACAACACATTTGCAAATGAACGGTCATAAATTGTCATTCATTAACATCATAAATGTAGCTACTTCATTAATCAAACCAAATGGCATTACCAAATACTCACAATGACCCAAATGGGTCCTGAAAGTTGTCTTATGTACATCATGATCTCTTACTCTAATCTGATGGTAGTCACTTTCTAAATCTATTTTACTAAATACAATGACTCCATCTAGAGCATCTAAAAGATAATCAATCTTGGGCATGGAATATCTATGTCTGATACTAATCTTATTGAGTTATTGGTAATGGATGCACACCCTATAAGATCCATCTTTCTGCTTCACTAGAGAAATTGGTGCTGCAAAGGGTGAATAGCTAGGTATAATCAACTCTTTCTGTAGGTACTCGTCCATGACCTTGTAGACTTCATTTTCCTCCAACAAACTCACTCGAAATGGTGGCCGAGTAGTTGAACTTGCTCCTGGTACCAATTTGATTATATGCTCTATGTTCCTGTAAGGAGGCAAACTAAATGTAATTCTTTGAAGAACAACTCTTGGAATTCTACTCTCCATTTTGCTGAAAGTGCTAAAGCATTCCAACTAGAGTGTCCATGATTGCATGAATCCAGCATAATACAGGATGAATGCACAAAATAAAGAAAGTAAATGTACTCTTAGTCAATCTTGAAAAACTTCATAGCCATTACCAATCGCGTCTCTTGGAGGTCTAGTTCTTTATGGATTAGTAGTCGCCTCCCCTCATGCTCAAACTCATAAACATCCAAAGTAAAGTCAATGATTGGTCTCGTCCTTGCATGCCACTTCTTACTAAGGAAAACATCGAAACGTGCTAGTCTCACTATCTCAAGATCCAATCTATCGTCATAGGGCTAGATCTCAATGGGTAAATCAACAACTAATCAATCCTATGTTCCCTTCCTATCATCTAACTCTACTATGTAGGCATAGTCTGACTACACAGTCTCTAGATGTAACTGCTTAACTAGGAGGGAACTAATTACATTATGTGTCGAACCAGTGTCAAAGAGTACCCTCATAGGCTTTCCTCCCACAACTCCCCTCATGAACATGAGTTTTGTGTCAAGAAACTGATATCCTTTCTATGCCACTTGCAAAATCACAGCATCTCGCACAGTTGGGACCTTCTATCTGATTGTCATGGCCACTATGGGAGATGATTATAGTGATGGGCGATCTCCAAATTCATCGTCATCATCACTCCCTTCGAAGTGGGATTTATGGCTATGGTGGTGGCTATTTTTATTTTCTTAGTATAGTCCTTGAATAAGTGCTGCCTAGACACCCAAAGCATAATCCCTCTTGCATGATCTTCTCTATCTACTGAGTGGTAAGTATGGACTTATTATAAGCCCAATGATCCAAAGCAGACACCTTTCTCTTACCTCCTATGATTGTGTTGATCAGATGCACTAGCTTAGTCTCTCTAGAAGGTTGTGCACTAATCGAACCAAGAGTAGGTGTGTGGAAGGATCGACAGACCTTGGACCATGAGGACCTCTGACCCTCGAAGCCCAAGCCCCTATGGCCATCTTCATAAAATAAATCCATTTCCATGGTCTTTGCCAAGGACTAACATCTCTCCTTTCTCACGAAGGTTCTAATAGTTTCCCTAGGTCCAAAGATGAACTTGTCCACCTGGAGAAACTATGGGCTAGTATCCGATACTTTGAGAAGTACCTCTCTATACTTATCCGAGTACTCCTAAACTCTCTAATTCATCTGACTGATAAAGAGCCAGGTGTCTAGTGCTCTAGACCTCTCATCATGGATTACGAAATTATTATAGAATGAGATCTTGAACTAATCCCATTTCTTGGGCTCTTTCTTATCTTGTTTGATCTTGCACCACCATGTATGGAGGATGTCCATAAGGTTATATCTAGCCTATTGAATCTTGTGCCTATCATCCATGATATGACACAAGTGAAAGCACTAATCCCACTTACTACAATGGAAAATGAAGAAACAAGGTTTTGTATTCTTTATGCATATGCATAGTAATTTCTAAAAAAATCAGCAGCAAAATGGTGCAATTTCAAAAACTAGAAAAAGTATACCAAGTAATTGACAAGCAGTTTCCGTAATAACGGTGCCGAGAGGCACAATCTAACTACAAATAGAACAAAAGGGGATTACACAAAAGGTGCGTGCAAAGACAAATACATGTGTCGTAGACTACAAACCATGTCTTAACTATGTATATAGTCTAGGTTACTATGCTCAACTTGCATGTCTTATATGCAATATGATACAAAAAGAGAGCAACAATGCATATAAATTGACAAGATACTTATCTAGAGGCTCAAAAAGTAATTTGCAGGTGTGTGAAAGTGTTGAAGATGGTCCATGCTTCATTGGAATAGTTTGCCAACACTCTTCCAATAAGTTATGCTTCAAAATGATGATCGAAAGAGGGTCATTCAAGGATGAACGAGAAAACTCCAAACTCTGAAGCTAATGGGGACTGAAGCCAAAGTATGGCTTGGAACTACTAATCACAAACTCCAAGAATATCACTTCCATTCACAATAGAGAAGGTTACAAGACCTAATCCTAAAACAATTGATCCATTTTATTTAATAGAAACTTTTAAATTTTTTGTCTATTCACATTCTTATGTGTTACCTAAACCTTCTTTTTATCTTCTATTTGAAATCCAAAGAATCTAAGAAAATTCTAGTTTATTATTTGATTACCACATAAGCTCCGGTACTTGGCTTGCATAAAAGGGGATTATAAATGCAAATAATGGATATGAAGATATTTCTAGAAAGGGAATTTGAAGAGATTCATAGACCCGCCTTATTTTCTTCACTTTGGCAACTCCATGTAGCCTCTTAGCTTTGATTTGGCACAATAGAATCCTTTTTTTGTCTATTTCTCTAGTTATATGTTCATTTAAGAGTATCTACTCCAACCCTCCCATATAGAAAATCCAAGAGTATTCAGGATACTCTCATTCGAAGGGACCTCGACTTAGAAAGGGATATGGAATTTAAAGCGGTACAGGACACCCAATTTGAAAAACAAAAAAAATGGGAATAATTTTTACAAATTAAGACAACCTATGCTGGCATGGCTAGAAAGTAAAAGGGTCCTATAGCTGCAAAAGATCTTTACCATGCACATTTTTAATTCTGAAAACTTGATAAATATATGCACCCTCCCAAGACAATAAGTAAGGCCATTTAGATATTTTATGAGAACCGACAATACGTTCTTGACTTTTCCTCTCATATTTTTGATAACCTTATCATAGTTTTGGATATATATCGTATGTTGTATATTAACGTATCATAGTACACGGACCCATATATTGTATGTTTTTATTATTTTATATTACATGCATCGCTAGAGAAAGACATGGATGACATATAATTCATTAAAGATTTTTAAAATCCCCACTCATTCAACAAGGGGCTTGAGCACCATGTCCTCAATTTCCACTCACAAGGGGGTAGAGCACCATGCCCTCAATTTCCACTCTCTCTCCATTGGGGGTTCACTCCACTTATAGAGGGAGTTCTCCTATATATCTAGCAATGATGAAGCCAAAAATAGGTTTAGGAAGTCCACTCCGTCCTCCCCAATAGATTCATCCACTTTAATACCACCCATGGAGTGCTCGACCCACTCCATCCCCCATATAATGCACTTCACCTTGCTCACACACTCCATAGGAACCGACCCAAATTTCCGATCAAGTCACTGTTCCCATCTCCATAGGAAAAAACTTTAGCACTTTTAATTTCTGCATTCCACACATTTGTGAGTTTTACTCCACCTATTGTAGATCCACAAAACTAGAATCATACCAGAATCAGGTGGTAGGGATAAAGAAAATGGTCAGTCCAATTCCTTTACCCATTCAGGTTGTATGAGGATAATTATCCATAAAGGAAAAATAAATATTACAAGAAGAAAAAAGAACCGCACATGCACACACGCCCACACCAAAATATTGAGTAACAAGCAAGTTACACGTGAAAAAAGACTCCCATTTTTTAGATATGGGCTTGTAGCACCTCGAAAACATCAAGATAACTCCACAAGAAGAAGGAAGAAGGAAGATCTCGCTATTGCTTGACAAGAATGGGGTAGAATGTAAGACAGAGGAAGAGAACATTGGCATTATAGAAGCACACTTCACGAGTCTCTTGGGTGGTGCTTGTCCCCTCTCCCCCCATAGGCGGGATTGCATGGCCATTATCTCTTGGACTTCCTTGCATAGAATCCCATGCAACTTGAGCCATTTGCTTGATGCCACCATTTTCAAACAAGAGATCCTTGAAGTTATTGATTCGCTTTCGAACGGCAAGAGCCCGGGGCATGATGGGCTCACGAATGAGTTCTTTAAATCATTCAAATATGTGGTGGCCACCCCTTTGGGTCTTGTTTGGCTTGAGGCACTCAAGTTTTGTGCCCTTCCTGCTTGTCTCAACAACGGCATCATCAAACTTATTCATAAGAGAAGGGAGAGGAACAAAATTGAGAACTAAAGACCTATCACAATGCTTCAAACTAGATATAAGATTCTTGCTAAAGTCATTGCCAACAAGATATCCTGCCATTTAGACCAGTAGCTTAGCAAAGACCAAAAAGGCTTCATTAAGGGAAGGTCAATATTGGAAGCCATCATTGATATCTGGGAAGGTTGGGACTTCGCTGAAGAATCTGATCAGGACATTTTCTTCCTTAAGATTGACTTTGACAAAGACTACGACAGATTGGAATGGGACTATATTTTACAATCGCTAAAAGACCTCGGGTGTAGTCAGAGATTCCTCAGGATCATCTCCACTCTCCTTGGAAATGCTTCGACCAAAGTCAATGTCCATGGGCAACTTTCAAAGGCAATCAAACTGAAATGATTAATCATGCAAGGCTTCCCATTGGCCCTGCTCCTTTTTGCCATCACCATAGCAGGACTTAGCTGACTTGTAGAGCGATAGATGGCATCACTTTGCCACATAACTCTAGGCAAATGACCATGAGGCTATTTGCAGACGACACAAATGCCTTTGTTCACAATGACCATACTAGCCTAGAAACCTTTTGGTGGTGCCTCGACACTTTTTGTGAGGCCTTTGGGTCCAATATTAACCATTCCAAGACTACGTTCAGGACTATCAAAGGGAATCAACCCAATCTCCTCACTATGCAGGGATGCCAAAGCATTCAATCGGGTCAGATTGTCCACATTCTTGGTATCTCCATGGGATTCATTGTTACTCTAGAACAAAGGTGGGCTTAGGTCCTCACCAGACTTAATAATAAACTTAACTATTGGAGTTGTTTGCAAATTAATCTTGTTGGCCGAGCCATGGTGATCAAGAAGTTCCTCATATCCTCAATCATATACTTTCTTTCGTGTTGGAGATTGAAGGATCAAGAATTAGCCAAACTGGAAAGTATTTGTAAGAACTTTCTCTGGACGGGGGACCATAACAGGAGGGGAGTGTCGAAAATCAAATGGTGCATATGCACTTGCCGAAAGGAGAGTCGAGGTCTGGGTATTATGAACATTGGCAGCATGGCCAATAAACTTGCGACAAAGTGGATGTTTAAGGCCTGGTGCAATAGAGATTCCTCTTGGGCCACATTAATTTTCAGAAACACGAACGCAATTACTCTCATGGGCTACCCTGGATGGAAAAACCTCGATATCCTCACCCTCTTATTCTCTCCGATTCCGATCTCACCCAAATGATTGATCCTGATAAGATCCTTGTGGATGAGTTGGAACAGATTCAAACCTCACATCAAAATTATTAAAGATTGGAAGTGGGCTACAGGTATAAGACAAAATGACTCTATTTGGTTCCCCATCCAAGGCATGAGAAGCGTGGAGCCTCGGAATGTCTTAAGTGCGAAGAGACTCTAGAATAAGGGATTCAAACAATGGAAACACCTCTAGAAATAGGAGAGAAACAGATGGGTGGACTTTGAGGACCTTGACCCTAGTGTTGTCGTCACATACAAGGAATGGAATATTTTATTGAGCAGATGCCATGCTTGGGAGCGCTCTAAAATCTGACTACTTATGGCACAAGATGCTCCAGACCTACTGGGCCTTAAATGGTATAACAGTAAATGCCTATCCAAGCTTCCATATATCGAAGCTCGCAATGACATTCACGTCAGTCTCAACAAGAAATGGTGTCTCAACTGGACGTGACTTCGATGAGATATGAAATTTATGTCTATCTAGAACCCTCTCATTGAAAACAAAAATTATGTCCTCCTATGGAAAATTTTACACCATTGTATATGGACCAATGCAAAAGCTAACAAGATTTGTGGTGTTCCACCCTGGTGCAAGCGATGTTGCCATAGCAAAGAAGATATTGGTCACCTGTTCTTTGCTTGCCCTAAATCCCTTCAGCTATGGAGGGTTCTTGGCCATTCTCTAGGGCTCCAAGAACAAATCAACTCGAAGCAAGCCCTCATTGGTGAAGCGATCAGTTGCTCTGTGATGTTGTGGAATGCAGTTAGGGGAGAGATCCTTTGGAAGATTTGGCAGGAAAGATGTGCTGGCAACTTTGGCAATACCCCCAAGGAGTGTTTGATCGAGAGTCCCTATTCCTTCTCACAAAAAGAATTGCTAACTGTAAGAAATGCCTCCCCCCACTTTAGACATCACAAAGAGCTACAGTATGTCAACAATAAGCTTAAAACCAAGTGGGCTCTGCATGATGGGTATGTGAGGGTTATCAACCTCCTCTATAACTTCATGTAAGCTTTGTAAGGTCTACCACAAAAGTATGACTCCTTGATGTGTAAGTGTTGCCCCTGTGTTGTAGGACTTGGGGGGTCCCAAGGGCACTAGTCCTATTCATTTGTATTTTTCTTTTTTTTAATTAATGTCAGGGAGATTAGGCATTGACAAACTCCCTTTTATGAAAAAAAGAAAAGAGTTCTCAAAGAGAGGCGGATGAAATTCACTAAATCCGATTCAAAATGTGAGTAAAGGTTAGTTTTTCGACCTTTCTAATTAAGAACATTTTCACATTGTTTTGGCCTAGGAACATTAAGCATAGTCCCTAGAGGATGTTAGTATTAAGGATGCATTTACGTATTTGAATAGCACACTCAAATACTAAGTTTCAAGACATGAAATATGTAATGAATGGATAATGGAAAAAGGCTATGAAGTACGAAGATGTGAAGTGCCTCTTATGGTCTGGAAGCAAGCACCCTCTCGAAAGACGTCCTCGGCTTCATGGCCTCACTTATGAGTTGTTCAGGAGTTTTAAAGAGGTTCAAGATGGTGCACTTCCTTAGAGTTTTAGAGAAGGAGGAATCGCGTTTATCCACAAGCGCAAAATTAATAATCGGTGACCTATCACCATGTTCCAAACTCGCTATAACACCTTTGCCAAGTGTTGAAAATCAAGCTTCAATTTTTGGCACTCTTGGACCTCTCAAATGGACGCCATGTGGAGCAATAAGAAGAAAGGAGGTTAAGATGAGAACTAGTGTTTAAATTTGAAATTCAAATGCCTTTTTACCACAGCACATTCCTCTATCACACTTTGGTGTGATAAAGGCTATAATCTTACAAAAGTAATTCCTAACTTTTAGGGAATCTTTCTATATGAACATAAACACATATTGAACTTTGAATTGTATGATCCCGCAGTTGTGAGTGTTCTCTTAGCGTTTTTGAAGCAAGATACTAGGCCCCTAAGCTAAGCAAGCCCCTTTGGTGCTTTGTGAATGAAATAAAAGGTCGGTTGTCTTTACCCTTTCTACCTTGTTGACCTCACACATAAAGCATTGTTGCACATATGGGTGGACATCTTTGACTGGTCGAGGCCACTAAAATGTTCTTCTAACAAGTCGAATGGTCTTTTCAACATCAGCATGTCCTACATAAGGAACATCATGGTTATCATGCATGAATTTTCTTCTGAAATCCTGGTAATCTTGTACGAAAATCTTTCCTTTTCATTTAACTATTCCATTTCCCATTAAGAAATTGAAATATAGACTTTGCTTGTTTGCTTAACTAAGAGAACGAATAGCCACAAGTGCCTCAGCTTGTATACTAGAGTCATTAGTGATGGCTCTAATGATGTTTTATAAGTGTTCTAAAGCAATGATCTTTCAAAAACAATAAAGATCGTTTGATACACTATCCATTACATTCCATCCTTTTCATAATCGTGTGAGTTGAGCTCAAATCATAATTTTTCATCTTCTTCCTTTTTTGTGATTTTGCTTTTACCTTTGCTTCTTACTTCACTTGATTGACTTGATGTATGGGAACTTCTGTGCCATGATAGCTGAGAACTTGACTCTTTTGGTCCATTAAGGACCATGCTCTCTAGTCTAACCGTTTTTGTCTTTTTCTCTTAAACATCATTTTCTTGCATATTACATTTCAGGCATACCAAGGTAAGAATTCATTAAATATTACATCTCGTGATACTTTTAAATCCTTTGTTGTAGGTTTATAACACCTATAAGCCTTTTGCTAACGTCCATATCCTATAAAGACACATCTTTTTTATCAATCATAAAGCTTGGTCCTTAATTCATTTGGAATCAAATGTAACAAGTACAACCAAAGACTCTCCATTAGGAAAAAAGGTGAACCTTGCATGGGCCTTGTAAGGATTCCTAATTTTTAGGGATTAAAGAGCTTAATACATGGGATTTAGAGGGCATGAAAAACCACTAGTGGTATTGTGCAATAAAATATTCTTTGAATGATATGTCTATTTTGAATCCTTATGTGTCGTCATCCATGGTCGTTAGAGCATTTGCATCAATGGCTCATGTTAATTCACATGAAAAGGTAGAGAGAGAGTATGTCAGGCATCATGGGAGTTTGGGAGTGGCTTTTCCTCATTCTCTGCAAAGATTGTGACCATTAGATGTAGACAAATCGGACGTTATAGCGCAAATGGGGCTGATGGGATTCCGAAATTTGGCGTAAGCCGTTGGATGGAGCCTTCGATCGGATGGCTTTGATTAAAAGGTGCCTTTTTCTTGAATATGAGCCATGTCAGCCATAGGATCAAAGCCAGATCCAAAGGCCATGAGTTGAAGTGTCGTCTCCCATCAATATCCAAACACGACTCTCCGATTTAACTTGTGATCCAAGGGTGTAAGACATTTGGCTCTTTCTCTCATCATGGCAATGATCTAAGCCACTTGTTCTCAGTCCAATCCAAGGGTCACGAATCAAAGCCGCCTTGACTTTTTTTATTTGATCTAAGCCTTTGATCTCGAAAGCAATCCAAGGGCTCCAAATGAAATTCGAGCTTTCCAAAACCATTCTCAAAAGGAAATCCACTAGTTCTACCTGGTTTTGCATTGTTTGACCATTCAAACACAAGGGAAGCCTATGCCTAGCCTATGTGATTAAGGGACTAGACTGTGGCCACCACCCTCTTCTCATTGGTCCATCCCTAATCACTCCTTGAGCTAAAAGGCCCATGCAGGGTTCACCTTTTTTCCTAATGCAAGTGTGAAACATCTAGCTTTCTATTGTACCTCGATTCATAAGATATGGTTGCATGAATATCTGATGTGGGAGATCCATTCATTATTTAAATATATGTGGTTTCTAAAAAGGCCCAATAACAATTAGGCATATTCATCTCCTTCATCATTGCACTAGCACATTCTGCAATGTACATATTCCTCCTTTATGCTACACCATTTTGTTGTGGTATACACCTCCATGTGACTTGCCTTTTGATACCATTAGTTTCCAAGAAATTATAAATCTCATGAGAGAAGTATTGTCCCCTCCATCTTACCTAATACACTTGATGCACCTATCACATTCTCTTTCAACTATCACCTAAAACTTCTTGAAATAATAAAATACATCCAATTTATGTCTCATACAATAGAGCCAACTCATCCTTGTACAATCATCTATGAAATTCATTAAATATATATAATCTCCAATTGAGTTTTCCTTTCTTGGTCCCGCCACATATGTATGAATGAGTGGAGTCGATGGTAGCTCACATAATTGTTCATCTTGAATGGTAATCTTGTCTGCTTTCCAAACTGGCAAGCTTCACACGTTCTTGAAATAACAACTATAGAGATTAGGTAACCCTAACACTAACCTCTTTTTTTCCATATCCTTCAACCTTTGAGTGTTTATGTTTCCATACCTTTTGTGCCATAGATCCAATACTCGTAGCTTCTTGCTTCCAAATGTGAAGTAAATTGTGTGATTGAAGTTAGGCTTCACAACCAAGGTGAACAACCTTCCTTTATTTTTTCTTTTGGCTTTCAATATATACCCTTATTTAGGGATTTCCACAAAGCATCATTTTTATTGAGCTTGATGTGCAAACCTCTCTCAACCATTTTCCCCACAGAAACTAGGTTCTTTGTGATTGTGGGAACGTGGAGAACATCTTTTGAACACTTCTCTTTATGAGAACGTACTAACGTAGAATAACCTAAGTGTGTAATAGCATGAGGAGTATCATCACCTATTTCCACATATTCTTTGGTTGATGGCACCCACATGTTTGAGAAGAAATCCTTGTTGCAAATCATGTGGCTGCTACAACCACTATCAATGTACCAAGTATTTCATCCTTGTTTCTTGTAGTCACTCATCTACATTATGGAAACATATTTTCATTTTCATTTTAAGTATATGCACAATTACCTTGACCCTTATAGGTTTAATTTATCTTCTCATTTTAATAGAAATTGCCACAAATGAAGCATCATTTAGAATTTTGATTGTCTCTATTCTAATTTGACGTTCATCCTCTTCATTTGAACTTGAATCTTCTTCTAGATGAAGAGTATTTTCTCCCTTATTCTTTATCAAATTTATAATTTGATCCTTGGCCTTTTCATTCCCTTCCTCTACCTTGATTCCTTCCTCTTCCTTTGCCTTTACTTGCATAGAAGGCATGGGATTCATTGTAGTTTGCTTTTAAACCTCGAATAATCATTTCCTCAGTGACCATCAAGGCCACCAAAAGCTCAAAACTAGGAAGAGTATGTCTGACATACATAGATGTTGTAAAAGTGTTCCACTTCTAATCATCCCTAAGCCTCGTTAAGGTATATGCAAGTAGGTCATCTATGTGATAACAAATAGAGCCTAACTCATAATGGAGTTCTTCGATCTTCAATATGTAATCATTTGTGTTGCTACTAGGGGGTTTTCCTAATGTCTTTAAGTTCATTAATTACTTGAATCTTCCTAGCTTTAGTGAAGGTGAAGTAGAGTCTCTCTAGTGTTTCCCATAATTTCATGGAAGTATCTAAGTCTTTTATATGCCCAATAATGGCATTCCTAATGTGTTGTGAAAGTATGATGATTACTCTATTATCTCTTTAATTTCACTCTTAGAAATTTCTTAACTAATCAAGAGTTGGATTCTCTCGTAATCTAGGTCTTTCATTTGTGCCATTGAGGATAACCCATAATCTTTTTCCCATAAGATAACTAGAGATGATAAACTTCCATGGTTTATAATTATTCTTCTCCAACTTCTCAATTTGAGTGCTATACTCTCACATTATGAGTTCTAATACACTCTTCTAGATCCCTTTCATATAGAGGAACTCAATAATTAAAAAAAATTGCCTTTTATCTTCGAGTTGTATCAAATAGATGATGCTCATGTCTTCCTTCTTCACTAGAAGGCTCCCCTAGCTTTGTGTGTGTTGTTGAGCTTAATCTAGAAACACTTCTTTCTTCAAACGCCTTTAGATACTTCTTAGGTTCTTCTTGATTGCTTCCAATGTGTCAAGTAGTTTTGAGACTAATGTTGGGAGAATTAACAACTTCCCTATGCAGCCTTGGAGTTATAGTGTCCTCAAATACAACTCTAGAGAACGTATGGTTAATGAAATCATGAGAACTATGAGAATATGCAACTTGATGTCAAGAACTTTTTCATACATGAACTAGACTTTCAAATGCAATTTATTTCGTGTAAACTATTTACTCCTACTCGGAGAACCAATACTTTCAAGAAATACTAAATTTTTTCTTTAGTAGGATAAAAAATTAAAACACGCATGTTGGATAAAAAAACAATAAGAATCAATCACGTATAGATGACATGGTCTCTCATCATTGAAGAAATTCCAAAGTTTGCACTTCTATGTGCAAGATCATTTGACCTATCAAGTGCTCTTCAAAAATAATACATATGAATGTTGAAAAAGTTCATATAATACACTTTCATAGTAAAAAAATAACTCAACTTGGATGTATCAATCAAGAGAAATGCCCTTCATAACATGCCTATATCACTTGTTTCAAGCCTTTTCCACCTTAGGAGCACCACTAGTGCAGAGGTCATTTGACCTTTGTAAATTCAATCAAATGCTTGAAGTTTCGGTGGATTCAAATTAATCATTTGAGGCTCTCTCTCAAAATTTCAATGAATTTGAGCATTCTCCCAAACAAAAAAAAAATCAAAATTATTTTGAGGCTGCTCCCTTTCTAACTATTTCCTGAATTATTTTTGAAAGCTCAAAATGGTGAGACATTTTAATCCTTTTAATAAGACATGGTCGTACATTACTTTGAATGAATTATTATATGGAAAAATAATCATGCATTCATCGATCAAGTAATATCGATGAAATCAAATCAACAATCATTACAAGCAAGAGATGGTTGAACCATACCCTAAGATAGAGGATTAGAAACTAGTCCTCAAGCATGAATTTTGGGGAGAATGGCTAGACCATCCTACTCCTATCCATTAGTTCATAAGTCCAATTCGCCTCTAATTCAAGAAAGGGGATGCTTGTGGCAAATTGAAGGGATACCTAATAGCTCAGAACCAAGACAAATGAAAAAATAAATACTTTTTACATTCGAGGTAAACCATACTCAATCCTCCACATTTTTCTTGAATTATGGTAAAAGGTACATTGTTGGGTTAGTTAATATGTATATTAATAAAACATATTTATGAAGGTTACGACTATGTATACATATTATCCGATTCCAACCCAGATCCAAAGACATAATTTTAGAAGATTTCAAATTGAAGAAGAAATTTAGGTTTATGATTCAAAGAAAAAAAGTTAGACAGTTGATAATTACACGAAGTCTAAGAAAATGTATTGATACCAAAGTAACATGATCTTTGAAAGATGACATGTATTCACTTTATAAACACTGGAGAAATGTATTTCAATTCATCAAACTACTAAAGGTATGTTTAGATAAGAATTTAGAAAGGTGTAAATATTGTTAGCTAAGATGGAGAGGGAGATTTATCCTTCCAAGTTCATGCTAATCTATCTTCGGATCAAGGTATTGGAATACATCTTTTATGTACATATATAGCCAAACAATTTGGGGTAGGAAAATCAATCACTATCTAGATATATAAAGAATCCAAAGTTATGTTTAATGATATCAATGTTCCTAATACTTTTTTGACTCCAAAAGTTCCTAGTGAGAGTTTTCTAATGATAGAAGTTAGATACAAGCTTGAGGACCCTAAGCCTCTATGATATCATTGCTCCACAAGTGCACAAATTGTTGATGTTGATTAGTGGCTCAAAAGTGGGTGAGGTGATTCCACCTATGCAATATTATGGATGATAGATATAAGTTTAGCAGGCTACCTATAATCTCATGGACGTTGATCATAAATAGTGGCATAATATGTAATAGGAAAAGAAAGATAATACTACTTGGGAATAGTTTAAAGGCCTATTTTTATAATCATTTTGTACCACCTAATGAGACTTATAGGGCACTACATACTAGGTTCTCCATCAAGAAAAATCCAAACATTAAGGATTATGCAAATAAGTATACGAAGGTACCTCTTAAACTACTTGATTCTATTCTAGAGTTTTTGCAACTTCATAGGTTTTTCTTGGGACTTAGAAACAATCTAACCATTAGTAAGAAAGGAGAGTTGTCAAGATATTTGCAAATGCTAGAAGTAGTCTAATTCCCACCTTTGCCTCAAGAGATGAAAGGCCTGAGCCACTCAACCAACATGCGGATGATTTTCGTTGTGTTTTTCTTCCTCAAATATAAGAAGATTAAATATAAGAAGATACAAGAGATTTATGATGAAATCTAGAGGTTCATGAGCCGAGACTCCCTTTCATGTGATCAATCTTCTCCTTGTTATTTCAGTTTTATGCTTTTTAGTTATTCTCCTGACCTAATCTATGGATTTTTCTATAGGGTAGTGTTAAAAGGGAACTTGCTAAACTTCTTGGTACGTCTTTCTTTCCAATTTTTCGAGAGGTTTTTGTAACCAAATAGACTCGTTTTGTATAACACTCGTAGCACACCTCCGATCAAAACTAACAACAAAATGAAGTTTGATGTTTTCTTATTTTTTGTTTATGCTAATTTTTTTTTCCTAGAAGGAAGTTTCAGCCTTGGCATACTTTCCAAGACTTTAATTAAAAAAGAACATGTTACAAGTGAATGGGACTAGTGCCCTTGGGACCCCTCAAATCCCACAAACCAAGAGCTGAACATGGGGATCTAGAGAGTGTTACAAAGGAGGTTAATAACCCCCTCATGTGCCTCATGTGGGGCCCACTTGGATTAACTTGTTATTCTCAATGAAAAACACTTTATGATGCTTAAAGGGTGGGGATCTCTTGTAGTTGGAGATTCTTTTTCCAAGAAGGAATAGAGGCTTCTCGATTGACCACACTTTAGCAAGGTGTCCAAAGTTGTAGGCACACCGCTCCCTCCAAATCCTCTAGAGGTTTTCTTCTCTTATAGCATACCACAATGCCACTGAGACATTGATCCTTTCACCCAAAAGTGCTTTTTTCCAGGTGATTTGTTCCTATAGACTCAAAATAATCCCAGGGGTCTGTCGGACTAGGAGAGACTTGAGGCACACAAAGAAGATGTGACCCAAATCCTCAATGTTGTGGCGACATCACTTGCACCATGGTGGAGCCCCACAATTTTTTCTAGCCTTTAGATTGGCCCATATACCATAGTGGAGAGTTTGCTAGATAGACACAAATCCAAAGTTAGCCTTGTCCAAGTCATGCACCAACTCTTGTTCAGCTTGATATGATAGTGCATGTTCACCTTGATTCTAGCAATTTGGGACAAGCAATTATTGTACTAAAAATAAGACCCTCATGGTAGGGTGGATCCTGCCTAATGAGGAGTTGGGTTTTTTTATCATTCCCAAGCAATGCATCTACTGTGAAGGAGAGTCCATTCCTCATATTTCACTCTTATTTCAGGCTCTATGTCCTCAAAACTAATCCATCGGCTAATTTCTTGTTTTGAGAGGTATTTCCAATGTTAAAGTCCTTTTTCCATAGTCTCTTATCATTTTGGAGGTTCCACAAAGCCACACCCCTGATGCCCATGATTGGAAACGGGATTGAGTCATTTTGTCTGATATGGACCACCCATTTCAAATCTTCTCTGATTTTTTATAAATCTTTTGAACTTGTTCCAACTCTTCCACAAGGATCACACAAGATTCGAGGCTTTTGGGGAAACTCAAATCAGGGAGAATAAAAGGGTAAGGAGGCCCAAGTCCTTCCGACCTAGAGGCTCACTAGCATAATCACGTTCTTGTTCTTGAAAATGAGCTGGCCCAAGAGATCTCAATGTTGCACCAAGCCCTGATGATCCATTTTGTGGCCAACTTTTCAATCATGCCTTCAATATCCATATTGCTCAGACCCCCATGATCCTTTTGGCTAATGCAGGTAGAACATTTAACTTTGAAACCCCCCTTTTGTTGTGGTCCCCTATCCAAAGAAAGTTTCTGTAGATTCTTTCTAATTGGTAAGCTCTTAATCCTTCAGTTTCAAACAAGAGAGAAAGTAAATGGTTGAGGAGATGAGGAAGGTACTAATTACCATGGGATGCCCTGCACCGTTGATTTTGCATGCCCTTCCAATACGCTAACTTTATCTCTAGTTTGGAAAGGACCCAATTCGAACACTGCTCCATCAAGACACCAAAGCCTATCGGAATACTGAGTAGGAAGAAGGCCAAGCCCCTAGGAATACTTTGGCAACCATGGTCAACTAGGAGTTGGGTGGAGGTTCGATGATGGCTCTGAAAGTTATTTTCGAGTGGTTTATTTTGGAATTAGATGCCCCACTGAATATGTCAAGGCACCCCTAAAAAGGTTCCAATGCTAGTCAAATCATTATCCACAATTTCGTTCATGTCATCTGCAAATAGCCTTATGATCCTCTAGCCTTGGTTGAGAGCTAGAGAGAGAACTTTAATATAGCCCATTTCCATGTGATGTTGCACAAGATAGTTGAGGCCCTCCATGGAAATAGCAAAAAGCAGAGGGGCCAATGGGCACCCTTTCCTAATAAAGTCTTTTGATCTAGTAGCCTTTGATAGCTGTCCATTGATATTTATTTGCATCCACATGTTTCAGAGAAATGTAGCAATCATTTTAGTGAATTTCAGACTATGATCGAGTTCTTTAAGAGATTGAAGAATAAAGTCCCATTCTAGCTTGTCATAGGCTTTTTTGAAGTCAATTTTAAGAAATACCACATCTTGTTTGGACTCTTTAGCAAAATAGAGACCTTCCCAAATATCAATAATAGCTTCCAACATTGATCTACCCTTGATGAATCCTTTTTTTCCTCACTTAGCCACCTCTTCAAGTAGTTAGAGATTCTATTGGCAATTTCTTTGTAAGAATCTTGTATCCTATTTGAAGCATCATGATGAGGTGCTAGTTTTTAGTCCTCTTCTTGTTACCTTTCTTATGGATAAGCTTGATGACTCCACAATTTAGGCATTCCAGAAGCGTAGTGAAAGCCAATGCCTCTTGCCAAACCAAGCACAACCGAGTGGCCACCACCTATCTCAAAGACTTGAAAAGCTCATTTGTGAGGCCGTCAGGACCCATGCTTTTCACATTGGGGAGCATATTGATAACTTTGAGAATCTCATTACTTGAAATGGGTGCATCAAAGAGAGACTTTAGATTATGTAGAATTCTTGAGGGAGAGACTCTAGAGATGGTCGCCATGCACTCCCTCCTGTGGGGAGAAAGGGACCTTGAAACCCCTAGGAGTTGAGTAAAGTGGTCGACAATAATAGCACTATTTGTGTCTTCCATTTTACATTCAAAAGCATTACTACCTATCAAGAAGGACATATAGTCTCTTGTTTGCTTCCTCTTGAGGATGCCACACATCTCTTTGGTTGATTTGGCGGCATTATCATCCCACCAATCTTTAAAGTATAATTTCAAGTTTCCTTTAAATTTCTTCCTCATATCTCAGCATGCCTCTAATTTTATGTAGTCCCATCTGGTATTTGTTGTTCCCTTTGTTCACTTCTTCCTCAAGATGCGTGATCCTCCAATAGACCTTCTCTCTCTGCGTTTGTTGGCAATCAGTTTGAAAGTGAGAAGAAAAGGGTAGTGGTTTGATATGGCAAGGTCAATGTGTTGAAAGATGGGTGGTTGGCCCCATTGATGGATAATGTTATGGGCAATATAGCTTCTATCAAGTCTTGCCTTCTTCAAGTCATCCCTAGCTTGGAGGTTTGACCAAGGGAATTCATCCCTAGCAATATTTGTAGTTTCCTTTGTTCACTTCCTCCTCAAGATGCTAGATCCTCCAATAGACCTTCTCTCTCTGCCTTCGTTGGACATTACGAAGCATCTTGTGAGTCCTGACCAGAATTTGATGAGTTTTCTCAATCGTAGGCCTCCAGCTTTTGGGTAGTGAAGCATCATTGGTGAATGGCAAGTTCAAAACCAAGGTAATTTCTTGATGGACAGAGGGAAGGTAGAAGGATGCTAGGCAAGCATGAAACCAAGGCGCTTTCTTGAGTTTGGAAATCGGTTTGAAAGTGAGAAGAAAAGGGTAGTGGTCTTATATGGCAAGGTCAATGTGTTGAAAGATGGGTGGTTGGCCCCACTGATGGATAATGTAATGGGCAATATAGCTTCTATCGAGTCTTGCTTTCTTGAAGTCATCCCTAGCTTGGAGGTTTGACCAAGGGAAGCCATTTGTATCTTTAGTCTCTATAAGGTCAATGTGGAGGTTGATTTTATCCTAGATATGTTTCTCTTGACCATCAATGGTGTGCCCGTGTTGTTCCACCGATCCGAAGGGTCTTCCATAGAGTTGTAGTCCCTGCAAAGCATCACATTGTGGGAAAGCGATTCCAAAGAGACCCAGGTGTCAATCCTCTCCGACTCCTTGTTTGGGGCATACATGGAGACCATAGTGAACAGAAGGAGCCCCTAAAGCAAGCATCAATCCAATGATGTTTTTGATCCTCGTAGAAGTTGACAAGTCTACCAAACGGAAATTTCTTATTCCAATAGTTGTGTCAATGGCCCCTCTGGGTTCTGAAGTAGTAACCTAGACATGAGTTGAAGAGATGAGTTTGAGTCATTTCTAAAGGTCCTCTCCATCAATTTTAATCTCTTGAATACATATGAAATCTGGTTTTAGGCTATTATCCCGAAACCACTCGGGAATAATAGCCTCTCTTGAAGTGTCACACAACCCCCTAGTGTTAAATGATATGATAATCATTATCGATGATTACCCTCTCTGCGGAGAGTGACCTTGTCTTTTTTCTTCTTGGGTTCGTCTTTCTGCCTCAAAAACAAAGGGTCTTGTCCACATAAATTATCCTTAAGAGGCTCTTCCATGGCATTTCCAATGGCTGTTTCCTAGTCACCTTTTGTGGAATGATTTCAGCACTTTTTACACCACAAAATTTGGAATAAGTGAAGTCCATGTGAGATATTTCGTTGCACGAGATAGATAGAGAGAGAATCAATTCCGTCTCATTAGGATCTGCTAACTCAGGCATGTTGCAGAGACTTCATTCTCTCTAATCGATGGTTAACATTCAAAATATATTTCAAAGGTTAGTTCATCGATTTCCTACTGAGAAGATAAGATAAGAAGTTTGTGATGGAGAATGTTAATCTCCAAAAGAACAACTTATTCTTGTGATTAGAGCACCTCTATACCAAGAATAAGTCAAAACCTTTCACACATTTAGAGGATCAACTTCTAATTATCAAAAGATGAACAAATCTGTGAAGAAGGTGATACACAGAAAAGTCTGCTGCACTATTTCCTTATATTGACTTATCAAACGTGTAAAGTTTTTGATGAAACTTTGTACGAATCATCTCCTAGAGATTGCGCAACTATTCCAAGTTGAATTACTCCAAAAGATTAAGTGTAGCTTGAGAAATCAACTTCTCAAGTTACCTATGTCAGAAACTGTACTTCTGAGAAGTCGATTCAGACACCCCTAACTTCTTAACTTTGATTCTCACAATATCTAACCCGTTTTGCCAAATGCTTTTAGCCACGAGTAGATCACCTTCCAACTTAAAAATTAAGTGCTTGCTTGCACAAAACTTTAAATTATGGAGTGAGCACTAACCAAAAGATTAAACATGAAATTTGCGCCTGTTTCAGAGAACTGTAGACATTCAACACATATGAATGTTCCTATTCACAATTCTCCTAGCCTGTTTACAATTGGACTCTGAAATTCAGGTCACAGGCTCATTAACTAACAACTTAGATATCCTCAAAAGGATTTAGCTAATGATCAAACACAGAAGGAGCAGACACGAAAAGATCGGGCGCAATATTTCTTCATTAACTCAGAAGATTACAACTGAGTGATGAGAGCAAACACAAATTCACTTTCCACTATCTCATAGCTTCTATCTCCCTAATTCTTGACTTGTAACTATTGTCACATATGCTCTCATACATTCCCCGACTTTTCTCAAGGTATTTATAGATAATTTGTACATACTTCTTACTGAACAAAAGATCTAAGTCATCTATGACTATGCTAATGTACATATGTGTACAAGACACCATTCTGACTTCTTCTTAATTTTGCAAATGTCTTCCTTTGCTTCATTCTGACCATAAGCATTCTCCAAGATCTGTATAATCACCAATTTGTGATTGGTTTGCTCCAACAGCTCCCCCTCAATCACTAATTGTGATTATTCCATTCTTCTTCACTCCTGCCATCTCCTTGAATCTCTGTAGCTTAGGTCCATCCAAGCTTTTTGTCATCATATCTGCCACTTGTTCTTTTGTTGGAGTGTACATCACTTCAATCTCTTTATCAAGTACCTTTTCCCTCAAGAAATGATACTGTATCTCTATATGCTTAGTCCTGGCATGAAAAACAGGGTTAGCTGCCAAATACAAAGAACTCATATTGTCTCCAAAAATTATTGGAGTACTATGATCAATCTCAAAACTTTTCATCAAGGTCTTTAACCATATAACTTCTTTTGCAGCTTCTACCATTCCCTTATACTCAGCCTCTGTGGATGATAAAGCAACTGTGTGTTGCTTCTTTGAACACCAAGACACTAACTTGTCTCCAACATAACATAAATATCCATGAGTAGACCTTCTATCATCTGAGTCACCTGCCCAATCTGCATCACTAAACACTTTGATTCTTGTGTCAGAAGTGAAACCATAATACAAACCTTCACTTAGGGTTCCTTTGATATATCTGAGTACCCTTTGGGCTGCAATCCAATGAGTCTTCTTTGGACAATGCATAAATTGTGACAACACACCTACTGCATATGATAGGTCTGGCCTTGTCAAGGTAGCATAGATTAGACTACCTACCAAACTCTGATATTTCTTCATATCATTGAACTCTTCACCTCCATACCTGCTTAATTTATGATTTACCTCCAATGGAGTGGTTGAGGTCTTGCAATCTTCCATGTTAAACTTGATCAAAAGATTCTTCAAGTATCTCTCTTGTGAAACATATACTCCATGTTGAGTATACACAATCTGCATTCCTAGAAAATAAGATAAGTTTCCCAAGTCACTTATCTTAAACTCCTTCTCTATTTGCTTCTTGAGTTCATTGATTCCTTGAGCATCTGTTCCTGTAACAATAATATCATCAACATAAATGCACATGTAAATATATCCATTTTCACTTGCCTTCACTAGCAAGCTACTATCTGCCTTTGATGCTTGAAATCCACATTCATTCAAGAACTTGACCAATCTGTAATTCCAAGCTCTTGGGGCTTGCTTCAACCCATATAAAGCTCTCTTGAGCTTACACACATAATCTGATCCAATTGACTCCATGAAGCCTTCTGGTTGCTCCATATATACTTCATCTGCAATGTAACCATTAAGAAATGCATTCTTCACATCCAATTGTGATAATTTCCATCCTTTGCAAGCAGCAATAGCAATCAATGTCCTAATTGTAGACATCTTAGCAACAGGACTAAAGGTTTCATCATAATCTACCCCATAAGTTTGGGCATAACCTTTGACCACAAGTCTAGCCTTATATCTAGACACCTTACCATCTGCAAACCTCTTTGTTTTGTATACCCACTTGCATCCAATGACTTTCTGATTCTTTGGTCTTGGTACTAATTCCCAAGTTTCATTTTCAAGTAGAGCATCATACTCTTCTTGCATTGCCTTCTCCCAATTCTGTTTACCTTTGGCTTCTTCATAAGTGGTTGGATCTTCTTCTGTTTTCACAATGTAAGCATAATCTCTTGTTGTTAGGAAAGATGTATCATAGCTATACCTTATAGGCTCTTTCCTTTCCCTTGTAGATCTTCTGATTTCTGCACTTCTTGATGTTTCAGCCTCATTTGATTCTGGATCAAATCTTGGCCCTTCTTCTACATGATCCTGCACTCTACATCTAGAGTCAACTTCATCAACAATTTCTTCACATACCTTTACCTTTGCCTTTCCTTTCCTTTGAATTTCTTCAACACCTGCATACTCATTTGGTGATCCTGTATACCACATGTTTTGCTCATCAAATGTTACATCTTGAGTAACAAGAAATTGCTTTGTGGATGGACTCCACAACCTGTAACCCATTTGTCTATCATCATATCCAATAAACACATACTTCTCTGCTTTTGGTTCTAGCTTATGTCTTAATTGTGAAGGAACATAAGCATATGCAATACATCCAAATACTTTACAATGATCAAGACTAGGCTTCTTACCCCACCATGCTTCATAAGGGGTTCCTCCATCCAAAGCTTTACAAGGCAACCTATTCACAAGGTATGTTGCAGTGTTAATGGCCTCTGCCCATAAGTAATTTGGACAATTCTTTTCCTTCATCATGGCTCTTGCAAATTCTACAAGAGTCCTATTCCTCCTTTCTGCTACTCCATTTTGTTGAGGGGAGTACCTGCAAGTTACTTCTCTTTTGATACCTGCATTCCACAAATAATCATCAAATTCTTTTGAGAAATACTCTCCCCCTCCATCTGATCTTAACCTCTTTAGCTTTTGTCCTGTGATCCTTTCTGCATAAGCATGGAAATGTTTGAATGTCTTAAAGACTTCTGATTTGTCCTTGATTACATACAAAGTAATCCACCTGGTTGCATCATCAACAAACAACACATAATATCTGGATCCATTTATGCTATAGTCCCTTGAAGGACCCCATACATCTGTATGAACCAATTCAAGCATATTTGAATACTTGTACCCTGATTTGTTATAAGAACTTTTATGTGCTTTACCTAATTGACAAGCTTCACATTTGTACACCATATGTTGCCCTTCAATATTTGGCAATCCAAGCACCACCTGATTCTTTGACATTTCCTTTATAGCTCTCTCATTGAAATGACCTAGCCTCTTATGCCATAGGTCTAATTCAGATACCTTTTGACCTCCATAGGTAAACAATGCATGTCCTACATTACCTTGGACTTTGAGAGTGAACAATCTTCCCTCCTTTTTACCTGCAATTATGGTTCTATATCCCTGATTTGGATCTTGTACATAGACACCATCATTTGTAAATCTTACTTCATATCCTTTCTCCACAATTTGCCCTACACTTATCAAATTTTTAGGAATAGTAGGAACATAAAGTACCTTACTCAGAAGTGTACTTCCACTCTTTGTCTTCACTGATCCAATGCTCTCCACTTTATGTTTGGTATTGTCACCTGTTTGAACTGTATGTCCATTCACCCTTGCTTCCATATCAGTCATCAAGGATAGGTTCCCACTCAGATGGTTGCTACATCCTGAATCAATATAGAACACTCTTTGATCTTCTCCCATTGATTCATGAGTTGCATTCAGGATAAGAGTCATGTCATCCTTCTGATCTGATGCATAATTGTAATAATTATTGTTGTAGGACTGAGATTGGAAGTTTCTTCCACCTCCTCTACCATATGATGTCCTACCACCTCTTCCTCTGAAATTGCCTCTTTGGTTTCTGCCTCCTCTACCTCTTTGACTATAATTCTGATTATTGTATCCTCCACTTTGATTGTTATACCAACAATCATTTGCCAAATGATTTGTTCTGCCACAAATCCAACAAGCTTTAGCATTATCTTTGTTCTTACCTCCTCTTCCTTTACCTCTGAAATTTGTCTTCCCTTTTGTGAAGTTAGCTTGATTTGAATTTCCTTCATCTTCATTTGATTGCTTTCCCTTGCCATTCTTTTTCTTGTCTTTGGAGTACATAGCTTGACTTGTACTTCTATCATTGTCTCCTTTAAGATCCTGCTCAAAGGTTAGCATGTGTCCTAGCAATTGATTAAGGTCAGGAGTAAAGTGATCAAGTGACAATTCTATGGACAATATAAAAGGCTTCCACTTCTCATCACCTCTTAGACCTGTAAGTATTTGTCTTACCAACTTTTCCTCTTCAATATCTTCATCCACTGCTCCCAAGCTATCTGCAATATCTTTCATCCTTGCCACATAATCTGAAATTGATTGTGAGCTCTTCTTCTTGAAGGTTGTGAACTCAGCCCATAGTGAGGACTTCCTTGACTTAGTTGTATTTTGGAAATGCTCTTCCAAGGCATTCCAAACATCTGTAGCACTTTCTAAACCTCTGATGTGAGGTAGAAGGTAATCATTTACAGCCATGTAGATGATGCTCCTTGCTTGAGCATCCTTTCTCATCCAAGTCTTCAACATTGCAAGTTCTTCCCTAGTAGGAATACTTGGATCTGCAAATTCTGGTTTTTCTTCATCTCCTGTAATAAATGATATAAGATCTTTGCTCATGAGGTGTGCTTCCATCCTCATGGACCATGCTGGATAGTTCTCCCTATCTAGCTTATCAATCTGCAAGCTTTCTCCCATCTTGTATCCACCTGTGTATTGAAATCTTCAAGCTTTACAAACAATGTATGTACCTTTACTTCGAATTGAACTCCTTTTGCCTTTCTTGATGTCAATTTGTCTTCTCCTCGAGCTTTGACTCCAAGCTTTCACTTCTTGATCCTTCAAATGTTGAATCTCTTGAATCTGCAGCAGTCGAGATCCTCCTTTTCTTCAAATTGATGTCTCCTGCTCTGATACCATTGATGGAGAATGTTAATCTCCAAAAGAACAACTTATTCTTGTGATTAGAGCACCTCTATACCAAGAATAAGTCAAAACCTTTCACACATTTAGAGGATCAACTTCTAATTATCAAAAGATGAACAAATCTGTGAAGAAGGTGATACACAGAAAAGTCTGCTGCACTATTTCCTTATATTGACTTATCAAACGTGTAAAGTTTTTGATGAAACTTTGTACGAATCATCTCCTAGAGATTGCGCAACTATTCCAAGTTGAATTACTCCAAAAGATTAAGTGTAGCTTGAGAAATCAACTTCTCAAGTTACCTATGTCAGAAACTGTACTTCTGAGAAGTCGATTCAGACACCCCTAACTTCTTAACTTTGATTCTCACAATATCTAACCCGTTTTGCCAAATGCTTTTAGCCACGAGTAGATCACCTTCCAACTTAAAAATTAAGTGCTTGCTTGCACAAAACTTTAAATTATGGAGTGAGCACTAACCAAAAGATTAAACATGAAATTTGCGCCTGTTTCAGAGAACTGTAGACATTCAACACATATGAATGTTCCTATTCACAATTCTCCTAGCCTGTTTACAATTGGACTCTGAAATTCAGGTCACAGGCTCATTAACTAACAACTTAGATATCCTCAAAAGGATTTAGCTAATGATCAAACACAGAAGGAGCAGACACGAAAAGATCGGGCGCAATATTTCTTCATTAACTCAGAAGATTACAACTGAGTGATGAGAGCAAACACAAATTCACTTTCCACTATCTCATAGCTTCTATCTCCCTAATTCTTGACTTGTAACTATTGTCACATATGCTCTCATACATTCCCCGACTTTTCTCAAGGTATTTATAGATAATTTGTACATACTTCTTACTGAACAAAAGATCTAAGTCATCTATGACTATGCTAATGTACATATGTGTACAAGACACCATTTTGACTTCTTCTTAATTTTGCAAATGTCTTCCTTTGCTTCATTCTGACCATAAGCATTCTCCAAGATCTGTATAATCACCAATTTGTGATTGGTTTGCTCCAACAGTTTGGACCTCGCCTTTTTTTGCATGAATTAATTAGAGAAAACGTGTACAAGAGAAAGAGAAAGGAGTATAATGCCCATCAGATCTCCCTTCTCCCAAAAAGCGGTGGTAACTAGTACCTTTTTAATGGCATGAGGGCAGTTTACATCTATATAATCAAAGGATACTAGGTAGCATGATTACATAATGGATTGATCATTTTTCTTTTTGTCTCTATCGTGGAGAGCCCATGTACTTTCGATCTTGTTATTCTTAAAAACAACAAACTTGTGATATTGTCCGAAAGGTGGATGTTTTTTGTAATTACTTATTCTTCTTGCTAAAAGGTTCACGGTCTTTTCAGTTGATGACTCTTTTTTATTGTTTCAAAAAGTTGGTAGCACATCTTTATTTCCAAGTTTTCCAAAGACCTCCCCTAGTCGCATTTCACAATGAAGCACAACAACCAACCACTTTTCCAAGAAAATCTAGTTTCCAATTCAGTTGGGCCTATAAAGAAAGAATTCTTCCCACCATCTCCCAAATCACCTGGCTCATGGGACATGAGAAAAGAACAAGTATCCCATATTTTCTCTACCATTGAAACATTGCTTACACTATGGAGAGGACACACATATTTTTCTAGCTTTGACATTAGTTCAAATCCCCTATGGATAATTTACCATATAAAAGGAGATTTCTTATTCTCAATGAAGCGATGCCGAAGGTCACAAAACTTCAAATCCCATCTTATGTTCGTCCAATTTCGGCACCATTTTCAATTAAGCATAGGAAACAAATGCATATTTTTCTAGCAATTAGGGAACTTTCGAGACCATTGTTATTCTACCATCTAATGGTATTAGACGGGGTTTATCGCCTTGTAGGATACTAGACTTGGAGGAGTCTCAAGGAAACATTATATCTCTTAACACACCATCCATATGCCACTCTGGATTAATGTCACCAAAACGTGCACAATTATTTCTTTCTTCTTCTTCCACTTGTGAAATCATTTGTTCCATAGTTTCTTTGCTCTTTGAAGATTGTCAGAATTGATAGCTCTGATTCCCTTGATTGGAAACTAAATGGACTCATGTTGTCTAATGCTAGCAGGCCACTTCTGATTCTCACTAACCTTGAAGTGCAGTTTCAGCTTGTTCCAACTTTTCCAAAGGAAGAGAAATGAGTTATGAGCATTTAGAGCTCACAAGAAAAGGGGATAACGAAAACGTGAGCAAGTGGCACCCCTTCCATCTTGGGATACCAGCAAGATTAATACCTCTTATCTTCCTAAAAACTAATTTGGCAGTAAGAAGTCCTTATTGTAAGAGGATTTTATCATTCACTTGACCGTTTATTTGTCCCCTAACTCCTCTATGTTCAAGATGCCAAGCCCAACTTGATATCTTTTATCCAAGAAAAACCTCCATATTATTTTGGAATACCTCTTCTATTATGGTCCCTTCCAAAAGAAAATTTCTCTAGCTTCTCTCCAATTTACCCAATTTAGTATCTTTCCACATCCAACAAGATAGAAAATGCATTACTTAGGCTACAAGAAAATTCTTCACCACATGGCACAACCCACAAGGTTAGTTTGCAATCCTTCCAACAACCTAGCTTCTTGCCAATCTTGGAAAACACACCATTAGACTCTTATCTTCAAAGCTAGAAAATACAGACACATGAATGATGTATGTCTAATTTCCCATCTTTTATGTCCTCTTGTATTCAAAATAGTAATGCTTTGGAATGTTCTAGTGTTGACATCTGGCCACCATGCACCACTCATTCCCATTACTATTGAATACCTCTAGTGCAACCCATTTCTTAGTAGATTCCTATAGCAATAGTATAGCCCATTTATCAAAGAAATACTAGTGCATTTGATAGATGAGGAACCAAGAGATTTGTATGTGTGTCTTGTGTGATGCACAACAACACTTTTCATATGCATGTGAAGAGCTTAAGTAGACAAAAGAACACCAGCTAGTAATAGATATAAACAAGAAGCTTTCTAACTTCAAGACTCAGCTTCCTCTACCTACGGACTAGGGGAAGGGAGGAATGAAGAGACTATATGAAAACTTGTGAAACAAAAATGCTACCACATTAGTAGCCCAACTAGAGCCACTAGAGGTAGGAAATGATGAAGAAGTTAGTCGAAAACCTCGAGAGAACTACTCAATTCAAGCTCCAGTGACAACCAAAGATGTGATCATGCAAAGGAGTTCTTAGAAGTCTTCCATGGATTTATTTTTTGTCCACGGACATATAGCTAATGTTGAGAAGAGATGAAATGTAGGATTACGTAGAGCCAAAAAGAAGAGTGACTAGGAGGCAAAGTAAAGATGGTGAAGAAAAGGCTAAAGATAGTGATAACAACATCCACTTTGAGGATCCTAGTACTTCCCAAGAAGAGGAAAAAAGGAAAGAAATTAGAGAGGGAAAGAGGCCAATTAAGAATAATCAACCTCATAAAAGGTCAATTGAAAATCAAGAAATGAAACAACCAACAAAAAAGAGTTAAGAGACTACTAAAAAGACTGAAAAATATTCAAGAGAGTGATAAGAAAAAGAAGAAGAAATCTCCAAAGGTTATACTAATTTTAGAACTTGTTTCTTCTGAATTGTGAGGCCTAAGTTCAAAGCTAGTTTCATTAAACTAATTAAAAGAAAGATTTTGAGGCTACTATCTTTCTATTTCGTGAATTATCTTTGAAAGCTCAAAATGGTGAGACATTTTAATCCTTGTAAATCAACATGCTCATAGATTATTTTGAATGAACTATTACATGGAAATGTACTCATGCACTCATCGATCTGCTTATATTGATGAAATCAAATTAGTACTAATGACAAGTTGGAGATGGTTGAACTATACCCTAAGAGTGAGGATTAGAAAGTAATCCTCAACCATGGTTTGTGGGGCAAGTTGTTAGCACATCCTACTCCCAACCAATAGGTTATGAGCTCAATTCTCCTCTAATACAAGAAAGGGATTTCTTGTGGTGAATTGAAGGGATACCTAATAACTAACAACCAAAACAAATGAAAAAATAAATACTTTTTACATTCGCGGTAAACCATACTCAAACCTCCACATTCTACGTGAACTATGGTAATAGGTAGATTGTTGGGTTAGTTCTCTACTATAAAGTGATTTTGCATATTAATAAAAAATATATACAGAGTTATGATTATCAGAATATTTTTTTAAATGTTATCTGGTTCCAACCAAGCTCTAAAGGCATAATTTTAGAAGATTTTAATTTAATAGGAAATTTAGGTCTCCGACTCAAAGAAAAAAGTTAGAGAGTTTATAATTATACTAAGTCTAAGAAAATGTATTAATATGAAAGAAACATGCATGATTTGGCAGTTTATCACATCTTATTACATGTATATATGATCTTACAAAGATGACATGTATCCGCTTTATAAGCACTACAAAAATGTATCCCAATTCATAAACTATTCAAGGTATGTTTAGAGAAGAAGCTAGATAGGTGTAAAGATTTTTATCTAAGATCGAGAGGGAGATTATTCCTCCCAAGTACATGCTAATCTATCTTTGGATCAAGGTATTGGAAGACATCTTACATTTAGATATATAGCCCAACAATTTGGGATAGGAAAATCAATCAAGTTCTAGATATATAAAGTATCCAAAATTATGTTCAATGATATCAATGTTCCTAATCATTCTTTAACTGTAGAAGTTCAAAGTGAGAGTTTCCTAGTGAGTGAAATTGGATGGAAGATTGAGGACCTTAAGCCTTGAGATATCATGGCTCCACAAGTGAACAAATTTTTTATGTTGTTGATTAGTAGCTCAAAAGTGGGATAGGTACTTCTGCTTATTCCATATTATGAATGTTAGATATAAGATCGATTAGGCTACCTATAATCTCATGAATGTTCTTCATAAATGGTGGCATAAAATGTAATAGGACAAGAGAGACCACACTACTTGGGAAAAGTTTAAAGACATATTTTATAATAATTTTGACACACAATGAGAGGTCTAGGGCACTAGATACTTGGTTTCCCATCAATTAGAATATCCAAAATGTTTAGGCTTATGTAGATAAGTATAGGAAGGTACCTCTTAAAGTACATGATTCTATTCTAGAGTTTTTCCAACTTCATAAGTTTGGCTTGGGACTTAGAGAAAAATTATGACCATTAGTAACAAAGGAGAGGTTTCACTCTTTGGAAAGACCATAGAGATGGCTCTTGTCTATGATTATGGTCCTAAAGGCATAGGCACCCATGCCTAGAGATCCTCATGGACTAACATGAGTCCATTGTTTTCCCTATAGTTCTCCTATCTTGGTCAATGCACAACTTTAGAAAGAGGCTAAGAAGATTTATATGATCAATATAGTTTCAAGAGCTAAGAGAAAGTTGTCTATTCTAGCTGAGAGGACTTATAATAGGTCTTTTCTTACCCTTTAGCAAAAAAAGAAGGCAATGAAAGAAGGGTTATTGTATGGGTGCTTAGGACAACATTGATTTAAGGAATTTCTTTTGAAGAAAAAAATAGTAACTATCATAGTCATAAACCCCACAAAGGCAGGGAGTGATGTAGATAAGGATTTTGAAGACTTCCCATATTGTATATGTTCTCCTATAGTGGCCATGATGAACACAAAGAAGGTGACTTCTATGCTAGATGTTGTGCTTTCACTAGTGGCATAGAAGGGTACCACTTTTGAGATACAAAACTCATTATTATGAGAGAAGGATTTGGACGATAGCTTATCAACATCCTCTTTCATACTAGGTCCACACATAATATCATTAGCTATCGACTTATGAGACAGTTACACTTAGAAATTATGCAGTCAGAGTATGCCTACATAGTAGACTTAGGTGATGCTAAGGGTATTGAGACATGGAATTGACAAGTAGTTGGTCTACCCATCTAGATCTATTCCTATGAGGAAACATTGGATTTTGAGATAGCGTGACTGGCCCATTTCGATGTATTCCTACATAAGAAGTGCCATACTAGAAAACAACCAGTCATAGACTTTGCTTCACATGTTTATTACTTTGACCATGAGGGAATCTAATTACTAATCCATAGAGAGGCTAATCTCTAAGGCATGCCATCGGTGATCGGAACCAAGCTTCTAAAGATTGATTATAAGTATAATAGTTGTACTTTGTGTGTTCATCTCGTGTAGTGATAGATTCTTGTAGTAAAAAAAATTAAGAGATAAAGTGAGTAGAGAAAATTCCAATAAATATTCTTAAAAGAATAAGGCTTCAGTCTCCTTGTAGGAGTATTAAGCATAGGATTGAATTGGTACTAGAAGCAAATCCAACCACTTGGCTGCCATATTGAATGTGCTTCTAGGAGGAAAATGAAGTCCACAAGGATACATGGAGAAATAGCTTATGAGACCGAGCTATTTGCCTTTGGTAGCACTAGTTCTTTTAGTGAAGAAGATAGGCCTTATGGGATGTGCATCCACTATATAGCACTCAATAGGATTACCACCAAGCATATGTATCCTGTGCCCTTGAGAGATGATTTCCTTGATTCTCTAGGTGCAACAAATATATATAGTAAATTAGATTTGAAAAGTGTCTACCACGAGATTAGCGTTAAGGCGAAAGATGTCATAAAACAACTTTCAACTCCTGTTTTGGGCATTATGAGTATTTAGTTATGCCATTTGATTTAACTAATGCATTTGCTATTTTCATGATGTTTACAAATGATATTCTACATCAGCTTATTGGAAACTTTTTTTGTGAAATTTTTAGATGGCTTATTGGTCTATAGTACATCTATACACGAGCATGAAAATCACTTAATATTAGTATTAAATAAGCTAAAGGAAAGTCAATTGTTTGTAGATCCAAATAAGACAAAGTTGTTTCTTCTAGAGATAGAGTATTAAGTGCATGATGTATTGGCTGATGGGTTTCAGAAGTATCCCAAAAAGGTCTTAGTCTCTAGCATGTCCGTATATTTTTTATGAAAGCATGAGAAACAAGAGATTTTTGATACTCTGAAGCAAGCTGTAGCTCAGTGATGAGTAGCACCTCCTTTAATGTCAATCTGGGAAGACATGAGGATGGTATGAAGACCTCAAGCAAGTGAAGGCACAAATGTGTGAGTGGGAAGCACACAAACATGCACACACATACACACACATGCGCACACACAGCAAGAACAAAGAGAGCAAGACAATGGAATCACTTCTATTACAACAAAGTTCTCATACAAGTTCAAAACTACAACAAGCTAACCTCAAAAGTGAGCTCTCTAGCTCGTTTTATAGTTTTCGACTAGCTTTGGCCCTGTCCAGACCTAGTGTCCATCCTAGTTAAAAATTAGGTTCCTAGGCTAATTTGGAGGCTCAAACGAGCTCAGAAAAATATGAAAATTGATAGGTAGGTACTTCTAATGCTCCTCAAGCTCAAGGACTCCTTGGCTTGCACAAAATGGAGTTAGAAGAAGGTGGAATGGTATTTACAATGGTGTAGAGTGACTAAAATCACTATTTGGGAAATATTAATTCTGGAAAAATGATGGCCTATTTGCCAGATCTTCTTTGATTGCTTTGCCTGATTGGCCCTTCTCGTTGGCTCCCTTGTCTTGTAAGTCCTTGACTGCCCTGACCATTGCCAACACTCCCCCCTCTCTTGCGTCTGTTGTCTCTGACAGACCCTTGTTGAGTGGTCCGTTGGATGTAGTATTCCACCACATCTGTTGCTAGGTGGTGTTCTGTTAATCTCAGACCTTTAGCCAAGTCGGTGAGGAGGAGAGCCTGTTCTACCGCAAATAACTATAATAGATGAGATGGTCTGGGTATGAATATCTCTGAATGATATTCCCAGAATCCCAAGATAAACATTTCCTTAAGTGTTTCCTTGAAGCAGGCTGGTAGATACTTAATACGAGCATGCCACGCATAGATGACATTGATGGATGGTGTGGTGCTCATATCATAAACAAGATCATGGTTGCCTTCATTGAATCTGAGAGCCGACAGATGAGGTTCTTGACATTTCAAAAGGTCCTGAATGTAACCAGCATTAGTTCAAATATTTTGAGGCACATTTGTGCCATGATTACGGGTACATCTTTTAATCTGATCGCCCAATGCCAAATGGTTGAAATCATATAAGAAACCGTGGGTTGGCCACGAGGTGGTGCCAAGTACACATAGTTTAGCCATTTCCTACATCCTTTAACTATCAAAACTATTTTAGTGTATTCGGGCCATGACCTTCATCGAAAGACAAGGCAGTAGCATGGGTTATACTTGATGTATAAAGGCATGTTATTCCAAGTGCGTACCATCTCGGGGAATGTTTCAAGTAGGTGTATCCTCCACGTAGGTTGAGATATATTCCCATGCGTGGCGCTTGCAGGAACGTCATCTCGTGCAAACTTTGTTGTCGAGGTTGGTTCTTTTGTTGTGCGTTGCTTTATTTCAGCATTATAATCTGCCATAATACGCAGAATGGAACATACAAATCATCGGACGTGCCAATCCATCGATGATGGGAGAGGTTTTTGAAGTAATCTGATTTGATGACCACTTCTTCCAATCGGGACATAGACTGTATTTGTACTGCAACCCTCTTATCATGGGTTGGGCCAACCTTTTCTAATTTTCGCATCCATTCAGGAGCTCCAATCTCAATTGTGTCCATTCCCTCCTATGTTTGCTTACCCCCTGGTGCAGACATGAGTACATATGGATCCTCAAAAGTCTCCTCGACTTCAATAGGCACTAAGTCCTCAGGCTTCGGTTCCACGAGGGGAGAGGGTTGACGCTCATATTGGAGGACTCTTTTTGCAGTTCTTCCAGTTGTGCTCTAAGTTCTGCGACCTGTTCAGATGTGTCTGCTGTAGCTGTGACTTCTTTTGGTGACTCTTGCTGAGCTGCCAGTTGCTTTAGTAGGTCATCCCGCTCCCTTTCTAAGACAGCGTGTGCTTCCAGGAGATCGGCGTGTGTTTCCAATACGATTCACATATGTTTCGATGGGATGGCCTTGAAGTGCTCTAGGTCAATTTCCTGCGGGGATCCCTCCATTGCTGCTTCTAGGTTTTCTTCATTTTGTTTCTGCTTTTAGGGACCCATTTACAAGTGATTCTACTCATGCTTATGGGTGAATATGTGTTCGTGCATGATGTATAAGAGTGGGTATCATCTGTTCGAGTGAGTGAACCATGTTGTACAGGGTGTGGTCTCTGTGTAGCTATTTGAGCCCGCAAGCAAGCCTTAGGCACCCAAATTTGTCTTGATTGTGGGTCAACCTTCATCGACTTGTTGGGTACCCAGATAGACTTTACTTTCGTAGGAGACTTTTTGAAACACTTCTTATTAGTGTCCTGTAATGGATCACTAATGAAGTTGAGCCAGTGGTTCTGGCTTAACGGCAACAGGATGCTCGCCTTTCCGCACCCACACTTGTGTCGATGGCTGAGACACTTTGCTTCGTATTCTCTATGATCACAACAATAATAAAATTTAAAAATTATGGTCATTTTGGCTTGGAGCATCAGTTGTCTACTTCCTCTGCATTTGGTACTCCTTTGATTGTCGTGCTTCCACCGCCTTTGGAAAAGAAGGGAGTTCCGTCATATCCTTGACTTCTTTGTTGAGACAATCATCCTTCTGCATCACATAGTTTCGGACAAGAATAGCATCGTCATCTTCATGTGTACTCCTGGAAGGACCAAGAGTTTGTGCCTTTGCTAGTTCTTTGAGTGCCTAATTTTCTAACTCAATTGTAATTCAACTCTGATTTACCCAAACCTGAAGAAGCCCACTTCTTATGTTTAGGTTGACTCCATGATCATAGATCCAGTCTTGACCCAAGACAAGAGGCTCAGTGAGATCCTCATCTTGACACACTAGTACTTTAACTGTCATCAGAACATCTTGAATGTAGAGGGGAAGTTCCACCTCGCCCATGCAAGGGGTTTTCACTCCTCCCAATCCTATGAGATATGCTTCTACAGGATTGACATTTAAGTTATTCTCGACTGTAAGAGAGTTTAACAACACTAATGGCTGCACCTGAGTCAATCAAGGCCCGTAGAGTCCTTGCACTCTTTCCTTGTCCTATCTCTAAGGTTACAAAAGGAGGTCAATCAATTATTCTATGAGAGTGAATACTTGAAACTTTACACATAGCCATATGATATCTCGAAGAGAGTTCATGACCCATCCACTCATGCTCCTCTACTACTCTCAATGTAGGTATCAAGAAGTCCAATGGTAGCACTGCATTTTGGTCAAATACCATTTGAAAGGGAGTGGCCTGGAGTACCGTTTTATAGGCAACTCGGTATGCCCAAACAGTGTGGTGTAGTTGTTTGTCCCAATCAGAGTGTTTATTATTCACCAATTTAGTCAGCACATTGCATAGAATCTTATTTGTGCTTTCGGCTTGTCCATTAGCTTGTAGGTGATAGGTGGCAGACTTCTTGTGTACTACCAAGAATTCTTGGAGAAGGTTTTCAATAACTTCATTCAAGAAGTGAGTGCCTCTATCACTTACTAGCTCGATAGGTAGCCCGTATCTAGTGAACACATTCTCAAATAAGAACTTAGCGGTCGTTTGAGCATCGTTCTTTGTAGTAGCTTTTACTTCTACCCATTTGGTCAGATAATCAGTGGCAACAATGATGTACTCAGCATGGGAACTCCTGGCTGGGGGATTAATAGGACCAACAAAGTATATTCCCCACTTAGAGAATGCACGTCCACCCATCATAGGTTTTAGAGGCATTTCATCTTTGCATATAGGATACTGAGTCCACTGACAAACATCACATCTCTTCACATAGGTATGTGCATCCATGTGAAGCGTGGGCCACCAAAGACCTGCAAAGAGGATAGCCTTGATCACCCGATCTGGTCCAAAATGTCCTCCTGCTACACCCTGGTGAGCAGTCTCCAATATCTTGAGGTATTCGCTCTCATGGACACATAATCTGAGGTAACCATCTTTACCACGCTTGTATAGATTGTCACCGATGAGTGAGTATTCTAGGGCTTCTTGTTCTAGACTTCTTTGTCTGGCCAATGTTATATCTTGAGGGAATGTTTTCATCCTCAGGAAGGCTACCAATGGTTCACTCCAATCTGGTATTAGAGAACTTGGTACAGTGTAGCATGCTCCACAGGTGATCTAATACGACAGACTAGGCATTCCTTACACAACTTATGGACATCTGCTTCCATAGTTGTACAATGCACTCTGAGTCTCCTTAGAGTCTATAGGGTTCATTGCCTTGAGTAATGTTTCTCTAATGCACCTACATGTGCTAATTGCAACCATTTTGCGTACTCCTCCTCTTCCACACAACATGCTAATATTCCTTGATCTGTATGCTTGTACATACTCCCTGCCATGATATGGTACTTTTGGGCTTTTACTACCTCCCTATCTTGTGTGTTTATGATTAGGTGGTTAGGCCCGTATGTGAATACTGGCACTAATGGCTTAGCCCACTGAGGTACAACTTCCAAATTAAGCAAGTATGCATCAGGAAGATCATCTGATACTCCTTGTGGGGCCCCTCCTAATGTGATCCTAGAGAGATGATCTGCTCTCAAATGAGTCTTGCCTTTCCTCACCACTATCTCAAATTCATATTCCATTAGTAAGAGAAACCATCTTACTAATCTGCCTGTATTGCATGGCTTGTTCACTAAATACAACAATGCCTGATGGTTCGTAAAAAATTTAAACTTATTTGCAAGCAAATAGTGTCTAAACTTTTTAACAGCATATACCATGCCTAATCGTTCTCGTTCAGTGGTGGTATAGTTTTGTTCAGCTGCATTCAACTGTCTACTAGCATAGGCAATTGGAAGTTCCATATTACCTTCACCCATAGGTTATGCAAGCACACATCCAATGGCATAATTGGATGCATCCATGTGAACATGAAAGGGCTTATTCCAATCTGGTGTGGTCAAGATTGGTGCTGAACATAATCGCCGTTTAAGCTCATTCAAGGAATTCTCACATTCCTCAGTCCACTCAAAATTGTTCAAAAGTCTGTACAGAGGCTTTGCAATGATGGCATACATGTGTATAAAACGTCGGTAATAGCCACAATGCCCCATGAAAGCTTGCACTTCCTTGACATTCTTTGGTCTAGGTAGTTCTGCGATTTCTCTCACTTTTTCTTCATCAGTGGATATGCCATTCTTTGACACTTTGTGTCCTAGAATCTTGTCTTGCCTGACCATGAAAACACACTTTTCTGGATTCAGACAGGCTTGATATTCTCTACATTTGTCAAAGATTTGTCTGAGTTCAGGTATATGTGTTTGTCTAATGTTGCAATGAGCACAAAGATCATCAACATAGACTTCTAAATTCTTTCTCAAGAACTCTTTAAACACATGGCACATCAGTCTCTGGAAGGTAGTAGGTGCATTGGTGAGACCAAAGGGCATTAATCTAAAGGCGAATATGCCCCACTCTGTGGCAAAAGCCGTCTTATGCTGATCTTCTGGAGCTATGGCCACCTGATTATAGCCCAAAAATCCATCAAGGAAGCTATATACTTCCTTGCATGCTACTCTTTCTAATAGATGCTCAATGATAGGAAGCGGATAGCTATCTCGAATAGTGGCTACATTAACCTTCTTCAAGTTAATGCACACACGTAACTTCCCATTCTTCTTGGGCACCACTACAATGGGGGATACCCACTCAGTGTGCTCAATTTCATAGATAAATCCAGCTTCAACCAAGCGATCTATCTCTTCCTTGATCTTAGCAGCATAATTATCGTTGTATGTGTATGGATTTTGTTTAGAGGGTCTGGCATCCGAGGTCATGGGGATAGTGTGTGAGCATATGTCCGGATCTACTCCTTTCAGGTCCATGTAGCTCCAAACGAATACATCTCTATACTCTCTTAGCAAAGATATCAACTCGTGCTCTTCTTCCTCCGTCAGGTCATGTCGTATGTAAGTGTATCTCTCTTCTCCTTCTTCTATGGCTACCACTATTTTCTTGGTGGTTTCTTTGTTATCATAGGCCTCTCCTGATTGTGCCTCACGTTTAGGCATTCTTATCATGACTCTCTTATCATCTACTTCAGGGACCTCAAACAAAGAGTCTTCTTCTTCTTGGGTGGCTTCTCTCTTCTTTCTTTTCTTTCCTTCATTCTTAACGGTCACTTGCGTGGTTAACCTTACATCATTTGTAAGCTCTTCATGTCTCTGAGGGCGAACTTCTACTTCATAGAAGTATTCTTCATCTGATGCAAAGGGTGGGTCCATAATGATTGACTCTAGGTCGGAGTCACTTGCATCCTCAAATGCAATAGTGCAAGGTTCATATTCTTCAAGAACCGAATCACCCATGATTGGCTCTATTGAGAAGACTGCAATGTCATAGCCATCTTCGTCACAGTGGGGTGTCCATTGTTCTTCGTTAATGGCTACATCCATTGTTGCTAAAATTTCTGCCCAGTCGTGAGGTTCAAACTCTTCGTCAGGAAATACTACAGGTGCATAGGCTCGGTCTTGAATTGATCTATGTGTTTCCTTCGCACCTATCTCTCTGGATTTTTCTCTCTTCTCTTCTTCTACTGCAACTTTGCACATCCATAAGTGGGTGTCTTCATGCATCCATGAGGACCCTCATCCTATGGAATGCACTGACTCAGTATCATCTTTGGCTCTATGGATAGGATTCCACTAGATGACAGGTACATCTCTATGAGAGTAATCCTTGCGATTAACTTTGGTCGTAACACCTAAGTGTTGCAAATACAAGGAATTGGTTCCCCAATCATGTACCACTTGCAACTTCCGCATAAATGATCTTCCCAAAATTATCTCATACACATGATTTTTGCTAAAATCACATATAGCAAACGTATGCTCGAACTCAACACCACATGTGGTGAGAGTTATTCCTTCTAGTAGTCCTAAGGGTCTCTCAATGTGACCATCGGCTATCTGCAATTTCATTCTCGTTGGCCTGAGTGCTGGCTTGCCCCAACGCTTCCATAGGGAAGTGGTAGCAATGGCAACTCTTGCGCCTGAGTCCAAAATTGCCTTGGTTGTGTATCCTTGATGGGTAATGGGAAGATAGGTGTTTCCCTCTTCTCCTTCACTCATGTCTCCTATTTTGTCCAAGGGTATTTCTGGCACTGTTCTATGGGATCCTACCTGGGAACGAGGTTTCGCTACTTCTGGCACTTGATTGGCGACATGTTTCCATAGCTCTGGCCTAACTTTGAGTAGCTCTTCTAAAGTTAGGTTGCACTGCACTTTAGTGTTTTTGACTACCTCCGTGTTCCTAAGGAAGACGGATTCTTCGTTTCTTACCATGACCATGGGTGCTCTCATACACGTAGACTTAGCTTCCCATGGGCTTGTGAAATGGGGCAATTCCTGTAAGGAGTTAGACTCAAAGTCTAACCTCTCTTGGGATTGGGTGCTCTCCTGCTCTCCATAAATGGAAGGAATATCTTGTGGGAATTGATCATGCACGTCATCCACAAGTTCAATGGGAGGAGGGACTTCACTTTCTTTAGCCCATTTCTCTTCTTGAATCTCTCGCAGGAATTCTGGTGAATACCTATTCATAGAAGAAGATGTGTCTGGCTCTGTGGAGTTAGGCACATAAGCTTCCTGGGGGGATGCTTATTCTCTCACTTGGCTTGCTCTTAATTTGAGAGGTGGGGTCCTTTTTAGATTGTGCAATCAGCCTCTCCAATCTTTCTAGCACTCCATCAAAGTGCAACTACATCTTAGCTGAACTAGAGAAGTTAAAGAGGCGACTGGCTTCAAACATGGTTTGAGCCAGTTCCACCATCTTGGCATAAATTTTAGTTTGTTCAAGCTCTAGTCCCACTCTAGGGTAACACTTTTCATGATCCATTACGTTTGGCCCTTCTTGGATTCTGGCTTGATATGCCTTAAGCATCATGTTAAGATCCTCGGGAGTGGGATCTACTAGGACTGATCCTACTCTAGGGGGTGGTGGGATTGTGTGAGGTGGGTTGGAAGGTGGTGGATTGCATGGAGATGGGAATGGTGGTGGTGCGGTAGTGAGAGAGGGAGTTTGAGATGTGAGTTCAATTATCTTGGCTTTCGTCTCTCTTAAACTTTCCTCGAGTTCACTCATCTTCTTTGCCCATTGTCTTTTCATTCTCTCATGGCTATCTTTTCAGGCTCTCGTCCGTTTCTTGCTTATGCTCTCTATTTCACTAGCCTCAAAACTCTTTTTCTGGCCTACACCTAGGTTTTGCAGCAAAGCCTGAGCTCTCCTGACCACTTGCACTGGTGCGGTGGAAGCTACACTTCCTGTAGAGTCCACTACTAACCCAATAACATTGATAGGAGTGATTTTGGGCATGTTATTGGGGTTCTTTGGACAATCTCTTAAAAGATGCTCTTTTTTGCAATCTTGACAAAAAGCCTTGAATGGTTACCGATTGGGGCTGCGTAGGTGCAGGCATGGGGCAATCACGAATGAGGTGATCTCCTTGACATCTTTAGCATGGTCCTCTAGGGAATGGGGGTCTTACTTGCTTAGGTTGAGGTCTAGGGTTGGGATTTGTGTACATGATATTTGCATACTCTGGATCCCAACTAGGTTCACTCAGTTCTTCACTATAGTAGGATTCACCATGTTCTGGAGACTGCATGTAGTAAGCCTGGGGGCTATCAATATGTGTAGAATCAAAGCTATGGTCACTGGGGTCACTTTCCGAAAGTAATGGAGTTACTGGGACTATAGCTCTATTTAGGTTCTCTTTTGCAGCTGCATACTTTACTGGGATCACATTGGTTGGAGCAGGAGGTTGTTGGGCTAGCACTGGTTGAGCTCTCTATTGGGCCTGATATTGTGGTTGGTAGGTTTGTTGAGGCCTCACATACTGTCGTGGTGGATACTGGTTCTGATATCTTCCCTGTTGTGGATAGGGCTGAGGGTAGGTTTTCCTAACCGCTTGCTTATTGTATGAGCAATCTTGTGATGTGTGATTAGTGTATCTCCGTTCTATGGTGAAGTATTGGCTACTGGAATTCACTTGGGGTTAAGCCATGATGGGACATGCGTTCGCCATATGGTCACCTCCACAAGTATAGCACCACTTAACTGGGGCAAATCTTGGGATTTGTTTGCTAGAGACATCTAGTTTTTGAGCTACTTTCTTAGCGAGTTCCTCAATAGATGTGGATTGCGAGGAAGAGAGGCTAATAGAACTATCTGAATCTTTGTAGATTTTTGAAAGTTCTAATTCCTCCCCTAGGTTATCCTCGATGTCGATGAACATCCTCAGACACTCTTCTATGGTCCTAGGGTCTTTCAAGTACACATATGATCTCAACTTTATACTCAGCAGTCCATCTAGGAATAAAGCCACTTGTTTGGCTGGTGTGGGTAACTTAGGAATAGGGCACCTCTCTAAGTATTGCCTAAACCTTCTTCCTACAAGTCTAATCATCCCTTGATTGGTTCGCTTGAAGCTATGAATCAGTGAGGAAGCGTTATGCCTTATGCCACTCTTGGAGAATTCAATAATGAAAGCCTTGAGAAGTTGGTCTATGCTTCTGAATTGTCTCTCATTTAGAGGTTGAAACCATGTAAGCGCTGTGTTCCTAAGGGTGAGACCGAAAGCATTGTACTACGTGAATAGGTCCTCAACTTGTTCATCTCTCAAGACTTGTCTAAATTCGGCCACATGATCATATGGATCTCGAGTGCCATCGAAGTAATTCTTCATGGACTTAACTAGCTGTGTAGGTCTCAAAGTCCTCGTGTGCTCTCTAGGTCTTGGCAGAGGGAATTCCTCTACATTTCTTGGATTTCTTGGAGCTCTAAGTCTCTCAGGTTCCACTCTATCCATTTCCGTTCTTGTTCCTTCTCTTCCCAATGGGTTGGCAAAACTCACTTCTGGCCTATCTCTACTTCTATCTCTTTGAGCTCCATGAGCTTGGGATGTTCCCGCTCTTGTTTGGCCATAAGAGACATTAGATCTTGTTTGGGGGAAAAGAAATTCACCCTTCCAAGTGTAGGCATGCCTACCATGCTTCGTGACTACAAAGATCCTCTCTGAAGTATTGTCTAAATAGGTCACTTTGCCTTGACTATCCGGATCTTTAAACTCATAGATAGTGAGCGCTCGAACCTCATTAGACTGACCAGGCTTGTACCTCCAAAAGGCTTCATCAGTCTCTCGGTTCAAGAGCAGATCTATGCTCTTATTATCCTGGGGAACCCATTTCAGCGTGATAATTCTAGTGAGGACTGATTTTCCTCGAGGGGTTTCCTATGTTCCCTTGCTCTAGGTCGCCTATGTCCGTCTCTGGAATCACATTCCCAAATTCTTCGGTCCTATCTGGGTGACTGGTGACCACGTATATGGTTCCTTCTTTGTCCAGGTATGCTCCATTTTCAAATTTGACTGCTGGATGTTCTAGTCCAATGGGTTGATCTGGGTTTTTGATCTAGACTACAGATCTTCCCAAGCCGTCCTCATAGATGCAAGCACCTAATCGGTTGATCCTAAGGTATTCCAGTTGCATCTTATAGGGGCCTTTGACCCTATGTAAATATGGCACTCCTAAACTACCTGTAGGTCTCTCCATACCCTGAGACATCTCGGACCCACTGGTTTCAAAGCTAGGGTAGTGTGAATAATGGCTCAACTATTGGGCCCAAGACCTAGAAGTATGATTGACACTAGCCTCTGAAGACCTAAGACTTTGTCTATCTCTCCCTAAGTGTCGTCTTGATCTAAGGTTCATATGCCTAATCGAGTCACCCCAATTTTTACCCAAAGTACAACCTCGTTGCAGCTCAATTTGTATCAGTTACTTGGTTCTTTTTTAGTTGATTATCGCGTTTATGATCTTGTCTGATATCACGTCGTCAGGAATACTTGAGTTAATCTCCACACTTTAAGTTGATCGTTCCACGTTAAGTTCTTTTCCTTTAAAGTTATCGATCATACAGAGATTATGTGTTAGCTTGAACTTTGAGTATTTCGTTAGCCTTCAACTTGATAGATGCCTATCGTCGCCCTGACTTACTTCTAGCACTACTCGCACTTAGCCTAAGCTAGGAATTGACAGAGGGAGTTGAGAGTATTTCAACCTCACTTGCTGATCCCTGGCTCTTTAGTGCTCAAGAACCCCCGTTCTCAAGCTTTCAGAATGCCCTTGCTTTGGATGCCCTCGATTGCTCTCAATGGACCTGTAAAAGTCCCAAATTTATCTCAAGATTTAAATTCAAATGATAGAACAAATCACTTTCATTCATGTAACTCAGATATCAATTAGCCTTTTGTTTTCATGGAAAACAATTCTAGAGATCCCTTAGTTTTCTTCCCCCTGGATATGGTCAACTTCAAAATACTATATCTAATAATCCTGATATTAATTTTACCGTTCAGGGTTCTAGGGTTAAAACAGGGCTCAAATAGGCTAACAGTTCTACGTTCTAGGGTTAAAACAGGGTTGAGGGTTATGATAGTTCAAGGTTCTAGGGTTAAAACAGAGCTCAAAAAGGCTAACAGTTCATAGGATTTTTCTCAAAACACAAGTGTAGGGACCTCACCAAATGCTAATTGATTGACAAGTATGCCCAAAATTACCCCAAAACTTGGCACAAAAAAACCCTAAAACTTTAGTTGAAAATGTCTGTCTATCGCGATTGATAGAGGTGTTCGTCGGGCCTGTCAGTTGCGATCGACACATCAATCGTGATTGACGGTGTCAATCACGATCGACAGAGTTGGTCATGGGTCGTGTCAATCACGATCGACACTTTTTGCACGGATTCCAGCATAATTTCAGTCGATTGTGGGTCTATCCGTCGCGAGGGACATGTGGGCACGCAAAATTATGTGTCAATCCGCAAAATTCAGTCGGTCGCGATCGACGGTGTCAATCGCGATTGACAGAGGTGTCGATCGTGGCTGTCAATCGCGATCAATGGTGTCAATTGCGATTGATAGGGTCTGTTGATCGTGGCTGTCGATCGTGATTGACGGTGTCAATCGTGACTGACAGAGAAACACGGAATTTTTTTTACTATGATTAGTGATTTAGAATGTGCTCATCTTGTGTGTCAATGTGGTGTACTTTGTTTTACCAAAAGCTCAATTTTTTTGTCGATTGTGATCGACAGAGGTCTGCGACATAGAGACAGGGCCCAGCTTTTCCGTACCTGCACAACCTGCTGGAGATGATGAGATAGCTACAACCTGCAAGATCACTCAAAAAGAGCATGCAAAAATAGTGCACACAAATCGCTCTCTCTCACAAGTGAAATGAGGAAAATGGAAGGGGAAAGGCGATATGATCAAAAACTGAAATTTTTGCGATGATGGAGATGGAGATTGGATATGGTGAGGATGATGATGGTGATGATGATGGTAAAGTAAGAAAAAGAAAAGTAAGAAAAAGTAAAGAAATTACCTACACACCAACGTCACAACTCTACGTCTTACCATCACACGCTCGTCCTCAAAGCTCCATCCTCGGCAATGGCGCCAAAATTTGGTGTAGCTCAGTGACGAGTAGCACCTCCTTTAATCTCGATCCGGGAAGACATGAGGATGGTATGAAGACCTGGAGCAAGTAAAGGCACAAGTGTGTGAGTGGGAAGCACACAAACATGCACACACATACACACACATGCGCACACACACCAAGAACAAAGAGAGCAAGACAATGGAATCACTTCTATTACATCAAAGTTCTCATACAAGTTCAAAACTACAACATGCTAACCTCAAAAATGAGCTCTCTAGCTCTTTTTATAGTTTTTGACTAGCTTTGGCCCTATCCAGACTAAGTGTCCGTCCTAGTTAGAAGTTAGCTTCCTAGGCGAATTTGGAGGCTCAAACGAGCTCAGAAAATTATGAAAATTGATAGGTAGGTACTTTTAATGCTCCTCAAGCTCAAGGACTCCTTGGCTTGCACAAAATGGAGTTACAAAAAGGTGGAATGGTATTTACAATGGTGTGGAGTGGCTAAAATCACTATTTGGGAAATATTAATTCAGGAAAAATGATGGCCTATTTGCCAGATCTTCTTTGACTGCTTTGCCTGCTTGGCCCTTCTCGTTGGCTCCCTTGTCTTGTAAGTCCTTGACCACCCTAACCACTACCAACACAAGCCCTTTTAGAGGTTTCAATACTCAAAGTTCTAGATCCACAAAAACCATTTAAGTTGGAGATAATTGTTAGTGGCATAGCCATATGGGTAGTTTTGAGCCAAGCTTCCATGCCAATAGCTTTTGGAAGAAAGAAGTTGATTAGTACACAATGAAATTGCCCACTCCATGAATAGTAGTTGTATTTAGTGGTGCATGCTCTTAAAGTCTAGAGACACTATCCTTATTGTGCAAACTTTAAGGTGTACACAGACAACCCCATATTGAAGTATTTTTGTAGTCAACTATATCTTCAACATCAAACGGTTGGTTCAGCTAAGCTCATGTAGTAATTCCACATGGAATTCCTGTATAGAAGAGGCAAATAGAATGTTATAGATCATTCATTGTCTCGAATAGTGTTTCAAATGAGACACATAGTTCTAGAAAGCTCATTGCTTCAAGAAATACACAAAGCACAAGTGGAAGATCCACACTTGTTACAATTATAGGTGACAAGATACTTCTAACTATTTTGTCCCCTAGTAAAGCAAACAAGTGAAGTTCGTATTCCAATTTCTCAATGGAGATTGGAATAGTTAAACTAAAAGGAGAGGTTTTTATATCAAATTTCCAAGATTTAAGAAGACACATCATGCATGATAACCATGATGTTGTAGGGCATCCTAGTGTGGACAAGACCAGTTAGCTTGTTAGAAGAGCATTTTGGTGGCGCATATTAGCTAAACATGTCCACACATATGTTCAGAAATGCTTTACGTGCCGACTCAACAAAGCACAAAGTGTTACAATACTAGGTTTCTTACACCCTTTACAGATTCTAAAGTAGAACTTGGATAGTATATCCATGGTTTTTATAGTGGCATTACCACGGACCCAAAGGAAGCAAGATGATATCCTATGAGTTGTATATAGATTGAGCAATTAGATGGCTCACTTCATACCCATGCACGATATGGTTGAAGCTCCAAAAGTAGTAGAGCTATCTATCTAGCATGTCTTCAAATCACATGTATTACCAATACCCATAGTTTCAGATAGGGATGTTAGATTCATAGGACACTTCTGGAAGTTTGTATTTGACAAACTTAAAGTTTCATTGAAAATCAGTAGGGATGAACATCCATAGACAGATGGTAGTTTGAGAGGTTCAATCATATTGTAGAGAAAATATTGAGAGCACATATGTCTAAGAGGCAAACAAATTGGGATAGTTATTTGCCATTATTAGTGTTTTCTTATAATAGTGGACCTCTTAAAGTGTCATGAATGTCTCCTTTTTAAATGAAATACCACATGAATCCCACTACTCCTAGTACCATGGGAATGACAAAGTAATGTCCAATTGCATTGGAGTTCTTGGCAAATATCCAAGCAAATTTAGAAATAGCTAAAGCCAACATATAGCAAGGCATTGATAGGGGTGCTAGCTAGATCTACTTCACTATCCATAGGGAAGTGTACTAAGCTTTCACCATGTTTTCATGGACCTTCGAAGATATTTAAGAAGCATAATGATTTTGCTTAACAATTAGGGCTTCGTCCATGTTTGGAGAGTCTAGAGTCCATCCAGTGCTTCATGATAGTAAACTTAGAAAGTATATTTACAAGGAGGATAATCTAATAGAGGGTACTATTTCTTTGAAATAAATTTATGCCAAATATTATTCTCCAGATAGGATACTAGGTCATAGACAAAAACCATTGATAAATCATGTAATCTAGGATTATTTAGTAGCCTAGAGAGGAATACTGCTTACATAATCTACTTGGGAATCAGACGTTATTGTTTGCAAGTACTTTCACTCGTTGCTCATTGAGGATAATGATCTTCAAAAGTGGCAGAGAGTGGTGTACATTTGTCTGTAGAGACCATTACATGTGTATGGGACAAAGGTTATTCATAGCTAAGGTCTTTAGCATAGGGGATATCCTAAGGTATTTGAAAGTAATGGGAATGAGCGTTGCATGATGGACACTTATCGGCACTAGATTATTCCAAACATTGCTCTTTTGAATACAAGAGGATATAAAGGATAGGAGGAGATTTGCACACACAAATTTGATATGTTCTTTTTTTCAAGCGTTCAAGGAGATTTTTGAGGATACTCTTACATGTTAAGTGTGTCACATAATATCATTGGGAAGTGGTTTTCCTTTATCATATCATTAGGAAGTGGGTAGTAGTGTTTCTTTGGGTAGTTGGTTTCATTTGGGGCTAAGTGTATCGTGCAATTTATTGTTTGAATTCTTTGCTTGGATATCAGCTCCTTGATAGGGAAGAGTTTGGAGTAAGAAGTAATTAGTGAGTCTCCTTTGGGTGTTGGTGGTAGATGGTAGCTGATGGCTTGGCCCCCTCATTGGTGAGGGATGACTTTGGGATAGAATTTCTATTGGCTGGCCCTAATGAATGGTTAAAGTTGTTTGGTGTTCTCACCTCCCAATGGTTACCCTCCCTCAGGATGTTGTCCTAGCAAAACAAGAAGAGTACAAAAAGGTGTTCCTTATAGGCTAGATTCTTGGCACAAAGCCGCCTTTGGAGTCCCTTCACAAATGGTTTAGAAAAGAATAGTAGCAACGAACCATGGGAGCAAAATTCTATATTTCAAGAACATTGGAAACTCTTGTTTCTAGTGTGGGAAGCAAGGTCATCGGATTATAGAGTATCCTTTGAGATGGATTTTGTCCAAGAAAAAGAAAATGAAGAAAATAATTTGTAGGGACATAAAAAATGGTCCTCTTGTGATTGGCATCCAAACAAAGGAATTGAAAAAAGTCCAAGAAAGAAAATTTTTGTATTCAAACTAGGAAGGATTCACTCCAACTCAAAAATACAAGGAAAAGAAGCCCCAAAGGCAAGAATGAAAATAATCCTTATCATACCACTCAATTCAATAATATCTTTAGCATCCTTAAAAAGGAGATAAATCTTATGGACTACCCTGATGGAGTGAATCAATCGTTTACTGCAAATGAAGTTTCCACAAGAAAAGAAGAAGATATAGAGGGACAAAATACAAGTGAAGAGGACAGACTAACTATCGACATAGAAGATAATCCTCATAGTGAGAGCCCAATCATAAGTTCTACTATCACTAAGAGATCTCAAGATACTTGGAACAAGAGGGATCTTCTTAAAGATAAAAGTATGATGGATTCCCCTTTGAAGATCCCCCTCAAGTGCTACTATGGTAGGACCTATCTTCATCTAGAGTTAGAAAAGAGGACCACACTTCTAGAGTGGATGTTTTGGGAAAATAGTTTAAAGATAGAAGTTTGAACCTAGACTCACTACAAGGAATACGGGTGCATAGCGACGGTTAAGGTGACACAATTTCGTCGCTATAAAATTTCAAAATGCATTGCAAGGAGCATCGAGCACGGACCAACGATTAAACAATGCGCCACGATGCTTTTTTGCATCACATAAGCGACACTAAAAAATGTCATTTATGCAATGCCAATTCCAGTGGTTTTTATGATGCGTTACCATCGCTTACACGGTAGTCTGTTGGTGAAAAAAATAAAAACATTGAAGGCTCTTCGATCGGCATGTTCACGCATCTGATCAAAGAGCTCTCAACGTTTGCAATTGCGTTGCGCTTACGAGCTGAAACAAGTATATGCGGAATTGTTGTTTTGCCTAAACTCTATCTTATTGTCTCTTTCTGTCTCTGTTTCTCTCTTTCTATGTCTTTCTCTCTTTGAACTCTCTCTCTCTCTCTCTCTCTCTCTCTCTCTCTCTCTTCTCTCTCTCTTTATTGTAGGTTATTCAAGAAACTAACCAAGCAAAAAGTATGGCTAACTATTGTAAGTACAATTTCCATTCTTTGTATATCATTTGAATTGCGTTACACATTCACATACACACACATGTATACACACAGATACATGTGCACATACACTTACACATACACACACATAACATGCATATGAACAAATATTTCTACAACCACATAAAAAGACTTAAGTGCATGCATTATTGCATATATATATATATATATATATATATATATATATATATATATATATATATATATATATATATATATATATATATATATATATATATATATATATATATATATATATATATATATATATATATATATATATATACACATACACACATTAACATATGCTTAAATACATGTATATGCACATCCACATGCATGCACATGGATGCAAATGGAAATGCATCCACATGCACATGCATGTTTCATACATATACACATGCATATACATACATTTGTTATGTTTATACACATACACATACATATGCACATATGTATATATAGACACACATACACATACACATATATATGCACATATGTACACACACATATACACATGCACACACACATGCACATACATACATATACACATATACATGTACCTACGCGCATATACACATACAGTTACACATATACATGCACATACATATACACACACATACACATGCACATGCACATACTCATATACACACATATACACTTACACATGCACATGCACATACATACATATACACACACATACACATGCACATACATACATATATACACACATACATATACACTTATGTACACACATATGAATGAATTATATAATAAAAGTACTAAAACACATGCTTAATACAAACAATAATAACAATCAATAGAACAAAACTTTTCATTACTTAATTCCATACACACAATTCAAAACATAACTGAAATGAAAAATATATAGATAATAAATAAATAATATATATATATATATATATATATATATATATATATATATATATATATATATATATATATATATATATATATATATATATATATATATATATGTGTGTGTGTGTGTGTATATATGTGTGTGTGTGTGTGTGTAAATAAATATAATCCAATGTCATAATCAAGAATCCTAATCATCATTATCATGATGGTCATCATCATCATCAGCATCATGATCATCCTCATCATCATGATCACCCTATGACGATTGAGATCATCCCTCTTGTGTCTGTCTCCCCACCTCATCCATATCTGCCTCTCCATAATACTCCTATACTACATATAACAAACATAAATAAGTAAAACAATTAAACCATTCATAAAAGAAAAAAATTATATTAAATTTAATAATACTCACAAAGGCATTCGGATGATCTCGCATATACTCGCTCAAATGCTGATATCCAAAATGTGTAGCATACTCGATCTCATGTTTCGTAGGATATCAGCCATAATCCTTTCGCTGCATTGAAACAAATAAAAAAGATTAGTGTCTTGCATTTTAACTAAAATAAAAAATATACTCACAATAACACATATACTTACAAATGTAGCTGCAAAAGCATGATGGCCCATTTGGCATAGGTGCGATGTGTGGCCCGAATCAACTTTCTTCTTTGGAGCAACCTATTTATTTAAGAAAAAAGAAATATATAAATTAAATGTAAAAAATTACTAAAATATATGAAAATTATAAATATAAACTATTAATTTGTATACCTTCTACTAAGGAAATGACTCCTGAAGACGTAGCTGTCTATGAAAAACTGCCATGTTTCAGGTGGTATGTTAGGTCTCCTCTTATTTTTTTCCACCACACAATATCTCCTGTTAATTTAATCTCAAATAGGAACAAAATCAGAATACACACACATACACATACACATACCCACATACACATATACATGCAAACATATATGCATACATATACACATATACATACATATAACATAAACACACATATACATATCCACATATATACGTACACACACATGCATGCATATACACTCATTCATACAAAATACATGCATTTATCCCACAATAGTGTGTATTTGTGTATATGTGAATATGTATGTATGTGTAAATGTGTATATGTCAATATGTGTGTATGTGTAAATATGTATATGTGAATGTTTATGTATGTAAATAATCATATTATTAATATCAAATACCATTATTTGTAGATTTTGATCAATCAGATGGAACTTCACCACCATCTCCTCATCGTGCAATGACTATATACTGTAAGTATATCAAACATTTAATTTTAAATATATTTGATGGATACATAAGTTATATATGTTTTCGTTTCTTATTATAATCAGATTATGATCACTCAGAGGGTACTCCACCACCTCCTGCCCATGCAACGACTTCACATGTGTCTTCCGATAGGAATTATGATGAATTTTACTATCAAGAGCATATTATATGTTGGTGTAACTCTTGTTATGGCATGTATCGAAGATCACAATTGGAATGTATTGAACATGAGGTAGAGTATGGTACTTTTGAGTGTGCACCATCACCTAGTCAACAAGATAATGCTTGGGTATGTATTTTTCATATAAATTAATGTCATTATTTTGTTTAGAAAATATATACAAAATCAAATTACTCTTGATATACAGGAATACTTGCTCGATGATGATGATGATGATAATTTTTCTCATAATGTTAATATACCTCGTACACATCATGGACTTGTTGTTCATCAATTACAAGCAGAGGTTTCTAGAAATCGTGTACCTCCTGGTTTAGAGACTAAAACAGCTGGAGATTATCCATTGTCAGCTCGTGATTGTTCTCTAGTACAAACATATGATAGAAGAAGATATGGAGGATGGAATAGAGGACCACTTCCTTTAGAGGGAGAGGTTTTCAACTTTTGGGGTAATCGCTCTATGATTGCTTCACCCACTATTACTAATGCTGGTCATGGTCTCTTTATTGTAGAGGATTTGTATGTGCCTCCGAACTCTGAAGTCACTCTTATGTCATTTTCTAGTCCTATATATGGATGGGGAGATTGGCATCGACTTTCACGTTATGTTCAAAGCATGAGTACTTATGGAATATGCTTGAACGCATCGTCCCTTACTAGTAAAAGGATTTTACATGAAAAAGATGAAAGATTATATATTGATGGAAGACGTTACATGCATGGAAATATAGCAGGTCTAATAAATAGTAGTCGAGGGTTACATAATAGTTCAAGGACTGATTGCACATTTGAGGAGCATGAAAATAGTCATGAATCACCATACATGAGTAGAGATGTATCAAGATACAATAGTTGTCAATGCTATTACTAAATTACATGGTGGTGATGAACTATTAGTGAATTATGGATGGCGTAGACCTCCAAGAGCACCTTTTAGCTAGAGAGAATGAAAATATTGTATCCATATTTAATAACTTATATATTTAATTTTATGTTTAAAGTTTACTTTTTATTCATTTATGGAATACTTATGAATTTTATTTATATGTGTACATTCCAATGTATGATGTTGATGATATTCCTCCACACCATTCACAATTGCCAATAAGACCTCATTTATTAGAAGCTTCTATGAGGAGGCTACGCAAAAGTGATGTTGTGGAGTATGCAAGGTTGAAAGATCTATATTCAAAAGAAGATAAAGTACAAGATTTGTGCGACAATGATGAAGATGATGACATGGCAGATTTTATTGAGGATTGGTATCAAAATGACAATGAGAGCATTGATATTTCTAAAAATGAGAAATATCTTCGAGAGGAATGCCTAAAGCATGTATATGGAGGAAGTTGTTTGACATGACTAAGTGCAAGCTTACTTATTCTCAATCTTTAAAATCGTTTTGGATGGAGTAATGTATCTGTTTTGACACTATTAAGGTATAATTTTCAATTTTTTGCATATATATATATATATATATATATATATATATATATATATATATATATATATATATATATATATATATATATATATATATATATATATATATATATATATATATATATATATACATGCATATATAGACATACACATAATATACATGAATGTATACACACATATAAACGTACAAACACATATACACACATACACATGTTATGAGAGTAAGGTCAAATTATACATTGTATTGAATGAAGATGTTTTGTTCATCTAGTCTTTAGAATTGTCTACCCAACCTTTAGAATCTTCTTGACACATATGTTTCTCCTATTTTAGTCGACCTAAGACCTATGCTGCTAATCTTTTGCATACAAATATTAAGTATCAGTTAGCTATGCAGGTATTAAGTCATATGTAAAATGGGAGGAGCAAATTTATCTCAAAGATTTTGAAGGATGAAAAATAGTTTTAAAGGATGGGTAGGAAAAAAGTGTCCATACAATGCAGGTTTTAATTCTTACTTTAGATAAGTTAAGAACAAGAACTTGCATTGAATGGACACTTTTTGTCTGCCCATGCTTTAAAACTATTCATGCAACTTTCGAAATATTCACGATAAATTTGATCCTCCCATTTTACATATGACTTAATACCTTCAAAGCTAACTGATACTTAATATTTGTAAATAGCTTAGCAAGACAAGTAATAGATTGACTATAAAATGGGAAACCACGAGACGATTCAATGGTCTAGATATGAAAATTTGCAAACCACAATATACAAAAATCAATTAAAAAGGAAATCAAATATACACAGCTACACATGCATACATACATATACATACATACATACACATTCATACATATATACACATACATACATACATGCATGCACATGTATACACACATACATATACATATATGAATACACATACACATACGTATATATACATATACATACGCATACATATATATACATACATATACACCTATAAAACACATATACATACATATATACATATAAACATACACATGTATATGCATCCACATGCATATACACATTCACATACACATAAGCATACACATATATAAAATTATATGCACATATATATATATGTGTGTGTGTGTGTATATTTTTTTATTTACTTTTTTTAATATATTCTTTTTTATGAACTTGCAAGTTATTATCTGAAAAGCTTTTACCAAGTCAGAATATCCTTCCTACCTCACATGATGAAATGAAGAAGATAATCAACAATCTTGGTGTAGATTATCAATGTACACATACATGTCCTAACGATTGTATTTTGTATAGAGGTGAATATGCAGACTCTTTGACATGTCCCAAATGTCAATCTCCTCGATATAAAGATGAAGAAGGTAAAATCCCAAAAAAGGTATTGAGACATTTTCCATTGGCTCCATGGATTAGACATATGTTTCAAAGCCCCGAATTATCAAAGCTTTTGACATGGGGACATGATCATAAAATTACTGATGGAATAATCAAAATTCCTCATGATAGTGTTGCTTTTCAACATATTGATTGTACATGGCCTGAATTTGCACAAAATCCACAGAATCTAAAGTTAGGAGTTGCATTAGATGGGGTTAATCCTTTCTCCATGAAATCTAGTAAATGGTCAAAATGGCGAGTGGTAGTCATAAAATACAATCTTGCATCACATCTTAGCATTAAAAAGGAACATTTAATGCTTTCAGGTTTAATCCTAGACAAAAGACAAGTTAAAGATATGAATATATATCCTGCTCCTCTCATTGACAATCTCCAAGAGTTATGGAGAGGTATTAATGTCATTGATGTATCCAAAAGTATCAATGAAAGACATATTATGGTTTGTGGTATTGTGGCTTGGACTATTCACAATTTTCCAAGATATGGTGTTTGTTCAAGTATGGATGTAATTTTTTTATTCAATATGCATATAAATAAATGTGATTTAATCTAATTACATTTTTATCATTTTCATGATGCAAGAATATCTACTAAGGGTTATAAAGCTTGTCCATATTTTGGTGATTGGTTGAGATCAATCTATAGTAAGAATCTCAAAAAAAATATTTATCTTCGATATCGATGATTCTTGCCTGATGATCATCCATTAAGATCTAAAGGAGAAGCGATACATTTTAATGGAAAGCTTGAAACAGGTCAGTGTCCAAAACCTATGATGCCTATGGATTGGTATAAAAAATGGATAGATGGACCTCTCATAGATCTAGAATCACAAATCTTCAGTGATGATGAAGATAATGAGTATGTGAAGAGAGGTAAAGGAAAATTGGCACTCGCAGAGAACATATCAATATGGTATTCTTTGGAGTACTGGAAAGAGTTAAAAGTATGTCATCTTCTTGATCGTATGCATGTATTCAAGAATATTGGTTATTCACTATGGCAGCATCTTCTTAGACTAAAAGATACCATAGCATCAAGAAATGATTTGAAAGATCAAAACTCAAAACCAAAGTTATGGCTAGTTTTTGATAGACATCGATAGGAAACGACTTATGCACCTGCTCCTTGGGTACTTACAACAAAAGAGATACATACTATCAACAATAGGATTCAATTGATTAGGACTCCTAAAAGATATGGAGCATCTTTTCAAAACATGTTTACTATGGATGATAAGAGCTTATCTAGGTTAAAGACCCATGACTGGCATAACTTTTTGAAACATATTTTACCTTTGGTTATCCATGGATCTACAACAAAAGGAGTACGAGATGTCATCTATTGTCTTGGATCGCTTATAAGGTAATTATGATACTTTTATATTTAATATGTATGAATATTGGATATCTTTTATTTTTTAATTAACTTCATTATAATTTTTTTTATGATATGTATATGTGGATTACATCAAAAGAGATTGACAAAAACTCGATCCCACAGAAAAAATGTGAATGCAAAGAGCTACTATGTTTGATGGAGAAAGAGCTTCCTACTTCATTTTCTGAAATTCAGGTTCATTTATTAGTCCATCTTGTAGATGAAATAGAGATTGCAGGTGTTGTCAACACTCGATGGATGTTTTGGGTCGAGCAATTTATGGGAATATGAAAAGGTTATGTGCGACAAAGAGCGAAACCAAAAGGATCCATGGCAAAGGGTTGGATGCTTGAAGAGTGCATGTATTACATTAGTGAGTACCTTGAAAGAGTTCATGAAGAAGCTCCACGTGCATGGACCTACGAGTCTTCTTCAAAAATAATAGATGAGGTATTATCAGGTAAAGGAGTTCCATTTATATTTACATTTCAAGAAAAAAATGATGTTTCTACTTTTGTAGCATGTAATAGCGAATGCATGCAAGCATTCCTTAGGGAGTACGAATAGGAACTTCAAAATCTCTAAACTAAAAGGTGAAGAAACAAAAGATATAGATGTAATCTCCATAATAATGAGATTACAAATATATCTTCTTTCACGGATTGGCTATATAGTCGTTTGCAATGCGCCAACACAAATGATGAAGAAATCTCAGATGAGCAGAGAGAGTTAAAGATAGCTTATGAATGAAAGGTAATTTTATTTTAATAATATTATGTTTTCTTCATAAATGTATATTAGTTTCTATTTACTAATTTAATCTCTTTTGCAGGCTCGAATGTTCACTAATATGTGGGCTTTTGGATAGCATATTTAGAATCAAAACCATTGATTCTTTACGTCAGACAGAGGATTCTAGTATTGTTGCTTCTTTCAAGCAACTATCACATGCTAGCTCAAAAGACACGAACCTTATAGATGACAAACTTGGTTACGTAGGAACTATTGTTGGTATCTATGAAATTTCATTCCGTACATTCAAACAGGTAGAAAACAGTTTATATTTTTTATGATAGGGTTAGTTATTTTTCTAAGCACTTAATAATGGGTTTTTGTTTTTATATATTTTGATAGGTCATTTTGAAGGTTGACAGGTTCGAGCCTAGTATAAAGGTAGTAATTCCACATTAAGAAAGGAATTATCTGGGTTTTGGGCAATTGATTCTTCCAAGGTAATATGATCTACTAAAGAACAATATATTCTTCCTAGGCATATTGACAAAGCATTTTTTTATAAAAACCTAGATGCTCACCAAGCTTGGTGGCAAGTCATTCATGTTCAAACCTAGAGGTAGGTCATTGTTTGAATAGTTTATTGTTAGAGAGATCAAAGAAAGTCCTCTTGATGATTCAGCATCAGATATTGATACATGAACATCTGAAAGAGAAATTAGAATCATTATACGTGATAATGATACTAATCTTTTTGATGAAGAGGATAATACTCTACATGCTGATTCTACTGATGAGGAAGATGAACTAACAAAAATCGTTATTAATACATCAATAGATGATGTGACTCATGAGAACACACATTTAAAAATAGAAGAAATAAATGAAATCAATAAGGATAATGAAGATGAGACTATATTGATGTCTTACCAAAATGATAAGATAGTAAATTCTACTCTAGTTATCGATCAATAACTTGAAGCTTCTGAATGGATATCAGATAAAAGGTTTTAATTCAACTTGAATAATGATGAATCCTATTAGAGAGATGAAATCATGTTCTTTTAAGTTAGAACATGAAGCTCGAGGGTATGCCTAATTATTTTATATATAGCTTTATCTTTGAGGAGCAAATTTTTATCATGTATGTATGCATATGTGTGTGTATTCATGTGTATTATATGTATACATGTGTTAGTATGCATATATATGTATTTCATGTATATGCATGTGTGTGCATACATTTGATATATGTATACATGTGTTAGTATGCATATGTGTATATATGCATATGCATTTGTGTACATATTCATGTATTCATGTAATATATGCAAGTGTTTATAATTGTGTATGCATGTATAAGTATACATTTGTGCATGTAGGCATGTATATGTGATGTGTACACACACACACACACACACACACACATATATATATATATATATATATATATATATATATATATATATATATATATATATATATATATATATATATATATATATATATATATATATATATATATATATATATATATATATATGTGTGTGTGTGTGTGTGTGTGTGTGTATGTGTCTATGTGTAAATGTGTACATGTAAATATGTATGCATGTATATATATTTATGTGTGCATTTAGGAATGTATGTGTGATGCATAATGTATCTACTCCATTTTATAGTTATGTATGTGTATCTACATGATGCGTATATATCTTTATATATATTATGATCCTTGTTGATTCGAGCAGCTATATATAGAGGCATAATGTTGGGAGGAGAGACATCTCTCTAGTACGACATTGGAGGAATAGATGCAATGTGTACATACACTTCAATCATATAGCTAAAAGGCTAAATTAGAGTTTCTAAATTAGAGGCTTTAAAACCCTAATATCAAAATTAGTGTTTTCAAATTAAGATTTTTAAAATAGGATTTATTTATTTATTTATTTATATATAGATATCTAACTATATATATATATATATATATATATATATATATATATATATATATATATATATATATATATATATATATATATATATATATATATATATATATATATATATATATAGATAGATAGATAGATATATCAATATGCATGTATCTATGTATGTGTTTCTATATGTGCATATGCATGTCTGTATGTATGTGTATCTATATGTTTGTATGCATGTGTTGTGTGTATATATATATATATATATATATATATATATATATATATATATATATATATATATATATATATATATATATATATATATATATATATATATATATATATGTGTGTGTGTGTGTGTGTGTGTGTGTGTGTAAATATGATTATATGAGTCTATGTGTGTGTACATATGATTATGTATGTTTATGTGTATGTGTATGTGAGTATATGTATGTGTCTATGTGTATTCATTATATGTGTGATATTGCATGCATGTGTATGTGTGTGTAAAAATGTGCATGTATGTGTGTGTATGTATAAATTCTTTTCTCTCTCTCTCTCTCATATACATACATACATACATAAACACACATACTCATGTCCATGTATATATACATAAAAGCAATGTGTACCGTGCATTATCGCGACAATGAGCCATAAGTGTCTGCATCTCTTTTAGACACCACTTATGCGACCATCCTATCCCAAAACTCTATCTCAAGTGAACTAAGTACATATTTTTTATCCCTTTCATCATGCTCATTACAAAAATAAAAAAAAACATGCAAATAAAACATAAGATATTTATTTCAATTTCTATGTAAACTTTATACTTACTTCCACTGTAAGTGGACAAGGTGCAGGTAAGAGTCGCATAATGCCCGCATTCTCCTCTTGAACTCCAATCCATTCCCTATGTACAAAATGTTCCCATCTGGCTCGATATCGCACTCTAGCCCTAAGGTGCCTATGCATGTCCTCATAGGCACCTATGCTCTGCTATCATGATGTGGAGGTGGTATAGGTGTCCTGAAAATAGATAGATGAAAATAAATAAAAATATGTGTTATAATATCATTAAAAAAGTTTATGAAAAAAAACATGCCTATGAACAGATAGTTGTCTTCTTACATGTGGATCCGCAGAAGAGCCCTCCTCTAATCCCTAGGTAAGCATCTGGATCGTATAAATCAGCTCATCATCACGCTTCTCTGAGTACTCATGCATATGATCCCTAGAGTATCAGGCGGAACTCTTGCTCTCATAAGACTTTCTATGAGTGAGTTTTGCCTTTCTCTCTCTACTAGGATCCATAATACTTATACATATAAAACAAAATGGGTTAGAAATCAATATATATATGTGTATATGTGTATGTAGGTGTATATGTGAGTGTGTATGCATGTAAGCATGTATGTATATATATGCATGTGAATTATGTATGCAAATATGTCTGTCTATGCATATATATGTGTGTGTGTGTGTGTATCCATGTCTGTGTATGTGTGTGTGTCTATGTGTGTGTGTGTTTGTGTATATATACGTGTGTATCTGTATATATGTGTCTATGCATGTGTATGTATCTGTGTAAATGTGTGTGGATGTGTGTATGTGTCTATGTAAGTGTGCATGTGTCTATGTGTGTATGTGAGTGTCTATGTGTGTATATAGGTGTGTATTTGTATATATATATATATATATATATATATATATATATATATATATATATATATATATATATATATATATATATATATATATATATATATATATATATATATATATATATATATATATATATATATATATATATATATATTTATATATATACACACACACACACACATATATATATATATATATGTGTGTGTGTCTATATGCATGTGTATGTGTGTGTGTAAGTTTGTATGTGTGTGGATGTGTGTATGTGTGTGTAAAAGTATGTATGTGACTATGTGTGTATGTGTTTTCTTATATATGTGTGTGTATCTCTCTATGTGTAAGTTTGTATGTGTGTATGTGTGTATATATATGTGTGTGTCTCTGTATGTGCATATGTATGCATGTATGTGTATATGTGTGTATTTCTATTTACATGCGTGTGTATGCATATATATGTGTGTATGTGTGTGTCCCTCTCTACGTGTGTGTGTGTCTATGTGTGTACATGTATCTGTGTGTATGTGTGTGTATGCATGTAAGCATGTATGTATGCATATGCATGTGCATTATGTATGCATATGTATGCATGTGTGTATATGTGTGTGTATGTCTCTCTACATGTGTATGTGTGTATGTGTGTATGCATATGTATGCATGATTGTGTGTATGTGTGCATGCATATGTATGCATGTGTGTGTATGTGTGTCTATTCATGTAATTATGTATGTATGCATATGTATATGCATTATGTGTGTATGTTTCTATGTGTGTATGTGTGTGTGTATGTGTATGTGTGTATGTGTGTATGTGTGTGTGTATGTGTGTGTGTATGTGTGTCTATGTGTGTGTGTGTCTATGTGTGTATGTGTGTGTATGCATATGTATGTGTGTGTAAAGCTGTGTGTTTATGTGTGTGTATGTATGTGTATGTGTCTATGTGTATGTATGTGTCTATGTGTGTGTATGTGTATGCATGTATCTATGCATATGCATGTGCATTATGTATGCATATGTATGCATATGTGTGTGTAGGTGTGTGTATGTGTCTATGTGTGTGTATGTGTCTATCTGTGTGTATGTGTATGCATGTATCTATGCATATGCATGTGCATTATGTATGCATGTAAGTATGTATGTATGCATATGTATGCATGTATGTGTATGTGTGTGTATGTCTGTCTATGTGTGTGTATGTGTGTCTGTGTCTATGTGATTATGTGTATGTGTGTATGCATGTGTATGTGTGTGTATGCATGTAAGCATGTATGTATGCATATGCATGTGCATTATGTATGCATATGCATGTATGTGTGTGTATGTGTGTGTATCTATATATATGTGTTTGTATCCATGTGTATGTGTGTGTGTAAATGTGTGTGGATGTGTGTGTGTGTGTGTGTAAGTGTGTGTGTAAGTGTGTGTGTAAGTGTGTGTGTCTAGGTGTGTGTGTGTATGTGTGTGTATGTGTGTGTATGTGTATGTGTATGTGTGTGGGTGTGTCTGTGTGTGTATGTGTGTGTGTCTGTGTGTATATACGTGTGTATCTATATATGTGTCTCTGTGCATGTGTATGTGTGTGTGAATGTGTCTGGATGTGTGTGTGTGTAAGTGTGTATGTGTCTATAAGTGTGTATGTGTCTATGTGTATGTGTATGCATGTATGTATGCATATGCATGTGCATTATGTATGTGTATTTATGCATATGTGTGTGTATGCATTTAAGTATGTATGTATGCATATGCATATGCATTATGTGTGTATGTGTGTACGTGTCTATGTGTGTATGTGTGTATGTGTCTATGTGTCTATGTGTGTATGTGTGTGTATATGTGTGTGTATGTGTATGTGTGTGTCTATGTTTGTATGTGTGTGTATGTGTGTATGCATGTGTATGTGTGCAAACCTATGTGTATATGTGTGCGTATTGTGTGTGTGTGTGTCTATGTGTGTATGTTTCTATGTGTGTGTATGTGTATGCATGTATCTATGCATATGCATGCGCATTATGTATGCATGTAAGAATGTATGTATGCATCATACATAATGCATATGCATTATGTATGCATGTATGTGTATGTGTGTTATGTCTCTCTATGTGTTTGTGTGTGTATGCATATATGTGTGTGTATGTGTGTATGTGTGTATGTGTGTATGTGTGTGTATGTGTGTGTATGTGTGTATGCATGTGTATGTGTGTATGCATCATTATGTGTGTATGTGTCTATGTGTGTATATGTGTGTGTATATGTGTGTGTATATGTGTGTGTATGTGTGTGTGTGTGTGTCTATGTGTGTATGCATGTGTATGTGTGTAAATCTGTGTGTATATGTGTGTGTATGTGTGTGTGTGTCTATGTGTGTGTATGTTTCTATGTGTGTGTATATGTATGCATGTATCTATGCGTATACATGTGCATTATGTATGCATATGTTTGTGTATGCATGTAAGTATGTATGTATGCATATGCATTATGTATGCATATGAATATGCATTATGTATGCATATGTATGCATGTATGTGTATGTGTGTGTATGTCTCTCTATGTGTGTATGCATATATGTGTGTTTATGTGTGTATGTGTGTGTATATGTGTATGTGTATGTGTGTATGCATGTGTATGTGTGTGTATGCATGTAAGCATGTATGTATGCATATGCATGTGCAATATGTATGCATATGCATGTGCAATATGTATGCATATGTATGCATGTGTGTGTATGTGTGTGTATGCATGTAAGTATGTATGTATGTATGTATATATGTATGTATGCATATGCATATGCATTACGTATGCATATGCATATGCATTATGTATGCATATGCATATGCATTATGTATGCATATGCATATGCATATACATTATGTATGCAAATGCATATGCATTATGTATGCATATGCATATGCATTATGTATGCATATGCATATGCATTATGTATGCATATGCATATGCATTATGTATGCATATGTATGCATGTATGTGTATGTCTCTCTATGTGTGTGTGTGTATGCATATATATGTGTGTATGTGTATGTGTGTGTATGTGTGTGTATGTGTGTGTATGTGTGTGTATGTGTGTGTATGCATGTAATCATGTATGTATGCATATGTATAATTGTATGTGTATGTGTGTGTATGTCTCTTTACGTGTGTGTATGCATATATATATGTGTGTATGTGTATGTGTGTATGTGTGTATGTGTGTATGTGTGTATGTGTGTATGTGTGTATGTGTGTATGTGTGTATGTGTGTATGTGTGTATGTGTATGTGTATGTGTGTGTATGAGTGTGTATGTGTGTGTATGTGTGTGTGTATATGTGTGTATATGTGTGTGGTCTCTATGTGTGTATGTGTCTGTGTGTCTATGTGTGTGTGTATTTGTGTGTGTATGTGTGTATGTGTCTGTATCCATATATATATGTGTCTATATGCATGTATATGTGTTTGTGTAAATGTGTGTCGATGTGTGTGTGTGTGTGTGTAAGTGTGTATGTGTCTATGTGTATGGGTATATGTGTGTGTGTATGTGTATGTGTGTATGTGTGTATGTGTGTGTTTCGATGTGTGTATGCATGTGTCTATGTCTGTATATATGTGTGTGTATGCATGTGTATTATGTGTGTATGTAAATTAGTGTGTATATATATTTGTGTGTGTATGTGTGTGTGTCTATGTGTATGTGTGTGTGTCTATGTGTATGTGTGTGTGTCTATGTGTGTATATGTGTGTGTATGCATATGTATGTGTGTGTATGTGTGTGTATTTGTGTGTATGTGTGTGTATGTGTGTGATGTGTGTGTATGTGTGTGTATGTGTGTGTATGTGTGTGTATGTGCGTGTGTGCATACCTGGCTTCACACTATGTGTTGATCTCTCTCTCTCTTGATTGCTCTCTCTCTCTCTCTCTCTCTCTCTCTCTCTCTCTCTCTCTCTCTCTCTCTCTCTCTCTCTCTCTGTGTGTGTGTGTGTGTGCGTGCGCATCCAAATCTTGGCACAAATGTGCTTGGAGAAATCAAAAATTTTTTTTAACATTCCAGAGTGTCGCTTATGCGACGCCGGTGGATTCTTAAAATGAAGAGTACCTCTGAAGAGAGTAGTCCCGCCAATGGGAGTACCTCTCGCAGGAATAGTCCCGCCAAAGGGAGTACCTCTCGTAGGAATAGTCTCACCAAAGAGAGTACCTCTGGCAGGAGTAGTCCTCCCAAAGGGAGTGGCACCGATGAGGCTAAGGGGAGTGCTACCATGAGTTATCTAGTATTGTGACTCTCTAGCCATATAAGAAGGAGGCACCTAAGATAGAAACTCCATAAAGTGCTCCTCTTTGACGGAATGCAGTTGTTGATATATTTAGGTAGTGATGTGTGTGAACACACTAGGACTGCTAGGGCACTTTTTTCCCTCTTTAGGAGGTTTTTTTCCACCAACTTGTATATATGCCTATTGCCCTAGTGGGCGAGTTATCTTTGTACATTCTAGTGGTAGTACATTCAGTATTATGTGTTGTGTTCCAAGCTTCTTCTTCTTCCTTGTGTTGTTTGTGTGCTTCCACAGACATTTAACTCCAACAATTCGTATCAGAGTAGGTTTCTGCTTCATCTAGAGCGTCATCCACACCTCTCTAATTGTAGTCACAGAATCCCATGAATTTTGGTGAGCATACTCAATGTGTTTCGGAGATCAAAACAGCTTCTCTGTGTGGTGCTAAAATCGCGAACTAAGCTTGTTTCAGCCTCCGAACACACTATCATAGCACTTGTGCAGGCTATTTCGACTTTCTATGCCAAAGGTATATACTAGTTTCGGTTCGCCAATATAAGCATCTCGATGTCACTTACAAGTTTAGTAGAATTTGTTTGGGTAGTTCTGTTGAGCTTTTTGAGGTACGGTCAATTTTTTGCATCAAGGTATTTTAGTCACCGGCCATGGTTGAAAGCAATGATGTATTCCATATGTTGGTTGTTGAGGATAAGTTGGATGGTACCAACTACCCGTTATGGGCTTATATGATGTGACATGTATTGGTTGCAAAAGGACTATGGAACATTGTGCAAGGTGTTGAAAAACGTCCTATCACACTTGCAATTGTTACAATTGCAGGGACTGAAGCTGATGCAGAAGATGTCAAAGATGATGATATTCAATAAATTCCTATTCGCGTTGCGGTTTCTACTGCATCTATTGTAGAGCAAATTTGTTGGGATGGCAATGATGCCCAGGCATATGCATGATAGCTTTCTCTATCAAACGTGCCATTACTCCTCACTTTTGCTCTTAAAAAATAGGTAAGGATTCTTTGGATACACTTACCACATTGTACCAAGCTAGGAATGAGGCTCGTGTTGCTTACCTCAAAAAACAGTTGGAGAGTGAGCACATGAATGAAGGTGATTCTATGGATAATTTTCTAACAAAGATGAAAGACTTGAAGGAATAGTTGATTTCCATTGATCACGTTATACTAGATAGCTCACTTGTGCATACTGTTCTATGGTGCAGTATTGGCTACTGGGATTCACTTCGGGTTGAGCCATGATGGGACATACGTTCGCCATATGGTCACCTCCACAAGTATAGTACCATTTAATTGGGGCAAATCTTGGGATTTGTTTGCTAGAGACACCTAGTTTTTGAGCTACTTTCTCAACGAGTTCCTAAATAGATATGGATTGCGAGGAAGAGAGGCTAATAGAACTATCTGAATCTTTGTAGAGTTTTGAAAGTTCTAATTCCTCCCCTAGGTTATCCTCGATGTCGATGCACATCCACACATACACTTCTATGGTCCTAGGGTCTTTCAAGTACACATATGATCTCAACTTTGTACTCAGCAGTAGGAATAAAGCCACTTGTTTGGCTGGTGTGGGTAACTCAGGAAAAGGGCACCTCTCTAAGTATCGCCTAAACTTTCTTCCTGCAAATTTGTTGGGATGGCAATGATGCCCAAGCATATGCATTGATGGCTTCCTCTATCAAACATGCCATTACTCCTCACATTTGCTCTTACAAAATAGGTAAGGATTCTTTGGATACACTTACCACATTGTACCAAGCTAGGAATGAGGCTCCTGTTGCTTACTTCAAAAAACAGTTGGAGAGTGAGCACATGAATGAAGGTGATTCTATGGATAAATTTCTAACAACGATGAAAGACTTGAAGGAATAGTTGATTTCCGCTGACCAGATTATACTAGATAGCTCACTTGTGCATACTGTTCTATGGTGCAGTATTGGCTACAGGGATTCACTTGGGGTTGAGCCATGATGGGACATACGTTCCCCTTATGGTCACCTTCGAAAGTATAGCACCGCTTAACTGGGGCAAATCTTGGGATTTGTTTGCTAGAGACACTTAGTTTTTTAGCTACTTTCTCAGCGAGTTCCTAAATAGATGTGGATTGCGGCGAAGAGAGGCAAATAGAACTATTTGAATCTTTGTAGATTTTTGAAAGTTCTAATTCCTCCCCTAGGTTATCCTCGTTGTCGATGCACATCCGCACACACTCTTCTATGGTCCTAGGGTCTTTCGAGTACACATATGATCTCAACTTTGTACTCAGCAGTCCATCTAGGAATAAAGCCACTTCTTGGGCTCATGTGGGTAACTCACGAATAGGGCACCTCTCTAAGTATTGCCTAAAGCTTCTTCCTGCAAATTTGTTGGGATGGCAATGATGCCGAGGCATATGCATTGATAGCTTTCTCTATCAAACATGCCATTACTCCTCACATTTGCTCTTACAAAATAGGTAAGGATTCTTTGGATACACTTACCACATTGTACCAAGCTAGGAATAAGCCTCGTGTTGCATACCTCAAAAGACAGTTGGAGAGCAAGCACATGAATGAAGGTGATTCTATGGATAATTTTCTAACAAAGATGAAAGACTTGAAGGAATAGTTGATTTCCACTAATCAAGTTATACCAGATAGCTCACTTGTGCATACTCTTCTATGGTGCAGTATTGGCTACTAGGATTCACTTTGGATTGAGCCATGATGGGACATAGGTTCGCCATATGGTCACCTCCACAAGTATAGCACCGCTTAACAGGGGCAAATCTTGGGATTTGTTTGCTAGAGACACCTAGTTTTTTAGCTACTTTCTCAGCGAGTTCCTCAATAGATGTGGATTGCGAGGAAGAGAGGCTAATAGAACTATCTAAATCTTTGTAGATTTTTGAAAGTTCTAACTCCTCCCCTAGGGGCTTTAAAACCCTATTATCAAAATTAGTGTTTTCGAATTAGGATTTTTGAAATAGGATTTATTTATTTATTTATATATATATATATATATATATATATATATATATATATATATATATATATATATATATATATATATATATATATATATATATATATATATATATATATATATATATATATATAGATATAGATATAGATATAGATATAGATATAGATATAGATAGATAGATAGATAGATAGATAGATAGATAGATAGATAGATATATCAATATGCATGTATGTATGTATGTGTATCTATATGTGTGTATGCATGTGTTGTGTGTGTGTGTGTGTATATGCATGTATGTGTGTATATATATATATATATATATATATATATATATATATATATATATATATATATATATATATATATATGTAAATATGATTATATGAGTCTATGTGTGTGTACATATGATTATGTATGTGTATGTGAGTATATGTATGTGTCTATGTGTATTCATTATATGTGTGTAATTGCATGCATGTGTATGTGTCTGTAAAAATGTGCATGTATGTGTGTGTATGTGTAAATGTGTATGTATGTGTATATGTGTGTAAATGTGCATGTATGATGTATATTTGTACCTCTAGTCTTACTCTTTTCTCTCTCTCTCTCATATACATACATACATACATAAACACACATACTCATATCCATGTATATATACATAAAAGCAATGTGTACCATGCATTATCGTGACAATGAGCCATAAGTATCCACATCTCTTTTAGACACCACTATGCGACCATCCTATCCCAAAACTCTATCTCAAGTGAACTAAGAACGTATTTCTTATCCCTTTCATCATGCTCATTACAAAAATAAAAAAAATCATGTAAATAAAACATAAGATATTTATTTCAATTTATATGTTAAATTTATACTTAGTTCCACTGTAAGTGGACAAGGTGGAGGTAACAGTGGCATAATGCTCGCATTCTCCTCTTGAACTCCACTCCATTCCCTATGTACAAAATGTTCCCCTCTGGCTCTATATCGCACTCTAGCCGTAAGGTGCATATGCATGTCCTCATAGGCACCTATGCTCTGCTATCATGATCTGGAGGTGGTATAGGTGTCCTGAAAATAGATAGATGAAAATAAATAAAAATATGTGTTACAATATCATTAAAAAAGTTTATAAAAAAAACATGCCTATGAGCAGATAGTTGTCTTCTTGCATGTGGAGCCACAGAAGAGCCCTCCTTTGATCACTGGGTAAGCATCTGGATCGTATAATCCAGCTCATCATCACGCTTCTCTGAGTACTCATGCATGATGATCCCTAGAGGATCAAGCGGAACTCTTGCTCTCATAAGACTTTTTATGAGTGAGTTTCGCCTTTCCCTCTCTACTAGGATCCGTAATACTTATACATATAAAACAAAATGGGTTAGAAATCAATATATATATATGTACATATGTATGTGTGTATATGTGTATGTAGGTGTATATGTGAGTGTGTATGCATGTAAGCATGTATGTATGCATGTAAGCATGTATGTATGCATATGCATGTGAATTATGTATGCAAATATGTCTGCCTATGCATATATATGTGTGTGTGAGTGTCCATGTCTGTGTATGTGTGTGTGTCTATATGTGTGTGTTTGTGTATATATACGTGTGTATCTGTATATATGTGTCTATACATGTGTATGTATCTGTGTAAATGTGTGTGGATGTGTGTATGTGTCTGTGTAAGTGTGCATGTGTCTATGTGTGTATATAGGTGTGTATTTGTATATATATATGTCTATATGCATGTGTATGTGTGTGCGTAAGTCTGTATGTGTGTGGATGTGTGTATGTGTGTGTGAAAGTCTGTATGTGTCTATGTGTGTATGTGTTTGTTTATATATGTGTGTGTATCTCTCTATGTGTAAGTTTGTATGTGTGTATGTGTGTGTGTATATATGTGTGTGTCTCTGTATGTGCATATGTGTGTGTATGTGCATATGTATGCATGTATGTGTATGTGTGTGTATTTCTCTTTACATGCGTGTGTATGCATATATATATGTGTGTATGTGTGTGTCTCTCTCTACGTGTGTGTGTGTGTCTATGTGTGTATATGTGTCTGTGTGTATGTGTGTGTATGCATGTAAGCATGTATGTATGCATATGCATGTGCATTATGTATGCATATGTATGCATGTGTGTGTATGTGTGTATGTCTCTCTACATGTGTATGTGTGTATGCATATGTATGCATGTGTGTGTATGTGTGTGTATTCATGTAATTATGTATGTATGCATATGCATATGCATTATGTGTGTATGTTTCTATGTCTGTATGTGTGTGTGTATGTGTGTCTATGTGTGTGTGTCTATGTGTGTATGTGTGTGTATGCATATGTATGTGTGTGTAAATCTGTGTGTTTATGTGTGTGTATGTATGTGTATGTGTCTATGTGTATGTATGTGTCTATGTGTGTGTATGTGTATGCACGTATCTATGCATATGTGTAGAAGAGTGTATATGAGTGACAAAAAGAGGATGGATTAGTCTAAAACTGGTAATCAGCAAACCCTCATCTAAACTTAGGCTATGGAAGATCCTAAATTAGATATGTTTGTGAAAAGATCATATACTTACAAAATTAGCAAAGAGTGATAACATGTTGCTATCAAAAATCCTCATAATCATGTGAACACACCTTCTCTAACACCTCATCTAAATGCATGTAGCATGCATGTACTGATTCTCCTTTAGATATGCCGAATATGTCTCCTCGTGATATGGATGCCACTGCCTCTAGAAACTCCAAGTAGTACCTATGTGCATAAAGAGAATATGTACCTAAATTCTTAACATAAGATGCAAATCTTATGTTAACCTCCATCCACTATCTTTGAAGTACATCGAAATCCTCATCTAGAAGACAATCTTCAAATACATTGTGTAGATAATTGATGCACACCACCAAGCTACTAATGGGCAAGTCCTCTCCATAAGCAAGAGTGTGAGCACACTCTTCTCCAAGAAGAACTCCATAGCTACTCCTCAACATGCTCCTAGAGTGCACCATGGTTGCCCCATGTGTGCTAGAGCACCACCTCTACTGAGGGCAAAAAAATTGGTGTTGCCAATTGGTGTAGGATGACTCAAAAGTGACCCAAGGCCTTTCTTATATAGCCTTCCAAAGCTCTTGCAAAAAACTAAAAAAAAGCTCTTTATTTTAATCATCGCTTTTCAAATTGCTTTTGCTTTATTTTAAGTGAGTTTTCTTTATTTCTAAAGTTGCTTTTCGCTAACTTTAAAAATAACTTCTTGAATTGCTTTTTCGCACTTCTAACTACCTGATGAATGGTCTGACAACATTTTTGTGATCCTCATGCTGAGAGCTATCATATGAGGTCAAAACCCTAAATTAGTAGAAAGTTGGGATTAGGGTTTTCTCCGAAATCTGATCTCTGATGATTGAATGTCATATACCATTGGAAAGCTCTCTTCAAGCTCTACAAAATAGGCTCATAAAAATTTTACCCATTTTTGTGCCAAAAATAACTAAGTACCAAAATTAGGGTTTTTGCCTAAATGGATTTTGGACTCATGTGACACTGTTTTCCAATATTATCCTTCTAGAAAATCTTAGATCTTCAAGACTTAAATCCGGATAGTTATATTATATCTTTGGGAATCAAAATTACTTGGTAAACGTTTGTTCCAAGTTATTACCCAAATTCCTTGCTCATGTTAGCTTACCAAGTTCTTCCAAAGGGTATAATACTGATCTATCTTAAACCAAACTTCACTTTATACAATAGATAGTTGAATATACTAACTTTTTAGATATCAAACACTTTTCAAAGAGGAAAAAATTATATCTTTCTTAACCAATTCCTTCCAAACCTCAAACTATCTGAGAAACAATACTTATCAAACCATTAAAACAAGTTCTTGTTAGATCTTCTATCTATTAAATTATTCAAGTTTTGATTTCTTTAAACTCCAAAGACTTGCAAGGAACATACTTCTTTCTAGGCATCATATCTACGACCTTTCTAGGAGCTTAACAGTTTTTAATAATTTACTCATATCATCAAACATTCAAAAAACAATATTATATCATTGAAGATTTGAATAGGCTTGACTTGAATCGGGCTCCTCACTACTAGAGTTTAACAAAAGAAAACTCCCTAAAATTATGATCCTCATATTCTCCATATCTAATTCATTTTAAAGTTAGTTATGCATTCTATGAAAAATAATGTTTCTTCTTAAGAGGATAAATGATATCCTTTCTTGTCAAGGTAAAACCATTTTATTTCCTTTAACCTTTTTAAATACAACCTTTTATCTAATTGATTCAAGGAGGTACATCTCTTTACCTCTTAATGGACCTAAGCCTTACTCTAAATGTTCTTATCTTTATGGATTATCATGTTTTTTCTATTCGATCTTTAGTCTCTTTTCTCCTCGACCATCACAAAAAATTCTTAGCGGAAGCAGTTCCCACTTTCCCATACTAGAGATTTGTTTCTCCAATCCATAGAACTACATCCTTAATATGTCTATCTTCATTTTATTCTCAATGCTCTGTGTTTGTTTCCTATGATCATGAATTCCATGTTGAAATTCCTTAGCATTATATTCATGAAAGCAAAGACTAAGGTTTCTAAATCTCAATCCAATTTATACCTCAAAGATTTCTTTGGTCCACCTTTAAACATTTCCTTGGCATGATTCATCAAACCATTAAAGCTTTTATTCCTTTGATTATTTTAAGCCACTTTGATTTCCCAAAATTCTTCTACCCAAGTTGACTTGAGATAAGACCAAGTCTTCTCTCCTTTAGATCCCTTGTTTAATGATATATTCCCATGTGATCTTCTTCACATCTTTAACTTGTACCTTCATGTGTTTACATGTTTGCTTCAGAATTTTACATCTTGTTGATGTTCTTAGAGACTTTCACTATTATTTCTCTAGAGATTTACAATTATATGCCATCCATATGAATGAACCAAGTTTTCATGCTTACCTATCCAAACTTTTGTAATCCATCTTATCCCTTCTCAAGTACATTATCATGAATATACTTCAAGATTTAGACTAGCTTATACTTTGGTTATTCCCAAATTGGAATTCTTTTGTGAATTCCATCCTTGCATATCCTCTATTTAAGTTGTTTAAGTTTAAATCTCGATCCTTATTAGGTACTTGATATCAAATATATCCCCAAACATTTTTTTCACAGACAAGGAATACATCTTTTTACTTCGAAGTATCATATTAATGGTACCGTTGTTCCCACCACTATATCCAAGTGGATTTGAACTCATGATCTCTCATGCAAGAGTTTAATGGGCTAAACAGTTGGCCTAAAATATGTGGTTGAGGACTACTTTATAATCTTCCTACTTATGGCGTTGTTCTTTTGAGAGAATTTTCAAGTTCCCTATGCAACCATGAAGCAATAGTGGTTTCAAAGACACTCTCACAAAAGCTCAGTTTTTTTAAACAACTAAATATCTGAGACTATGAAGATTAAAACCAACATCTTTTGCACACATAACGTAGACCTTGAGGCCTTATCAATGCACATTATTCGACTTAAAATGGTTACTCCTACTAGAAGGAATAATATCTCCAAGATAGACATTTTATGGTCTTCACTTGACATAGGTAGATAGAAATGTGCTCATTCTTGAATCTGGTTCACTTAAATTATGCAGAGAAATAAGAGAAGATTGGAACCAACTTTAGAAGACTTGATACAATTTCTAAAAAAATGAAAAATTATAGAGAATGAATGAGATATGATAAATTAACTCTTCTCAACACTCAAAGAAATCTAGAACACTCACATAGAAATATGTGTGCTAGCTATGGCTGCATAAACTTCAATCAAATCACCCAAGCTAACAAGGAGAGGGCTTGCTTAGTTTAGGGGCCTACTAGCTTGCTTCCCAAGAATATCTAAGTGCACAAAAATGCATGGGATCTACAATTCAAATATAATTATGTGTAGATATAGGGATGGAAATATTTTGTATAAGTTAGGAATCACCTTTCCTAAATTAAAGGAAATTACTCACACCTAAGTGTGATTCAAATTTTGGTTGTTCAAGGGAGAATTCAAATTCAAATTAAGTGATGATATCTTTGTGCTTGAAGGCTTGCTCCATGAGGATCCAACTGACATTATTTTGATGGTCAAATTTAGACTAAGGTTGAATCTTGTATCTTGACACTCCCCGTCAAGCTTCAAGCTTTAACTCTTCATCCTTGCTTTGACAATCCAATGCCTTGCTAGCTTCATTGATTTCAAAGCTTTGGAGAACATGTTAGAACATTGGTCGTTGGTACTTATATGCTCGACTGAACTTCCTTAGCCAACACCTTCTCTCGAATGTAATGATAATGTACCTCTATGTGTTTTCTTATAGCATGGAACATTCAATTAGTAGATGCATACATACTACTCATATTTTCATGCATGATTGGAAATTTATTAACCTACATGTTTAACTCAATCATTACCTCCTTGAGCCACATAAGCTCACAAATCACGTGAGCTAATGTCCTACATTGAGCTTTAGTGGATGAAAGGGCAATTATGGCCTATTTCTTTGCCATTCAAGAGATTACTTTCTTGCCAAGCATCACAACATATCCACTTGTGCTTCTTCTATCTTCTTTGGATCCTCCCAGTCAACATCTTTATATGCTTTCACCTAGAATTCATCTTCAAAAGGATAAAATAAACTTTCATTGAGTGTACCCTTGATATACTTGAGCAATCTATTTGCTACAAGTAAATGTAAAACTCTAGGTGTGTGCATGAATTGAGATAGCACACCAATTGTATATGCTAGGTCTCACCTCGTAGTAGTTGCATAGTTCCATGATCCAACTATAGGCCTATATAAAAGTTGATCTTTTACTTCATTACCTTCTATAGAGGTCAATTTTGTATTCACACCCATAGGATTTCTCAATGGATTTCATCATGTAAGTCCATACTTGTTCAAGCCATCCAAAATGTATTTTCTCAGCATGATCCCAACGTCCAAGTTATGAGATCTTGAACTCCTTTCCAAGCTTCCTTTTGATGAACTTGATACCTTCTTCATGATTTCCTGTAGTAATTAGGTCATCTAGATATTTACACATAAGTAGATAGATAGTTCACTATCAATCTTGTAAAATAATGGTGGATCTTCTTTGATACCAATCCCTTGGGGCTTTCTTGAGATCATATAATTCTTTCCTCAACCTGCAAAATTATCCATACTTCACTTTTTCCTCAAACCCTAACGGTTGGTTTATGTATACAATTTCCTCTAGCTCTCCATTGAGGAATAAATTCTTCATATGAAGTTGATACATCTTGCTGAAATTGTCATGATGGTTGTGAGGATATTCATCTTATACATGGGGTTAGAGCTCTCCTCATATTCCAATCCATAAGTGTGAGTAAACCCTTTGGTTACAAGCCTAGATTTATACCTATCAGTACTTCCATCTGAATGTTTCTTAACCTTATAAACCCACTTGTTTCCAATTAACTTCATCTCTTTGTTTCTTGGTACAAGAGTCCAATTGCAGTGATGGTATTCCAATCCATAAGTGTGAGAAAGCCCTTTGGTTATAAGCCTAGATTTATACCTATCATTACTTCCATTTGAATGTGTCTTAACCTTATAATTCTTGCTTGTTGTAATTGCGATGATGGTTGTGATGGTATTCATCTTATACATGGGGTTAAAGATCTCCTCATATTCCAATCCATAAGCGTGAGCAAAACCTTTGGTTACAAGCCTAGATTTATACCTATCAGTACTTCCATCTGAATGTTTCTTAACCTTATAAACCCACTTGTTTCCAATTAACTTCAACTCTTTCTTTCTTGGTGCAAGAGTCCAAGTGTGATTGTCTTCAAAAGCCTTGATATCCTCCATAGCTTCTTGTCGATTCCTCAAAGCATGTGGGTTCCTCAATGACCTTGCTCACATAAGCATAATGTATAGCCGTCAATGAATCATAGGTAAGTCTTTCAATTGGATACCTTACCCTATCAAACCTTCTTATCTCACCATTCCATTGATTTGAATATTTATTGTTTTTGGTCTTTGAAATCTCCCCCTTCTTCCCTTGATGATCTGCATTGAGCTCAACCCATAGGTCTTCATCTTCTTTTATTTCTATGATTTTCGCTTTATCTTTACTTCTTGCATCACTTAATTGACTTGATTTAAGATTGCTTCTATCCCATGTTGGCTAAGAACTCGATATTTTGGTCCAGTAAGAGCCATGCTCTTTGGTTTGTCTCTTGTTATCCTCTTTTCTTCATGTTCATTACCCTATATAGATACATTTGAGGCATAGCAAGGTAAAAGTTCATCAAATCTATCATCTCATGGTACTTTTAGTTCTTTTGTTATAGGTTTATAGCACCTATAACCTACTCACCTACATACCCTATAAAGTCACACCTTTCTAATCTAACATGAATCTTTATCCTTAATTCATTTCAAATCAGTACATATCATGGACAAGCAAAGACTCTCTAGTGTGAAACATCTGTCTTTCTATTGTATCAAGCTTCATAAGGTGTGGTGGCATGTCTACTTGACTTGGGAGATCTATTCATGATGTTTACAGCTATGGTTGCTCGATAAGCCCAATGATAATTTGGCATATCCATCTTCTTCATCATTGCCCTAGCACATTCTACAATATACCTAATCTTTTTTTTCCATACCATTTTGTTGTGGTGCATACCTACATATAACTTGTTTTTTGATACCATTAGTCTCTCAAGCATCTATGAACTCATGACCGAAGTATTCTCTCCATTTGACCTAATACACTTGATGTACTTTTCACATTCTCTTTCATCAAAAGCTTGGAAATTCTTGAAATAATAAAAGACATATGATTTATGTCTCATAGAATATAGCCAAATCATCCTTGTACAATCATCAACGAAAGTTACAAAATATTTGTTGACTCCAATTGAGTTTTCATTTGTTGGTCCCTAAACATCTATATGAATGAGGTCTAATTGGATGGTAGCTCACATAATTGTTTTCTTGAATGGTAATCTTTTCTGCTTTCCCAATACACAAGCTTCACAAAAATTCTTAAGATTCTCAATATAGAGATTTGGTAACCCCAATACTAACCACCTCTTTTGCATTTCCTTCAATCTATGAGTGTCTATGTGTCCATACCTTTTGTGCCATAGATCCAACTTTTCCACTTTCTTGTTTCCAAATGTACTGAAGTAAGTTGTGTAATTGAAGATGGGCTTCACATCCAAGGTGAATAGAATTCCCTCATGTATGGCTTTGACTATCAATCAGTACCCTTCTTTAGGGTTTCCAAAAAGCAACCTTTCTAATTGAACTTGACATACATTTCTCTCTCAACCATTTGCCCCACAAAGACTAAAATATTAGTGATTGTGGTAACATGAAGAACATGCTTTAGGCACTTTGGTTCATGAGAACCTTCCAACATAACATCTATATGTGTAATAGCATAAAGAGTGTCATCACCTATTTCCACATGTCCTTTATTTGATGGCACTTGATTGTTTGAGAAGAATTCCTTGTTGCATTCATGTGGTTGCTACACCCACTATCAATATACCATGTATTTGATCTTTGTATCTTGTAGGCCCTCATCTACATCATAGCTAGCATTCTCTCATTTTCATTTGAACTAGATGTATAATTACCTAATACTTTTTAGGTTGAATTTGTCTTCTCCCTTTGATAGAAATCTCTCACATAGTGGCCATAATTGCCACTAATGAAGCATCCTTCTGAATTTTGACTATCTCTATTCTCATTGTACCTTCCTCCTCTACCTTTAAATTTGCATCTTCCTCTTGATGAAGAGTAATTTCCTCCTTAATCTTGGTTTGAATCACAATTTGATCATCTACCTCTTCCTCCACCTTTACCTGCATAGAAGGGTTATGCTCTATTGGACTTTGACTTTGAGCCTCCAATATTTATCTCCTCAATGACCATCAAGGCCATCAACTACCCCAAATTTGTAAGATTATCTCTGATATACACATGTTTTAAAAGCTTCCACTTCTCATGATCCCTAAACCCATTTAAGGTATATGCAACTAGGTCATCATCAACTATGTGAAAACCTATAGAGGCCAAGAAATCAGTGACCTCTTTCATTTTCAATATGTGGTCATTTATGTAGCTGCTATGGTTTTTCCTCAAGTTGTTAAGTTTATCTCTTCAACTGAATCTTCATAGCTTTGAGTGAATTAGAGTAGAATCTCTCTACCGTTTCCCATACTTTCATGGAAGTATCAAAGTCTTGTATATGCCCAATCATGGCAATGCTAATGTGTTGTGAAAGTATAAAGATGACTCTCTTATCTCCTTCATTCCACTCTTTGAAGCTCCTTAATTGCAAGAGTTGGATTCTCTCCTAATCTAGGTCTTGCATTTGTACCACTAATGAGACAAAATAATAATTTTCCCATTAGATAGCTAGATATCCTAAACTTCCATGGCTCATAATTATTCTTATCTAGCTTCTCAACTTGAGTGTTGTATTCTTAAATGTTGAGTTTTAATCCATATTTCTAACTCCCTTTGATGTAGAGGAACTAAATAATAATAAGAACTTTACCCCTAGCCTTGAAGATGTGTCAAATAGATTATGCGTAAGTGCTCCTTCTTCAGTAATAGGATCCCCTTTGCTTGATGTGTACCTTTTAGCTTGATCCTATAGATCTTCTTCCTTCAAACTCCTTCAAATTCTTCTCTTGTTCTCGTTGAATGCCTCGTATATGTTGAATAGCTCTAATAGCACCGTTGAACAATTTGCAACTTTTAATGGTCTCTATGAAGGCGAAGAAAAGTTGTTTGTTCGCAACGAAATCTGCTTCAATTTCTTTGGGCAAACTTTTTTCATCCTAACCTTGCGAATATGCACAAATACACTCATTTGTTCAATACTTACTACTAGATTACCAATTAATTGATTAGCCTTTTCGGAAGGTTCACACTTCAACTTTTTTCTTTTATTTTAGTCCGAAATCCTTTTCTAACTCATTCTGCCCTCCTACGCTTTCTTTTCCACATTGTAGTCCTATGGTCACTCAGAGACTTGACTTCTCAGTTGTGCTCACATGTCTCTCTACTACTACCCTTCCCCCCCCCCCCCCCATCCTAACCTCCACCAAAATATGCACAATCTTACACGCTATCACGGGATTCAGTATAAAGAAGGGAAAAAATTAGAAAAGATCACAAGGAACTTCTCGTAAGAGGTGGTTGTGTGGGGAGGGAGAGTAATACGTTAGTTTCTGTTGTTAGGATAGAGGGACGAAGTTGGAGAGGGTTTGAATTGGTTTTCTTCTTAAGATTTTGCGGAGCATGAGATTCAAGTTGAGGATCAAAAATAATGGAAACGTTGTTGCCTTCAACCACCCATATCATTCCATGTTTTTCATGACTTATTCTCATGCCCTTAGTGTATATGACTCCATCATAAATAAGAACCTATCAAAACTTTTTTTGATTTTCTCATTGCGACTATAATATTTGGGACATTCATTCTTGATTGAGGGCATCATCAAGTGCTTCTTTTGATCAACAACAAGCTTATACCCATGTGGGCCCCGCATCTGGGGGATGTAAGGGTGATTTATCTTCTGTGTAATACCATCTAAACTCTGTAAAAGCTACCCCCACTCTGTGCGCACTAATCCCCTTCTCTTGTACTTTTCTTTTAATTAACTCAAGTCCAAGAGAGTAGGCTAAGGCCGAACTTCCTTTCTTAAAAAAAAAATGGTCACCACTATATTCATTTAGAACCCTTCCACCCACGAATATGCTAGGGGAAAGAACACAACTTGTACGCTCTCCAAATTTTTAAGGGATAGTGTTGCAATGTAGCTGCTTTATCGATAATCATGTATAGAATGCACACTGTGAGTTCAAAAGGGAAGCGATGGTACTAATACATGCAAAACGTGCAAACATTGGATTTTTTATGGTTCTGACGGGTGTATGGTGGACATATGCACACTGATATCTCATTCTTTTATCCACGTTCTGTCAAACGCTCTTCAATTCACATAATCTCACATACTTAATGATTTCACAATGTATGGGGAGATAGTTTCCGATGTAAGTAACTACTGCCCTTCGCTTATGGAGGTGAGCCTTGTTGGCAATGCTGCATACAAAGGTCACCGCAGTAGCTCAGTCTATAGATAAGAACTCTTTCTCACTTGGCTTCAGTCTAAATGGCTTCATTTTATATTATCTTTCTTGCTCTCATAAAAAATATGTTTCAAAATGCATTCAACTTAAGGTACAACATGACCTTTATACAAAATTGTCTTGAGTGCATTTTCGAAAATGAATAGAAATTATACGACTTTTCGGCAGCACCCAGTAGTATTTGTGTCCACCAATGAGCCGTTTATGCTCACATTGAGACCTCACTCTTCTGCTTGATTATTATACCTGAATTTAACTCGCTCTTTGGCCTTCCAGTGATAACCATCTCCTTCTTATTGACCAATATTTTTTCAAGTATGATCACAATCAACAGAACAAGGAAGAGTATGCCATAATCTAACCAGAGGCGATGTTTTGTCCTCACTAAACTCCGTACCCCTCATACATCTCATATATACAAGAAGCTTATCCAAAACTCAAAGTGGAACAGCCCGATTTCCCAACACACAAATGACAGCACACCCTCAGTCTACCACAGAAACATGCAAGGCGTGAAATGGAAGTGTTTATGAGCAAGTGATTCAAAGGAATGGATCTGCTAGAGTTCAAGCAAGAGCGGTCTCTTTGAAATGTTCAGAGGGAATAACCTACACATTATCTCCAAAAAACAAAGAAAACAACAAGAAGGGTAGCTCACCCACATAGGGTAGGAAATTATGAAAAATTTCCATGTACATTGCTTGGTAGAATTGCTTTCTTTTTATTGTGCATCCGCATTAAAATAGGCATGGATGGTACAGCTAAAATTGTCTAACTAGAATTTTCTTTCAATTCACAAAAGTGGGCACGAACAATGCCTTCAATTCTCTTCCATTCTTCTTTGCCAACGAGTGCACAATTTTCTCATAAATGAACTTTACTCAACAATTCACTAACATATGCAACGTGCAATAAGCGTCATCTCCATGCACAAGGATATCTTCTGCTGGTCACAACTCATTCACAACAAAAAATTTCTAATTGAAATCAGTATGCATAGAGAAGGATACATACTTTTCTTCCATGTTTCCAGAATCAACAAGCTCACTTACCACATCACTTCTCTCAAGATATTTGTCGTGACATCCAACTACTTTGGGCATTGCTTAGCCTGATTAGTCCTTTGTTAGATGTACAATTCTCTACAATCCAATGAGCTTTGGCACCATATATTAAATGTCACCTTCTTATCGCTCCAAGCTTCCATGCCACAAGATCCATTACTCTCCTCCAACCCACCACATTTGATTGTGGTTTACCACTGTCGACAACATTCCTCCTTGCAACAAACCTACACTCAGACATATACTCTACAAAATGGAACATGTTAGTACATAAAAGTCAACAATTTTTCCAGATAACCTACTCCCCTCCTCTTGTCTAGGAAGTCATCCTTGATGATCAATATACGCCAGTTTCATGTTCCTACAAAAAACATCCATGCCATGTGCACAAAACTCTGATCTAATCACTACAAGAAATAGGGGGCGTAGCGACACCCCCCAATTGAAAAAAAAACGATCACCATCGTTTATGCAACGCTAGCGTCGCATAAACGACGGTGCTGTTTTTGAAATTCTTTTTTAAGGGGATTCGTCGCATAAGCGATGCCTGCATCACAAATAGCATCACTACCTAGCGACATTATTTGCGACGTTGGCAAATTCGATAGCGTCGCATATGCGACGTCCTTTCCAGAGTGTCGCATAAGCGACGCTCTGGAATGTTAAAAAAAAATCAATTTCTCCCTGCACATTTGTGCCGGATTTGGACGAGAGAGAGAGAGAGAACACGAGAGAGAGAGAGAGACACGCAAAAAGGAAGACCAGGTATGCACACACACACACACTTACACACACACATAGACACACACACACATACACATAGACACACACACACATACGCACACAAATACACACACATATACACACATAATGTTGCATACACACACATATACATGCATACACACACACACATACATGCACACACACATATATGCATACACACACACATGCATACATAATGCACATGCAGACTTACACATACATCATGCATACACATGCACACGCATATACACATACACATACACACACATACACACATACACACACATACACACATACACACACATACACACACACACATACACGCACACATACACACATATATGCATACACACACACATAGAGAGGCATGCACACACAAACACATACATGCATACATATGCATACATAATGCATATGCATATGCATACATACATACATACTTACATGCATACACACACATATGCATACATAATGCACATGCATACATACACATACATAATGCATATGCATACATAATGCACATGCATACATACACATACATAATGCATACACACACATATGCATACATAATGCATACACACACATATGCATACATACATGCATACACATACACACATACACACACATAGACACATACACACACATAAACAGATACACACTCATAGATACACACACATACACATAGACGCGCACACACATACACACACACATACACACATAGACACATACACACATAATGATGCATTCACACACATACACATGCATACACACATGCAGACACATATACACACACACATAGACACATACACACACATAGACACATACACACACATAAACACATACACACTCATAGATGCGTAGCGACACATACACATAGACACACACACATACACACACACACATATACACACACACACATACACACATAGACACATGCACACATAATGATGCATACACACACATACACATGCATACACATACATACATGCATACACATACACACATACACACACATAAATACATACACACTCATAGATACACACACATACACAAAGACACACACACACAGACACACACATATACACATAGACACATACACACATAATGATGCATACACACAATACAGACACATATACACACACACATATATGCATACACACACATAGAGAGACATACACACGCATACACATACATGCATACATATGCATACATAATGCATATGCATATGCATATGCATATGCATACATACATACTTACATGCATACATAATGCACATGCATACATACACATACATAATGCATACACACACATATGCATACATAATGCATACACACACATACACACATATTCATACATACATGCATACACATAGACACATACACACACATAGACACGACACACATAAACGCATACACACTCATAGACGTGTAGCAACACATACATATAGACACACACACATACATACACATATACACACACACAAACATACACACATAGACACATACACACATAATGATGCATACACACACATACACATGCATACACACACATATGCATACATACATGCATACACATACACACATAGACACATACACACACATAGACACATACACACACATAAACACATACACACTCATAGACACACACACATACACATAGACACACACACACACATACACACACATATACACACACACATACACACATACACACATACACACATAATGATGCATACACACACATACACATGCATACACACATACAGACACATATACACACACACATACACACACATATATGCATACACACACATAGAGAGAGACATACACACACATACACATACATGCATAAGCGACGATGCTATTTTTGGATATTTTTTTTACGGGGGAGCATCGCATAAGCGATGTCTACGTTGCTTATGGGACGTTAAATATGTGTGTCGCTAATTAGCGACGCTATTTGGGGCGTTGGCAAACTCGATAGCGTTGCATATGCGATGTCCTGTGTTCTAGAGCGTCGCATAAGCGACGCTCTGGAATGTTAAAAAAAAAGTTCGATTTCTCCCAGCACATTTGTGTCGGGATTAACACGCGAGAGCAAGAAGAGAACGAGAGAGAGAGAGAGAGCACGAGAGAGAGAGAGAGACACACGCATCTCGTTGAAGCCAAGTATGCGCACACACACATACATATGCATACACACACACATATACACATATAGACACACACACATACACATAGACACACACACACATACACACACAAATACACACACAAATACACACACATATACACACATACACAAATAATGTTGCATACACACATGCACACATTATGCATACACATGCACACATAATGCATCCAGGTATATGCTCCTCAATCAGTTTTATCCAAGGCTGAGATTTCTGAATTGTTGGATTTAAGTCATCAGTTAATATCTACCAAAGGAGGCCAAGCTTTACTGAAATTATCTCAGGATGGCATCCTTTCAAGCCATTTGATTTTAGAAAATCATTTTTGGCTGCTAAAACATGAAATAGAGTATTATTAAATTTTATATAATTATTTTAATTTTATGAATGGTTTAATTGTTTTATTTATTTATGTTTGTTATATGTAATATAGGAGTATTATGGAGAGACACATATGGATGAGGTGGAGAGACAAACAAAGGAGGGACGATCTCGATCGTCACAGGGTGATCATGACGATGAGGATGAGGATCATCAAGATGATCATGATACTACTGATGATGATGATCATCATGATGATGATGATTAGGATTTTAGTTGATTATGACCATGGATTATATGTATTTACATTGATATATATATAATATCTATATATTTTTCATTTCAGTTATGTTTTGAATTGTGTGTATTGTATTAAGTAATGAAGAGTTTTGTTCTATTGATTGTTATTATTTTTTATATTAAGCATGTGTTTTAATACTTTAATTATATAATTCAATCATATGTGGGTACCTAAGTCTATATATACGTGTGTGTATATGTATGTATGCGCATGTGTATGTGTGTGTATCTGTATGTATGTGCATGTGCATGTGTAAGTGCATATGTGTGTATGAGTATGTGCATGTGCATGTGTATGTGTGTGTATATGTATGTGCATGTATATGTGTAACTCTATGTGTATATGTGTGTATGTGCATGTATATGTGTATACGTAGGTATGTGCATGTGTGTGTGCATGTGTATATGTGTTTTAATACTTTAATTATATAATTCATTCATATGTGTGTACCTAAGTGTATATGTATGTGTGTGTATATGTATGTATGAGCATGTGTATGTGTGTGTATATGTATGTATGTGCATGTGCATGTGTAAGTGTATATGTGTGTATGAGTATGTGCATGTGCATGTGTATGTGTGTATATGTATGTGCATGTATATGTGTATATGTCGGTATGTGCATGTGTGTGTGCATGTGTGTGTGCATGTGTATATGTGTGTGTACGTATGTGCATATATATGTGTATATATGTGTATAATGTATGTATATGCATGTGTATATGTATGAAACATGCATGTGTATGTGGATGCATTTCCATTTGCATCCATGTGCATGCATGTGGATGTGCATATACATGTATTTGCATATATGTTAATGTGTATATGTGTGTGTGTGTGTGTGTGTGTGTGTGTGTGTGTATATATATATATATATATATATATATATATATATATATATATATATATATATATATATATATATATATATATATATATATATATATATATATATATATATATATATATGTGTGTGTGTGTGTGTGTGTGTGTGTGTGTGTGTGTGTGTGTATGCAATAATGCATGCATGTAAGCCTTTTTATGTGGTTGTAAAAATGTTTGTGCATATGCATGTGTATATGTGTGTATGTCTAAGTGTATGTGCACATGTATCTGTGTGTACATATGCGTGTGTATGTGCATGTGTATATCTGTATATGTGTGCAAGTGCATCTTCATCATGTATAAGTGTATAAGTGCATATCAATAAGTGTGAGTATGCTATCTAATGAAATAACACAATTCAAATCATATACAAAGAATAGAAATTGTACTTACAATAGTTAGCCATACTTTTTGCTTGGTTAGCTTCTTGAATAACCTGCAATAAAGAGAGAAAAAAGAGAGAGAGAGAATTCAAAGAGAGAAAGATGTAGAAAGAGAGAAACAGAGACAGAGGGAGACAATAAGAGAGAGCTTAGGCAAAACAACAATTCTGCATATACTTGCTTCAACTCGTAAGCGCAGTGCAATTGCGAACATTGGAGACCTCTTCGATCAGATGCGTGAAAATGCCAATCAAAGAGCCTCCAATGTTTTAATTTTTTTCCATCAACAGACCGTCGTGTAAGCGATGCTAGGCGTTGAGTTGCCGTCACATAAGCGACATGTTTTAGCGTCGCTTATGCGACGCCAAAAAGCGTCGCTTATGCGACGTAAAAAAACGTTGCTTATGTGATTCTATTTAAAACCGTCGTGTTAGCGATGTGCTATGCGAGCGTTGCAGACCCCATCATGCCACAAGTCCCAAAAAACATCGTTTGGTTTGTTGTTTAATCAACGGTGCGCATGTGATGCTCATTACGACACATTTTGCAATTTTATAGCGATGAAATTGTGTCATCTTAACCGTCGCTATACGCCCGTATTCCTTGTAGTGATCAATCAAACTTACCCTTCTTGACTTTTGTTTCCCTTTCCAAGTCAATGTAGGAACTTCTTACTACAAGGAATCTGTTACTCAAAAATATATTAGTAATACCAAAAATATGTCAAAAAACCATCAAGCAAACACATCAAGCAAACACTGAAAGTAGACACACATCTATCATATATTTCTTTTTTTTCCTATATAGTTCTCCCATCTATAGAGTCAACACCTCCTTGATTCATGTGTCTTCTCTTTTTTAACCTAGGTATTTCTCACATTTTCCATTCCAAGTCCACCTAAATTTTCTTCTCTCAGTTTCGTTTTGTCTAGTGCACACTCTCTTTTTCATTAGTCAAGCCCATCAGTAGTATGTTCAACCTTCTCCAAAGATTTTTTGACCATGCATGCACATTGGCAAGAACCTCTCAAATCTAACTTTTGTTTACCTCACCAAAACTGCTCGTCATCAATGTGATTCAAGACTTCATGAGTTAATGCAAGAACTAAGAGTCAAAGTACCCAGCTTCCAAAAGGCTCACAAACAAATAAGATAATTGGTGTAGCATTTCCTCAATCACAATCTATCCCCAATAACAATCTTTCGATTACTCAGAAATAATAGTGGAGAGAAGAACGTAGAGATTGCACAAGGTAAAAGAAAATCTGATGCGGAAGAGTAGAACAAATATGACGCAGAGAAGGAAGAATTCTGATATTATATATGTGAATCAATGGTTACAGTAGCGTTGGATAACAGCTTCTTGACGAAGCCTCTACCTCCCGACCACCCCCGAGCTATCACAATCGCATTCTCACTCGCACTCTCAATCACACTCTCACTCTCACTCTCACTCTCAATCACACTCTCAATCACAAGGTAATTCTCAGATTTCTGTGTGTCCTCCGTGTTGATGCGCAGGCCTTCTTATCTTTTTCCGTTTGATCGCAGCCGTGCTCCCCAAAGAAGTGTGCGATCCAACAAATTTAGAAAAACTCGAGTTTCTCCAAAACTTTCGCAAAAAGCCATGCGATCGTAGTGTACTTCCTTTCTTTAGCATACCTGTCAAAAATAGCAGAAAACCACCAAGAAGACATATCCGAAAACATACATAATTAGACATGCTGACACGTGAGCATGAGAATCACGGATTCAAATAGAAATAGACAAGCCCTCTTTTTTTTTTTTTTTAAGTGTTGGAAAAAACGGCACTTTTCAAAGCCCTATAACTCAAAAACAATGAGGAATTAGGTTAAGCTTGTGCAGATCCAATTTTTCGATTTGCACAATAGTGTTAGAGACGTCCGAGGTCCAAATCCACCTCCAAATGCCACTTTTGAGCCCTGCAAGGTTTAAAATTCTAGAGAGAGTAAAATCAAGGCATTTTCTTACAATGAACTAAACGTAGGACCCTGAACGAGGTACTTAGAACATGATTCACAAAAATCTCACAGAGGCACTTTTATTCTCTTCTACTTGCTCTACCTTTCCCTCATACAGAGTTTTCCTTAATTCTTTCATCTTCGCCTTCAAAATCCCACTGGAAAACATGATGCAATTAAGGTCTAGAGAGAGAATATGAAACTTGTCAACCCAAAATTTTTCCTACATGCATAAAATGACCTAATTATTTGTTCTAAGCATTATCCCCACAATGAAATTCAAAAAGTTCAAAATGAATTATTTCACTAGAAAAGAGGCCTATTACAATTCTTCCCCCCTTTAAGAACTCTGTCGTCAGAGTTGGAAAGAAGGATAATGTGTTAGAAAGTCATCTAGATTCACCCAACTCGAATCTTCTACTGGGTATGAATGCCATTTCACCAAAATTTCTACTATAGATCTATTTCTAAGAAATCTTTCCTTCCTATCTAATATTATTTCCTGTTGAAGCTCAAAAGAGCCATCGTCTTTCAGCTTATAATTGTCCTGCAAAACATGAGCAACATTAGACACATATCTTTTAAGTAAGCTCACATGAAATACAAGATGCACATTTAGATATTTAGGTAATTCCAGCAAATAAGCAAGAGATCCGATCTTTTTCAAAACTTTAAAAGGGCCTGCATATCGAGGAGAAAGTCTATGATCCTTCCCGTGCAACAAGTTAGATCGGTGAGGATTAACTTTAAGAAATACCATATCATCAACTTGGAATTCAAGTGGTCTTCTCTTTAAATCATAGAACTTCTTTTCTCTTTTCTGAGCTTCTCTTATATGTTTCTTAATTCTTCCAAGTTCTTCATCCATCTTATCAAGCATTTCTTTGGATACTTCTACTTTATTCGGAAAACCCAAAAACGAAGGTGGAGTCAAACAATTATAACCATACATAGCTTCAAACGGAGTCATTTTTATAGATGCATGCCATGCACTATTGTATGCAAACTCAACCAAGGGTAGATATTCACTCCAATTATCCTGCTTTTCATTCACATATATATGCAACATATCCTCAACTACCCTGTTAACCCTCTCGGTTTCCCCATCAGTTTGTGGATGGAAAGCTGTACTCATACGAAGTTGAGTTCCAATGGATCCAAATGTCGCTTTCCAGAAGATTGACGTAAATCTAGAATCTCTATCAGAATATATGCTTTTAGGCATTCCATGCAATCAAAATATTTCTTTTACAAAGATTCTTGCAACATTCAAAGCAGTATTATTCTTTTTCATAGGAAAGAAGTGTGCCATCTTGGTAAGCCGATCAACTACAACAAATATGGTATCATGCTTACTTCTGGTCATAGGTAGCTTCGTGATAAAGTCCATAGAAATAGACTCCCACTTCTGATTTGGAACATCCAAAGGTTGAAGCATTCATGGCATCCTCTTAAACTCAGATTTCACCTGTTGGCACTTCAAACATTCATTTACATATTTTCTAATATCCCGCTTCATACACGGCCAAAAGTAAGAATACTTTGTTTTAACATATGTCCTTCAAAAACCTGGATGTGCAGAAAAAGGTGCATCATGACAATCATGCAGTATTCTAACTTTTAGTGCACATTCAGAAGATAAGCATAGCCGATTGTTACAATACAGTGTTCCATTCTGCAAATGAAATTTTTCCTCATAAGTCGATCCCCTGTTCGCATTCAAAGCATTCAAAATAGGTGCATAAAAAGGATCCTGTTTTATCTCTTCTTGAATTTGATTGAGAAAATCAGAATTTATTACAGAAACAAGATTACACAAAGGTCTCTGACTCAATGCATCAGCAACCTTATTTTCCTTACCAGCAAGATACTTAATGTCAAAATCATACTCGCTTAATAATTCAATCCAACACTTCTGCCTATTGTTAAGCAATGGTTGATTGAAGATGTATTTTAGACTTTGATGATCTATTTTCAATTCAAACTTAACCCCTAACAATAGATGTCTCCAATCCTTAAGTGCATGCACAACAGCAAGCATTTCTAAATCATGAGTAGGATAGTTAAGTTCATGCTTTCTTAGTTTTCTGGACTCATATGCGACCACCCTGCCATCCTGTGAAATAACACATCCTATCTGACTACCACTTGCATCACATGCAACCACAAAAGGCTTTCCCATTTCTGGTATTTTCAAAACACAATTCTCAACGACTTTTGTTTCAATGTTTCAAATGATTTTGTACAGGCATCACTCCATGCAGATCCTACATTCTTTTTAGTTAATTCGGTGAGGGGAGTAGCTATCTTAGAGAAATAGTTAATATGTGCTCTTTCATATTGTGCCAACCCAAGAAAACTTCTAACATCCCTTAGAGTCTTAGGAATCGGCCAATCAACTATTGTTTTTACTTTATCTTCATCTATAAGGATTCCTTCTTTTGATATTACTCTTCCTAGATACACAAGTTTATCCTTAGCAAAGAAACACTTACTCTTTTTCCCATACAATTTGTATTCTCTAAGAGTTTGCAAAGTCTTCTTGAGATGTACCGCATGCTCCGAATCATCTTTAGAGTACACAAATATATCATAAAGGAAGACTAAGATGAATTCATCTAGGTAATCGTGAAAAATATTATTCATCAAGCACATAAATGTGGCAGGAGCGTTTGTTAAACGAAAAGGTAGAACTTTAAACTCATAGTGACCATATCGTGTTCGAAAAGCCGTCTTAGGAATATCCTCTGTTTTGATCCTAATTTGGTGATATCCAGATCTTAAGTCAATCTTTGTGAATACGGTCGCTCCACTTAATTGACCTAATAAGTCATCTATGTGAGGGACTGGATACTTATTCTTAATTGTTCTTTTATTCAACCCCCTATAGTCAATGCATAATCTGTAAGAGCCGTCTTTCTTCTTCTGAAATAAAACAGGTGCATCTCAAGGTAAGACACTCGGTTTTATTAAGCCTTTCTTCAAAAGATCATCTAATTGAATCTTAAGCTCCTTTAGTTCATCAATGTTAAATCTATAGGGTGCTCTAGAATATGGTTCACTCCCTGGATATAGGTCAATGGCGTGGTCAATCTACCTAGGTGGGGGTATACCAGGAAAGTCTTCTGGAAATACATTGGCATATTCTTTCAAGAGATTTCCTACGTAATCTGGAATATCTTCGTCATTACCTTCCTGATGCAGATTGTTCACATACACTACAAATATTTTACAGCCATCACGTATACCTCTAACTATCTGCATAGCAGAAATAAGAGTAGGCTTAGGATTAAAGACATCACCTAGAATATGAATAGATTCATCATTTAGCTTCACAGTGATCGTTCTTTGTTGACAATTAATTGTCGCAGAATTTTTAACTAACCAATACATGCCTATGATTACATCACTCTGTTTCATCTCAATTACATGGAAGTTTCCAAAAAAACGTCTTTTAAAAAGAGTAAATTCAAGTTTTTCAACATATCCTTTCGTGTAGTGTAATCTTCCATTGGCCATCTCTACAAGTCTGGTTATCTGCATATTTAGGGCTATCCCTAGATTCTGTACCAATTTGAAAGATAGAAAACAATGGTAGAAAAATCTGGTTTTAGGCGTAGAAATCATACCTGGAATCGTGATTACAGAAACCTTTGGGAAAGAACTAACCACCATGCAACGTAAAGTAGAGTCAGCGCACTTACCCCCATCATCTGCTTCCTCAATAATTGTACCCTCCTTGATGATGTTTATCGCTTTTGATTGTGCACGTCGAGAGACTGCCTTGTTCGGGCACTCATATGTCCGATGCCCTTGCTCCCCGCAACAAAAACACAGACCAAGTCTTTTTGCCCTATCAATAAAATTAGGGTCTTGTTGCCACTCAATTGGTTGACATCTCCTTTGATTTTCCACTGGCCGAGCAGGGTTCTTACCTTGGTCGTTAGAAGATGGAGTTTTCTTTGAATTGTTCATGTTCATTGCAACAGGTCTTTGTCGCCTATGTCCCGTTGCAATGAATCTGCTTCTATTTGCCTTCTGCAAATTGAACTTCTCCATCTTCTCAAAGTTCTCAGCCATCACAACAGCATCAAGAAAATCAATGCATCCAGATCCCTTGACTTGATAGCGACCTTCCTCACGAAGCCCTTCAATAAATTTACTCTTTAGAGCATTACCACTAACCTCTAATGCATATTTATGAAGACGTAGGAACTTCTCTTTGTACTCATCAACATATAAGCTATGCTTGTCACTTTCGTGTTGTCAAAAATTGTAGAACTCCATCTTCTTCTCCATATGGTAGTGTGGAGAACAATAGCGTTTTTCAGCTTGTTCTCTAAATTCCTTCCATAGAACAGGACTAGAACGCGCTCGAGTCTTCATATATGACTTCCACCATAGCTTCGTGATCCCACACAGATGCAGGATCCCAACTTTTGCGTTGGACTCTTCACTAAATTGTCGAAGGTCAAAGAAATCCTCTAGTTCTTCAATCCATGCCTCAGGATCTTCGCCACTCTTCTTCTCGCCATCAAAATCATTTAACTTTGCCTTCTTGAAGACTTGGTTAAGGGCAAACTCACCTGGTTCCATATCTTCACAATTGCGTTTTTGTTTTTCGCGAGGTACACTAGATGTTCCCGCACCTTCATCTATTTCATCGTTGAGCTCCACAAACAAATTTGTTGCTCCTTCTGGTTGCTTTCCCCCTCCTTCTTTGCACAATTCACCAAGAAGCTTCTGAATAAGCTCCTCTTGTTCACGAACCTTTTGTGTTAGACCTTCCATCGTTCCCGCAGATTGATTCTGCTCGGATACCACTTGTAGCGTTTCCTCAATCACAATCTATCCCCAATCACAATCTTTCCATTACTCAGAAATAACATTGGAGAGAAGAACGCAGAGATTGCACAAGGTAAAAGAAAATCTGATGCGGAAGAGTATAACAAATATGACGCAGAGAAGGAAGAATTCTGATATTATAGATGTGAATCAATGGTTACAATAGCTTTGGACAATAGCTTCTTGACGAAGCCTCTACCTCCCGACCACCCCCGAGCTATCACAATCGCATTCTCACTCGCACTCTCAATCACACTCTCACTCTCACTCTCACTCTCAATCACACTCTCAATCACAAGGTAATTCTCAAATTTCTGTGTGTCCTCCGTGTTGATGCGCAAGCCTTCTTATCTTTTTCCATTTGATCGCAGCCGTGCTCCCCAAAGAAGTGTGCGATCCACCAAATTTAGAAAAATTCGAGTTTCTCCAAAACTTTCGCAAAAAGCCATGCGATCGTAGTGTACTTCCTTTCTTTAGCATACCTGTCAAAAATAGCAGAAAAACACCAAGAAGACATATCCGAAAACATACATAATTAGACATGGTGACACGTGAGCATGAGAATCAGGGATTCAAATAGAATTAGACAAGCCCTCGTTTTTTTTTTTTTAAGTGTTGGAAGAAACGGCACTTTTCAAAGCCCTATAACTCAAAAACAATGAGGAATTAGGTTAAGCTTATGCAGATCCAATTTTTCGATCTGCACAATAGTGTTAGAGACGTCCGAGGTCCAAATCCACCTCCAAATGCCACTTTTGAGCCCTGCAAGGTTTAAAATTCTAGAGAGAGTAAAATCAAGGCATTTTCTTACAATGAACTAAACGTAGGACCCTGAACGAGGTACTTAGAACATGATTCACAAAAATCTCACACAGGCACTTTTATTCTCTTCTACTTGCTCTACCTTTCCCTCATACAGAGTTCTCCTTAATTCTTTCATCTTCACCTTCAAAATCCCACTGGAAAACATGATGCAATTAAGGTCTAGAGAGAGAATATGAAACTTGTCAACCCAAAATTTTTCCTACATGCATAAAATGACCTAATTATTCATTCTAAGCATTATCCCCACAATGAAATTCAGAAAGTTCAAAATGAATTATTTCACTAGAAAAGAGGCCTATTACAATTCTTCCCCCCTTTAAGAACTCTGTCCTCAGAGTTGGAAAGAAGGATAATGTGTTAGAAAGTCATCTAAATTCACCCAACTCGAATCTTCTACTGGGTATGAATGCCATTTCACCAAAATTTCTACTGTAGATCTATTTCTAAGAAATCTTTCCTTCCTATCTAATATTATTTCCGGTTGAACCTCAAAAGAGCCATCGTCTTTCAGCTTATAATTGTCCTGCAAAACATGAGCAACATTAGACACATATCTTTTAAGTAAGCTGACATAAAATACTGGATGCACATTTAGATATTTAGGTAATTCCAGCAAATAAGCAAGAGATCCGATCTTTTTCAAAACTTTAAAAGGGCCTGCATATCGAGGAGAAAGTCTATGATCCTTCCCGTGCAACAAGTTAGATCGGTGAGGATTAACTTTAAGAAATACCATATCATCAACTTGGAATTCAAGTGGTCTTCTCTTTAAATCATAGAACTTCTTTTGTCTTTTCTGAGCTTCTCTTATATGTTTCTTAATTTTTCCAAGTTCTTCATCCATCTTATCAAGCATTTCTTTGGATACTTCTACTTTATTTGGAAAACCCAAAAACGAAGGTGGAGTCAAACAATTATAACCATACATAGCTTCAAACGGAGTCATTTTTATAGATGCATGCCATGCACTATTGTATGCAAACTCAACCAAGGGTAGATATTCACTCCAATTATCCTGCTTTTCATTCACATACATACGCAACATATCCTCAACTACCCTGTTAACCCTCTCGGTTTCCCCATCAGTTTGTGGATGGAAAGTTGTACTCATACGAAGTTGAGTTCCAATGGATCCAAATGTCGCTTTCCAGAAGTTTGACGTAAATCTAGAATCTCTATCAGAAATTATGCTTTTAGGCCTTCCATGCAATCGAAATATTTCTTTTACAAAGATTCTTGCAACATTCAAAGTAGTATTAGTCTTTTTCATAGGAAAGAAGTGTGCCATCTTGGTAAGCCGATCGACTACAACAAATATGGTATCATGCTTACTTCTGGTCATAGGTAGCTTAGTGATAAAGTCCATAGAAATAGAGTCCCACTTGTGATTTGGAACATCCAAAGGTTGAAGCATTCCTGGCATCCTCTTAAACTCAGATTTCACCTGTTGGCACTTCAAACATTCATTTACATATTTTCTAATATCCCGCTTCATACACGGCCAAAAGTAAGAATACTTTTTTTTAACATATGTCCTTAAATAACCTGGATGTGCAGAAAAAGGTGCATCATGACAATCATATAGTATTTTAACCTTTAGTGGAGATTCAGAAGATAAGCATAGCCGATTGTTACAATACAGTGTTCCATTCTGCAAATGAAATTTTTCCTCATACGTCGATCCCCTGTTCGCATTCAAAGCATTCAAAATAGGTGCATAAAAAGGATCCTCTTTTATCTCTTCTTGAATTTGATTGAGAAAATCAGAATTTATTATAGAAACAAGATTACACAAAGGACTCCGACTCAATGCATCAGCAACCTTATTTTCCTTACCAGCAAGATACTTAATGTCAAAATCATACTCGCTTAATAATTCAATCCAACGCTTCTGCTTGTTGTTAAGCAATGGTTGAGTGAAGATGTGTTTTAGACTTTGATGATCTGTTTTCAATTCAAACTTAACCCCTAACAATAGATGTCTCCAATGCTTAAGTGCATGCACAACAGCAAGCATTTCTAAATCATGAGTAGGATAGTTAAGTTCATGCTTTCTTAGTTTTCTGGACTCATATGCAACCACCCTGCCATCCTGTGAAATAACACATCCTATCTGACTACCACTTGCATCACATGCAACCACAAAAGGCTTTCCCATTTCTGGTATTTTCAAAACACAATTCTCAACGACTTTTGTTTCAATGTTTCAAATGATTTTTGACAGGCATCACTCCATGCAGATCCTACATTCTTTTTAGTTAATTCGGTGAGGGGAGTAGCTATCTTAGAGAAATCCTTAATATGTGCCCTTTCATATTGTGCCAACCCAAGAAAACTTCTAACATCCCTTACAGTCTTAGGAATCGGCCAATCAACTATTGTTTTTACTTTATCTTCATGTATAAGGATTCCTTCTTTTGATATTACTCTTCCTAGATACATAAGTTTATCCTTAGCAAAGAAACACTTACTCTTTTTCCCATACAATTTGTGTTCTCTAAGAGTTTGCAAAGTCTTCTTGAGATGTACCGCATGCTCCGAATCATCTTTAGAGTACACAAATATATCATCAAGGAAGACTAAGAGGAATTCATCTAGGGAATCGTGAAAAATATTATTCATCAAGCACATAAATGTGGTAGGAGCGTTTGTTAAACCAAAAGGTAGAACCGTAAACTCATAGTGACCATATCGTGTTCGAAAAGCCGTCTTAGGGATATCCTCTGTTTTGATCCTAATTTGGTGATATCCAGATCTTAAGTCAATCTTTGTGAATCTCGTCGCTCCACTTAATTTACCTAATAAGTCATCTATGTGAGGGACTGGATACTTATTCTTAATTGTTCTTTTATTCAACCCCCTATAGTCAATGCATAATCTGTAAGAGCCGTCTTTCTTCTTCTGAAATAAAACAGGTGCACCTCAAGGTGAGACACTCGGTTTTATTAAGCCTTTCTTCAAAAGATCATCTAATTGAATCTTAAGCTCCTTTAGTTCATCAATGTTAAATCTATAGGGTTCTCTACAATATGGTTCACTCCCTGGATATAGGTCAATGGCGTGGTCAATCTGCCTAGGTGGGGGTATACGAGGGAAGTCTTCTGGAAATACATCGGCATATTCTTTCAAGAGATTTCCTACGTAATCTAGAATATCTTCGTCATTACCTTCCTGATGCAGATTCTTCACATACACTACAAATGTTTTACAGCCATCATGTATACCTCTAACTATCTGCATAGCAGAAATGAGAGTAGGCTTAGGATTAAAGACATCACCTAGAATATGAATAGATTCATCATTTAGCTTCACAGTGATCGTTCTTTGTTCACAATTAATTGTCGCAGAATTTTTAACTAACCAATCCATGCCTATGATTACATCACTCTGTTTCATCTCAATTACATGGAAGCTTCCAGAAAAGCGTCTATTAGAAAGAGTAAATTCAAGGTTTTCAACATATCCTTTCGTGTAGTGTAATCGTCCATTGGCCATCTCTACAGGTCTGGTTATCTGCATATTTAGGGCTATCCCTAGATTATGTACCAATGTGAAAGATAGAAAACAATGGGTACTACCTGAATCGATCAAAAATATGGTTTTATGCGCAGAAATCATACTCGGAATCGTGATTATAGAAACCTTTGGGAAAGAACTAACCACCATGCAACGTAAAGTAGAGTCAGCGCACTTACCCCCATCATCTGCTTCCTCAATAATTGTACCCTCCTCGATGATGTTTATCGCTTTTGATTGTGCAGGTCAAAAGACTGCCTTGTTCGGGCACTCATATGTCCAAGTCTTTTTGCCCTCTCAATAAAATTAGGGTCTTGTTGCCACTCAATTGGTTGACGCCTCCTTTGATTTTCCACCGGCCGAGCAGGGTTCTTACCTTGGTCGTTAGAAGATGGAGTTTTCTTTGAATTGTTCATGTTCATTGCAACAGGTCTTTGTGGCCTATGTCCCGTTGCAATGAATCTTCTTCTATTTGCCTTCTGCAAATTGAACTTCTTCATCTTCTCAAAGTTCTCAGCCATCGCAACAGCATCAAGAAAATCAATGCATCCAGATCCCTTGACTTGATAGCGAAGTTCCTCACGAAGTCCTTCAATAAATTTACTCTTTAGAGCATTACCACTAACTTCTAATGCATATTTATGAAGACGTAGGAACTTCTCTTTGTACTCATCAACAGATAAGCTATGCTTGTCACTTTCGTGTTGTCGGAAATTGTAGAACTCCATCTTCTCCTCCATATGGTAGTGTGGAGAACAATAGCGTTTTTCAGCTTGTTCTCTAAATTCCTTCCATAGAACAGGACCAGAATGCGTTCGAGTATGCATATATGACTTCCACCATAGCTTCGCGATCCCACGCAGATGCAGGATCCCAACTTTTGCCTTGGACTCTTCACTAAATTGTCGAAGGTCAAAGAAATCCTCTAGTTCTTCAATCCATGCCTCAAGATCTTCGCCACTCTTCTTCTCGCCATCAAAATCATTTAACTTTGCCTTCTTGAAGACTTGGTTAAGTGCAAACTCACCTGCTTCCATATCTTTAGAATTGCGTTTTAGTTTTTCGCGAGGTACACTAGATGTTCCCGCACCTTCATCTATTTCATCGTTGAGCTCCACAAACAAATTTGTTGCTCCTTCTGGTTGCTTTCCCCTTCGTTCTTTGCGCAATTCACCAAGAAGCTTCTGAATTAGCTCCTCTTGTTCACGAACCTTTTGTGTTAGACCTTCCATCGTTCCCGCGGATTGATTTTGCTCTGATACCACTTGTAGTGTTTCCTCAATCACAATCTATCTCCAATCACAATCTTTCAATTACTCACAAATAACACTGGAGAGAAGAACGCAGAGACTGCACAAGGTAGAAGAAAATCTGATCTGGAAGAGTAGAACAAATATGACGCAGAGAAGGAAGAATTCTGATATTATAGATGTGAATCAATGGTTACAATAGCTTTGGACAATAGCTTCTTGACGAAGCCTCTACCTCTCGACCACCCCCGAGCTATCACAATCGCATTCTCACTCGCACTCTCAATCACACTCTCACTCTCACTCTCACTCTCAATCACACTCTCAATCACAAGGTAATTCTCAGATTTCTGTGTGTCCTCCGTGTTGATGCGCAGGCCTTCTTATCTTTTTCCATTTGATGGCAGCCGTGCTCCCCAAAGAAGTGTGCGATCCAACAAATTTAGAAAAAGTCGAGTTTCTCCAAAACTTTTGCAAAAAGCCATGCGATCGTAGTGTACTTCCTTTTTTAGCATACCTGTCAAAAATAGCAAGAAAAACACCAAGAAGACATATCCGAAAACATACATAATTAGACATGGTGACACGTGAGCATGAGAATCACAGATTCAAATAGAATTAGACAAGCCCTCTGTTTTTTTTTTTCAAGTGTTGGAAAAAACGGCACTTTTCAAAGCCCTATAACTCAAAAACAATGAGGAATTAGGTTAACCTTGTGCAGATCCAATTTTTGGATCTGCACAATAGTGTTAAGACGTCCGAGGTCCAAATCCACCTCCAAATGCCACTTTTGAGCCCTGCAAGGTTTAAAATTCTAGAGAGAGTAAAATCAAGGCATTTTCTTACAATGAACTAAACATAGGACCCTGAACGAGGTACTTAGAACATGATTCACAAAAATCTCACACAGGCACTTTTATTCTCTTCTACTTGCTCTACCTTTCCCTCATACAGAGTTTTCCTTAATTCTTTCATCTTCACCTTCAAAATCCCACTGGAAAACATGATGCAATTAAGGTCTAGAGAGAGAATATGAAACTTGTCAACCCAAAATTTTTCCTACATGCATAAAATGACCTAATTATTCGTTCTAAGCATTATCCCCACAATGAAATTCAGAAAGTTCAAAATGAATTATTTCACTAGAAAAGAGGCCTATTACAATTCTTCCCCCCTTTAAGAACTCTGTCCTCAGAGTTGGAAAGAAGGATAATGTGTTAGAAAGTCATCTAAATTCACCCAACTCGAATCTTCTACTGGGTACGAATGCCATTTCACCAAAATTTCTACTATAGATCTATTTATAAGAAATCTTTCCTTCTTATCTAATATTATTTCCGGTTGAAGCTCAAAAGAGCCATCGTCTTTCAGCTTATAATTGTCCTGCAAAACATGAGCAACATTAGACACATATCTTTTAAGTAAGCTAACATGAAATACAGGATGCACATTTAGATATTTAGGTAATTCGAGCAAATAAGCAAGAGATCCGATCTTTTTCAAACCTTTAAAAGGGCCTGCATATCGAGGAGAAAGTCTATGATCCTTCCCTAGCAACAAGTTAGATCGGTGAGGATTAACTTTAAGAAATACCATATCATCAACTTGGAATTCAAATGGTCTTCTCTTTAAATCATAGAACTTCTTTTGTCTTTCTGAGCTTCTCTTATATGTTTCTTAATTTTTCCAAGTTCTTCATCCATCTTATCAAGCATTTCTTTGGATACTTCTACTTTATTTGGAAAACCCAAAAACGAAGGTGGAGTCAAACAATTATAACCATACATAGCTTCAAACGGAGTCATTTTTATAGATGCATGCCATGCACTATTGTATGAAAACTCAACCAAGCGTAGATATTCATCCAATTATCTTGCTTTTCATTCACATACATACGCAACATATCCTCAACTACCCTGTTAACCCTCTCGGTTTCCCCATCAGTTTGTGGATGGAAAGCTGTACTCATACGAAGTTGAGTTCCAATGGATCCAAATGTCGCTTTCCAGAAGTTTGATGTAAATCTAGAAACTCTATCAGAAATTATGCTTTTAGGCATTCCATGCAATCGAAATATTTCTTTTACAAAGATTCTTGCAACATTCAAAGTAGTATCAGTCTTTTTCATAGGAAAGAAGTGTGCCATCTTGGTAAGCTGATCGACTACAACAAATATGGTATCATGCTTACTACTGGTCATAGGTAGCTTAGTGATAAAATCCATAGAAATAGACTCCCACTTCTGATTTGGAACATCCAAAGGTTGAAGCATTCCTGGCATCCTCTTAAACTCAGATTTCACCTGTTGGCACTTCAAACATTCATTTACATACTTTCTAATATCCCGCTTCATACACGGCCAAAAGTAAGAATACTTTGTTTTAACATATGTCCTTGAATAACCTGGATGTGCAAAAAAAGGTGCATCATGACAATCATGCAGTATTTTAACTTTTAGTGGAGATTCAGAAGATAAGCATAGCCGATTGTTACAATACAGTGTTCCATTCTGCAAATGAAATTTTTCCTCATACGTCGATCCCCTGTTCGCATTCAAAGCATTCAAAATAGGTGCATAAAAAGGATCCTGTTTTATCTCTTCTTGAATTTGATTGAGAAAATCAGAATTTATTACAGAAACAAGATTACACAAAGGTCTCCGACTCAATGCATCAGCAACCTTATTTTCCTTACCAGCAAGATACTTAATGTCAAAATCATACTCGCTTAATAATTCAATCCACCGCTTCTGCCTGTTGTTAAGCGATGGTTGAGTGAAGATGTATTTTAGACTTTGATGATCTGTTTTCAATTCAAACTTAACCCCTAACAATAGATGTCTCCAATGCTTAAGTGCATGCACAACAGCAAGCATTTCTAAATCATGAGTAGGATAGTTAAGTTCATGCTTTCTTAGTTTTCTGGACTGATATGCAACCACCCTGCCATCCTGTGAAATAACACATCCTATCTGACTACCACTTGCATCACATGCAACCACAAAAGGCTTTCCCATTTCTGGTATTTTCAAAACACAATTCTCAACGACTTTTGTTTCAATGTTTCAAATGATTTTTGACAGGCATCACTCCACGCAAATCCTACCTTCTTTTTAGTTAATTCGGTGAGGGGAGTAGCTATCTTAGAGAAATCCTTAATATGTGCTCTTTCATATTGTGCCAACCCAAGAAAACTTCTAACATCCCTTACAGTCTTAGGAATCGGCCAATCAAGTATTGTTTTTACTTTATCTTCATCTATAACGATTCCTTCTTTTGATATTACTCTTCCTAGATACACAAGTTTATCCTTAGCAAAGAAACACTTACTCTTTTTCCCATACAATTTGTGTTCTCTAAGAGTTTGCAAAGTCTTCTTGAGATGTACCGCATGCTCTGAATCATCTTTAGAGTACACAAATATATCATCAAGGAAGACTAAGATGATTTCATCTAGGTAATCGTGAAAAATATTATTCATCAAGTACATAAATGTGGCAGGAGTGTTTGTTAAACCAAAAGGTAGAATCGTAAACTCATAGTGACCATATCGTGTTCAAAAAGCCGTCTTAGGAATATCCTCTGTTTTGATCCTAATTAGGTGATATCCATATCTTAAGTCAATCTTTGTGAATACGGTCGCTCCACTTAATTTTCCTAATAGGTCATCTATGTGAGGGAGTGGATACTTATTCTTAATTGTTCTTTTATTCAACCCCCTATAGTCAATGCATAATCTGTAAGAGTCGTCTTTCTTCTTCTGAAATAAAACAGGTGCACCTCAAGGTGAGACACTCGGTTTTATTAATCCTTTCTTCAAAAGATCATTTAATTAAATCTTAAGCTCCTTTAGTTCATCAATGTTAAATCTATAGGGTGCTCTAGAATATGGTTCACTCCATGGATATAGGTCAATGGCATGGTCAATCTGCCTAGGTGGGGGTATACCAGGCAAGTCTTCTAGAAATACATCGGAATATTCTTTCAAGAGATTTCCTACGTAATCTGGAATATCTTCGTCATTACCTTCCTGATGCAGATTGTTCACATACACTACAAATGTTTTGCAGCCATCACGTATACCTCTATCTATCTGCATAGCAGAAATAAGAGTAGGCTTAGGATTAAAGACCACCTAGAATATGAATAGATTCATCATTTAGCTTCACAGTGATCGTTCTTTGTTCACAATTAATTGTCGTAGAATTTTTAACTAACCAATACATGCCTATGATTACATCACTCTGTTTCATCTCAATTACATGGAAGCTTCCAGAAAAGCATCTATTAGAAAGAGTAAATTCAAGGTTTTCAACATATCCTTTCGTGTAGTGTAATCGTCCATTGGCCATCTCTACAGGTCTAGTTATCTGCATATTTAGGGCTATCCCTAGATTTTGTACCAATTTGAAAGATAGAAAACAATGGGTACTACCTGAATCGATCAAAAATCTGGTTTTATGCACAGAAATCATACCTGGAATCGTGATTACAGAAACCTTTGGGAAAGAACTAACCACCATGCAACGTAAAGTAGAGTTAGCGCACTTAGCCCCATCATCTGCTTCCTCAATAATTGTACCGTCCTCGATGATGTTTATCGCTTTTGATTGTGCAGGTCGAAAGACTGCCTTGTTCACGCACTCATATGTCCGATGCCCTTGCTCCCCGCAACGACAACACAGACCAAGTCTTTTTGCCCTCTCAATAAAATAAGGGTCTTGTTGCCACTCAATTGGTTGACGCCTCCTTTGATTTTCCACCGGCCGAGCAGGGTTCTTACCTTGGTCGTTAGAAGATGGAGGTTTCTTTGAATTGTTCATGTTCATTGCAACAGGTCTTTGTGGCCTATGTCCCCTTGCAATGAATCTGCTTCTATTTGCCTTCTACAAATTGAACTTCTCCATCTTCTCAAATTTCTCAACCATCGCATCAGCATCAAGAAAATCAATGCATCTAGATCCCTTGACTTGATAGCGAAGTTCCTCACGAAGCCCTTCAATAAATTTAGTCTTTAGAGCATTACCACTAACCTCTAATGCATATTTATGAAGACGTAGGAGCTTCTCTTTGTACTCATCAACAGATAAGCTATGCTTGTCACTTTCATGTTGTCGGAAATTGTAGAACTCCATCTTCTTCTCCATATGGTAGTGTGGAGAACAATACCATTTTTCAGCTTGTTCTCTAAATTCCTTCCATAGAACAGGACCAGAACGCGTTCGAGTCTGCATATATGACTTCCACCATAGCTTCGTGATCCCACGCACATGCAGGATCCCAACTTTTACCTTGGACACTTCACTAAATTGTCGAAGGTCAAAGAAATCCTCTAGTTCTTCAATCCATGCCTCAAGATCTTCGCCACTCTTCTTCTCGCCATCAAAATCATTTAACTTTGCCTTCTTGAAGATTTGGTTAAGGGCAAACTCACCTGGTTCCATATCTTCAGAATTGCATTTTTGTTTTTCGCGAGGTACACTAGATGTTCCCGCACCTTCATCTATTTCATTGTTCAGCTCCACAAACAAATTTGTTGCTCCTTCTGGTTGCTTTCCCCCTCGTTCTTTGCGCAATTCACCAAGAAACTTCTGAATAAGCTCCTCTTGTTCACGAACCTTTTGTGTTAGACCTTCCATCGTTCCCGCAGATTGATTCTGCTCTGATACCACTTCTAGCGTTTCCTCAATCACAATCTATCCCCAATCACAATCTATCCCCAATCACAATCTTTCAATTACTCAGAAATAACAGTGGAGAGAAGAACGCAGAGATTGCACAAGGTAAAAGAAAATCTGATGCGGAAGAGTAGAACAAATATGACGCAGAGAAGGAAGAATTCTGATATTATAGATGTGAATCAATGGTTACAGTAGCTTTGGACAATAGCTTCTTGACGAAGCCTCTACCTCCCGACCACCCCCGAGCTATCACAATCGCATTCTCACTCGCACTCTCAATCACACTCTCACTCTCACTCTCACTCTCAATCACACTCTCAATCACAAGGTAATTCTCAGATTTCTGTGTGTCCTCCGTGTTGATGTGCAAGCCTTCTTATCTTTTTCCGTTTGATCGCAGCCGTGCTCCCCAAAGAAGTGTGCGATCCACCAATTTAGAAAAAGTCGAGTTTCTCCAAAACTTTAACAAAAAGCCATGCGATCGTAGTCTACTTCCTTTCTTTAGCATACCTGTCAAAAATAGCAGAAAAACACCAAGAAGACATATCCGAAAACATACATAATTAGACATGGTGACACGTGAGCATGAGAATCACGGATTCGAATAGAATTAGACAAGCCCTCGTTTTTTTTTTTAAGTATTGGAAAAAACGGCACTTTTCAAATCCCTATAACTCAAGAACAATGAGGAATTAGGTTAAGCTTTTGAGAGACACATTTATTTAGTTTTTCGATCTGCACAATAGTGTTAGAGACGTCCGAGGTCCAAATCCACCTCCAAATGCCACTTTTGAGCCCTGCAAGGTTTAAAATTCTAGAGAGAGAGTAAAATCAAGGCATTTTCTTACAATGAACTAAACATAGGACCCTGAACGAGGTACTTATAACATGATTCACAAAAATCTCACAGAGGCACTTTTATTCTCTTCTACTTGCTCTACGTTTCCCTCATATAGAGTTTTCCTTAATTCTTTCATCTTCACCTTCAAAATCCCACTGGAAAACATGCTGCAATTAAGGTCTAGGGAGAGAATATGAAACTTGTCAACCCAAAATTTTTCCTACATGCATAAAATGACCTAATTATTCGTTTTAACCATTATCCCCACAATGAAATTCAGAAAGTTCAAAATGAATAATTTCACTAGAAAAGAGGCCTATTACAATTCTTCCCCCCTTTAAGAACTATGTCTTAAGAGTTGGAAAGAAGGATAATGTGTTAGAAAGTCATCTAAATTAACCCAACTCGAATCTTCTACTGGGTATGAATGCCATTTCACCAAAATTTCTACTATAGATCTATTTCTAAGAAATCTTTCCTTCCTATATAATATTATTTCTGGTTGAAGCTCAAAAGAGCCATCGTCTTTGAGCTTATAATTGTCCTGCAAAACATGAGCAACATTAGGCACATATCTTTTAAGTAAGCTGACATGAAATACAGGATGCACATGTAGATATTTAGGTAATTCCAGCAAATAAGCAAGAGATCCGATCTTTTTCAAAACTTTAAAAGGGCCAACATATCGAGGAGAAAGTCTATGATCCTTCCCTAGCAAGAAGTTAGATCGGTGAGGATTAACTTTAAGAAATACCATATCATCAACTTGGAATTCAAGTGGTCTTCTCTTTAAATCATAGAACTTCTTTTGTCTTTTCTGAGCCTCTCTTATATGCTTCTTAATTTTTCCGAGTTCTTCATCCATCTTATCAAGCATTTCTTTGGATACTTCTACTTTATTTGGAAAACCCAAAAACGAAGGTGGAGTCAAACAATTATAACCATACATAGCTTCAAATGGAGTCCTTTTTATAGATGCATGCCATGCACTAATGTATGCAAACTCAACCAAGGGTAGATATTCACTCCAATTATCCTGCTTTTCATTCACATACATACACAACATATCCTCAACTACCCTATTAACCCTCTCGGTTTCCCCATCAGTTTGTGGATGGAAAGTTGTACTTATACGAAGTTGAGTTCCAATGGATCCAAATGTCGCTTTCCAGAAGTTTGACATAAATCTAGAATCTCTATCAGAAATTATGCTTTTAGGCATTCCATGCAATCGAAATATTTCTTTTACAAAGATTCTTGCAACATTCAAAGCAGTATCAATCTTTTTCATAGGAAAGAAGTATGCCATCTTGGTAAGCCGATCGACTACAACAAATATGGTATCATGCTTACTACTGGTCATAGGTAGCTCAGTGATAAAGTCCATAGAAATAGACTCCAACTTCTGATTTGGAACATCCAAAGGTTGAAGCATTCCTGGCATCCTCTTAAACTCAGATTTCACCTGTTGGCACTTCAAACATTCATCTACATATTTTCTAATATCCCGCTTCATACACGGCCAAAAGTAAGAATACTTTGTTTTAACATATGTCCTTGAATAACCTGGATGTGCAAAAAAAGGTGCATCATGACAATCATGCAGTATTTTAACTTTTAGTGGAGATTCAGAAGATAAGCATAGCCGATTGTTACAATACAGTGTTCCATTCTGCAAATGAAATTTTTCCTCATACGTCGATCCCCTGTTCGCATTCAAAGCATTCAAAATAGGTGCATAAAAAGGATCCTATTTTATCTCTTCTTGAATTTGATTGAGAAAATCAGAATTTATTACAGAAACAAGATTACACAAAGGTCTCCAACTCAATGCATCAGCAACCTTATTTTCCTTACCAGCAAGATACTTGATGTCAAAATCATACTCGCTTAATAATTCAATCCAACGCTTCTGCCTGTTGTTAAGCAATGGTTGAGTGAAGATGTATTTTAGACTTTGATGATCTGTTTTCAATTCAAACTTAACCCATAACAATAGATGTCTCCAATGCTTAAGTGCATGCACAACAGCAAGCATTTCTAAATCATGAGCAGGATAGTTAAGTTCATGCTTTCTTAGTTTTTTGGACTCATATGCGACAACCCTGCCATCCTGTGAAATAACACATCATATCTGACTACCAGTTGCATCACATGCAACCACAAAAGGCTTTCCCATTTCTGGCATTTTCAAAACACAATTCTCAACGACTTTTGTTTCAATGTTTCAAATGATTTTTGACAGGCATCACTCCACGCAAATCCTACATTCTTTTTAGTTAATTCAGTGAGGGGAGTAGCTATCTTAGAGAAATCCTTAATATGTGCTCTTTCATATTGCGCCAACCCAAGAAAACTTCTAACATCCCTTACAGTCTTAGGAATCGGCCAATCAACTATTGTTTTTACTTTATCTTCATCTATAAGGATTCCTTCTTTTGATATTACTCTTCCTAGATACACAAGTTTATCCTTAGCAAAGAAACACTTACTCTTTTTCCCATACAATTTGTGTTCTCTAAGAGTTTGCAAAGTCTTCTTGAGATGTACCGCATGCTCCGAGTCATCTTTAGAGTACACAAATATATCATCAAGGAAGACTAAGATGAATTCATCTAGGTAATCGTGAAAAATATTATTCATCAAGCACATAAATGTGGCAAGAGTGTTTGTTAAACCAAAAGGTAGAACCGTAAACTCATAGTGACCATATCGTGTTCGAAAAGCCGTCTTAGGAATATCCTCTGTTTTGATCCTAATTTGGTGATATCCAGATCTTAAGTCAATCTTTGTGAATACGGTCGCTCCACTTAATTGATGGATATAGGTCAATGGCATGGTCAATCTGCCTAGGTGGGGGTATACCAGGCAAGTCTTCCGGAAATACATCGGCATATTCTTTCAAGAGATTTCCTACGTAATCTGGAATATCTTCGTCATTACCTTCCTGATGCAGATTGTTCACATACACTACAAATGTTTTGCAGCCATCACGTATACCTCTAACTATCTGCATAGCAGAAACAAGAGTAGGCTTAGGATTAAAGACATCACCTAGAATATGAATAGATTCATCATTTAGCTCCAAAGTGATCGTTCTTTGTTCACAATTAATGGTCGCAGAATTTTTAACTAACCAATCCATGCCTATGATTACATCACTCTGTTTCATCTCAATTACATGGAAGCTTCTAGAAAAGCGCCTATTAGTAAGAGTAAATTCAAGGTTTTCAACATATCCTTTCGTGTAGTGTAATCGTCCATTGGCCATCTCTACAGGTCTCGTTATCTGCATATTTAGGGCTATCCCTAGATTTTGTACCAATTTGTAACATAGAAAACAATGGGTACTACCTGAATCGATCAAAAATCTGGTTTTATGCACAGAAATCATACCTGGAATCGTGATTACAGAAACCTTTGGGAAAGAACTAACCACCATGCAACGTAAAGTAGAGTCAGCGCACTTAGCCCCATCATCTGCTTCCTCAATAATTGTACCGTCCTGGATGATGTTTATCGCTTTTGATTGTGCAGGTCGAAAGACTGCCTTGTTCAGGCACTCATATGTCCGATGCCCTTGCTCCCCGCAACGACAACACAGACCAAGTCTTTTTGCCCTCTCAATAAAATAAGGGTCTTGTTGCCACTCAATTGGTTGACGCCTCCTTTGATTTTCCACAGGCCGAGCAGGGTTCTTACCTTGGTCGTTAGAAGATGGAGGTTTCTTTGAATTGTTCATGTTCATTGCAACAGGTCTTTGTGGCCTATGTCCCGTTGCAATGAATCTGCTTCTATTTGCCTTCTACAAATTGAACTTCTCCATCTTCTCAAATTTCTCAACCATCGCATCAGCATCAAGAAAATCAATGCATCTAGATCCCTTGACTTGATAGCGAAGTTCCTCACGAAGCCCTTCAATAAATTTAGTCTTTAGAGCATTACCACTAACCTCTAATGCATATTTATGAAGACGTAGGAACTTCTCTTTGTACTCATCAACAGATAAGCTATGCTTGTCACTTTCATGTTGTCGGAAATTGTAGAACTCCATCTTCTTCTCCATATGGTAGTGTGGATAACAATAGCATTTTTCAGCTTGTTCTCTAAATTCCTTCCATAGAAGAGGACCAGAACGCGTTCGAGTCTGCATATATGACTTCCACCATAGCTTCGTGATCCCACGCAGATGCAGGATCCCAACTTTTACCTTGGACACTTCACTAAATTGTCGAAGGTCAAAGAAATCCTCTAGTTCTTCAATCCATGCCTCAAGATCTTCGCCACTCTTCTTCTCGCCATCAAAATCATTTAACTTTGCCTTCTTGAAGACTTGGTTAAGGGCAAACTCACCTGGTTCCATATCTTCAGAATTGCGTTTTTGTTTTTCGCGAGGTACACTAGATGTTCCCGCACCTTCATCTATTTCATTGTTCAGCTCCACAAACAAATTTGTTGCTCCTTCTGGTTGCTTTCCCCCTCGTTCTTTGCGCAATTCACCAAGAAACTTCTGAATAAGCTCCTCTTGTTCACGAACCTTTTGTGTTAGACCTTCCATCGTTCCCGCAGATTGATTCTGCTCTGATACCACTTGTAGCGTTTCCTCAATCACAATCTATCCCCAATCACAATCTTTCAATTACTCAGAAATAACAGTGGAGAGAAGAACGCAGAGATTGCACAAGGTAAAAGAAAATCTGATGCGGAAGAGTAGAACAAATATGACGCAGAGAAGGAAGAATTCTGATATTATAGATGTGAATCAATGGTTACAGTAGCTTTGGACAATAGCTTCTTGACGAAGCCTCTACCTCCCGACCACCCCCGAGCTATCACAATCGCATTCTCACTCGCACTCTCAATCACACTCTCACTCTCACTCTCACTCTCAATCACACTCTCAATCACAAGGTAATTCTCAGATTTATGTGTGTCCTCCGTGTTGATGTGCAAGCCTTCTTATCTTTTTCCGTTTGATCGCAGCCGTGCTCCCCAAAGAAGTGTGCGATCCACCAAATTTAGAAAAAGTCGAGTTTCTCCAAAACTTTAACAAAAAGCCATGCGATCGTAGTCTACTTCCTTTCTTTAGCATACCTGTCAAAAATAGCAGAAAAACACCAAGAAGACATATCCGAAAACATACATAATTAGACATGGTGACACGTGAGCATGAGAATCATGGATTCGAATAGAATTAGACAAGCCCTCGTTTTTTTTTTTAAGTATTGGAAAAAACGGCACTTTTCAAATCCCTATAACTCAAAAATAATGAGGAATTAGGTTAAGCTTGTGAGAGACACTTTTATTCAGTTTTTCGATCTGCACAATAGTGTTAGAGACGTCCGAGGTCCAAATCCACCTCCAAATGCCACTTTTGAGCCCTGCAAGGTTTAAAATTCTAGAGAGAGTAAAATCAAGGCATTTTCTTACAATGAACTAAACATAGGACCCTGAACGAGGTACTTATAACATGATTCACAAAAATCTCACACAGGCACTTTTATTCTCTTCTACTTGCTCTACCTTTCCCTCATACAGAGTTTTCCTTAATTCTTTCATCTTCAGCTTCAAAATCCCACTGGAAAACATGATACAATTAAGGTCTAGAGAGAGAATATGAAACTTGTCAACCAAAAATTTTTCCTACATGCATAAAATGACCTAATTATTCGTTCTAAGCATTATCCCGACAATGAAATTCAAAAAGTTCAAAATGAATTATTTCACTAGAAAAGAGGCCTATTACAATTCTTCCCCCCTTGAAGAACTCTGTCCTCAGAGTTGGAAAGAAGGATAATGTGGTAGAAAGTCATCTAAATTCACCCAACTCGAATCTTCTACTGGGTATGAATGCCATTTCACCAAAATTTCTACTATAGATCTATTTCTAAGAAATCTTTCCTTCCTATCTAATATTATTTCCGGTTGAAGCTCAAAAGAGCCATCGTCTTTCAGCTTATAATTGTCCTGCAAAACATGAGCAACATTAGACACATATCTTTTAAGTAAGCTGACATGAAATACAGGATGCACATTTAGATATTTAGGTAATTCCAGCAAATAAGCAAGAGATCCGATCTTTTTCAAAACTTTAAAAGGGTCTGCATATCGAGGAGAAAGTCTATGATCCTTCCCTAGCAATAAGTTAGATCGGTGAGGATTAACTTTAAGAAATACCATATCATCAACTTGGAATTCAAGTGCTCTTCTCTTTAAATCATAGAACTTCTTTTTTCTTTTCTGAGCTTCTCTTATATGTTTCTTAATTTTTCCAAGTTCTTCATACATCTTATCAAGCATTTCTTTGGATACTTCTACTTTATTTGGAAAACCCAAAAACGAAGGTGGAGTCAAACAATTATAACCATACATAGCTTCAAACGGAGTCATTTTTATAGATGCATGCCATGCACTATTGTATGCAAACTCAACCAAGCGTAGATATTCACTCCAATTATCCTGCTTTTCATTCACAAACATACGCAACATATCCTCAACTACCCTGTTAACCCTCTCGGTTTCCCCATCAGTTTGTGGATGGAAAGCTGTACTCATACAAAGTTGAGTTCCAATGGATCCAAATGTCGCTTTCCAGAAGTTTGACATAAATCTAGAATCTCTATCAGAAATTATGCTTTTAGGCATTCCATGCAATCGAAATATTTCTTTTACAAAGATTCTTGCAACATTCAAAGCAGTATCAGTCTTTTTCATAGGAAAGAAGTGTGCCATCTTGGTAAGCCGATCGACTACAACAAATATGGTATCATGCTTACTAGTGGTCATAGGTAGCTTACTGATAAAATCCATAGAAATAGACTCCCACTTCTGATTTGGAACATCCAAAGGTTGAAGCATTCCTGGCATCCTCTTAAACTCAGATTTCACCTGTTGGCACTTCAAACATTCATTTACATATTTTCTAATATCCCGCTTCATACACGGCCAAAAGTAAGAATACTTTGTTTTAACATATGTCCTTGAATAACCTGGATGTGCAGAAAAAGGTGCATCATGACAATCATGCAGTATTTTAACTTTTAGTGGAGATTCAGAAGATAAACATAGCCGATTGTTTCAATACAGTGTTCCATTCTGCAAATGAAATTTTTCCTCATATGTCGATCCCCTGTTCGCATTCAAAGCATTCAAAATAGGTGCATAAAAAGGATCTTGTTTTATCTCTTCTTGAATTTGATTGAGAAAATCAGAATTTATTACAGAAACAAGATTACACAAAGGTCTCCGACTCAATGCATCAGCAACCTTATTTTCCTTACCAGCAAGATACTTAATGTCAAAATCATACTCGCTTAATAATTCAATCCAACGCTTCTGCCTGTTGTTAAGCAATAGTTGAGTGAAGATGTATTTTAGACTTTGATGATCTGTTTTCAATTCAAACTTAACCCCTAACAATAGATGTCTCCAATGCTTAAGTGCATGCACAACAGCAAGCATTTCTAAATCATGAGTAGGATAGTTAAGTTCATGCTTTCTTATTTTTCTGGACTCATATGCGACCCCCTGCCATCGTGTGAAATAACACATCCTATCTGACTACCACTTGCATCACATGCAACCACAAAAGGCTTTCCCATTTCTGGTATTTTCAAAACACAATTCTCAACGACTTTTGTTTCAATGTTTCAAATGATTTTTGACAGGCATCACTCCACGCAAATCCTACATTCTTTTTAGTTAATTCGGTGAGGGGAGTAGCTATCTTAGAGAAATTCTTAATATGTGCTCTTTCATATTGCGCCAACCCAAGAAAACTTCTAACATCCCTTATAGTCTTAGGAATCGGCCAATCAACTATTGTTTTTACTTTATCTTCATCTATAAGGATTCCTTCTTTTGATATTACTCTTCCTAGATACACAAGTTTATCCTTAGCAAAGAAACACTTACTCTTTTTCCCATACAATTTGTGTTCTCTAAGAGTTTGCAAAGTCTTCTTGAGATGTACCGCATGCTCCGAATCATCTTTAGAGTACACAAATATATCATCAAGGAAGACTAAGATGAATTCATCTACGTAATCGTGAAAAATAATATTCATCAAGCACATAAATGTGGCAGGAGTGTTTGTTAAACCAAAAGGTAGAACCGTAAACTCATAGTGACCATATCGTGTTCAAAAAGCCGTCTTAGGAATATCCTCTATTTTGATCCTAATTTGGTGATATCGAGATCTTAAGTCAATCTTTGTGAATACGGTCGCTCCACTTAATTGACCTAATAAGTCATCTATGTGAGGGAGTGGATACTTATTCTTAATTGTTCTTTTATTCAACCCCCTATAGTCAATGCATAATCTGTAAGAGCCGCCGTTCTTCTTCTGAAATAAAACACGTGCACCTCAAGGTGAGACACTCAGTTTTATTAAGCCTTTCTTCAAAAGATCATCTAATTGAATCTTAAGCTCCTTTAGTTCATCAATGTTAAATCTATAGGGTGCTCAAGAATATGGTTCACTCCCTGGATATAGGTCAATGGCATGGTCAATCTGCCTACGTGGGGGTATACCAGGCAAGTCTTCCGGAAATACATCGGCATATTCTTTCAAGAGATTTCCTACGTAATCTGGAATATCTTCGTCATTACCTTCCTGATGCAGATTGTTCACATACACTACAAATGTTTTGCAGCCATCACGTATACCTCTAACTATCTGCATAGCAGAAACAAGAGTAGGCTTAGGATTAAAGACATCACCTAGAATATGAATAGATTCATCATTTAGCTCCAAAGTGATCGTTCTTTGTTCACAATTAATTGTCGCAGAATTTTTAACTAACCAATCCATGCCTATGATTACATCACTCTGTTTCATCTCAATTACATGGAAGCTTCCAGAAAAGCGCCTATTAGAAAGAGTAAATTCAAGGTTTTCAACATATCCTTTCGTGTAGTGTAATCGTCCATTGGCCATCTCTACAGGTCTCGTTATCTGCATATTTAGGGCTATCCCTAGATTTTGTACCAATTTGTAACATACAAAACAATGGGTACTACCTGAATCGATCAAAAATCTGGTTTTATGCACAGAAATCATACCTGGAATCGTGATTACAGAAACCTTTGGGAAAGAACTAACCACCATGCAACGTAAAGTAGAGTCAGCGCACTTAGCCCCATCATCTGCTTCCTCAATAATTGTACCGTCCTGGATGATGTTTATCGCTTTTGATTGTGCAGGTTGAAAGACTGCCTTGTTGAGGCACTCATATGTCCGATGCCCTTGCTCCCCGCAACGACAACACAGACCAAGTCTTTTTGCCCTCTCAATAAAATAAGGGTCTTGTTGCCACTCAATTGGTTGACGCCTCCTTTGATTTTCCACCGGCCGAGCAGGGTTCTTACCTTGGTCGTTAGAAGATGGAGGTTTCTTTGAATTGTTCATGTTCATTGCAACAGGTCTTTGTGGCCTATGTCCCGTTGCAATGAATCTGCTTCTATTTGCCTTCTACAAATTGAACTTCTCCATCTTCTCAAATTTCTCAACCATCGCATCAGCATCAAGAAAATCAATGCATCTAGATCCCTTGACTTGATAGCGAAGTTCCTCACGAAGCCCTTCAATAAATTTAGTCTTTAGAGCATTACCACTAACCTCTAATGCATATTTATGAAGACGTAGGAACTTCTCTTTGTACTCATCAACAGATAAGCTATACTTGTCACTTTCATGTTGTCGGAAATTGTAGAACCCCATCTTCTTCTCCATATGGTAGTGTGGATAACAATAGCATTTTTCAGCTTGTTCTCTAAATTCCTTCCATAGAAGAGGACCAGAACGCGTTCGAGTCTGCATATATGACTTCCACCATAGCTTCGTGATCCCACGCAGATGCAGGATCCCAACTTTTACCTTGGACACTTCACTAAATTGTCGAAGGTCAAAGAAATCCTCTAGTTCTTCAATCCATGCCTCAAGATCTTCGCCACTCTTCTTCTCGCCATCAAAATCATTTAACTTTGCCTTCTTGAAGACTTGGTTAAGGGCAAACTCACCTGGTTCCATATCTTCAGAATTGCGTTTTTGTTTTTCGCGAGGTACACTAGATGTTCCCGCACCTTCATCTATTTCATTGTTCAGCTCCACAAACAAATTTGTTGCTCCTTCTGGTTGCTTTCCCCCTCGTTCTTTGCACAATTCACCAAGAAACTTCTGAATAAGCTCCTCTTGTTCACGAACCTTTTGTGTTAGACCTTCCATCGTTCCCGCAGATTGATTCTGCTCTGATACCACTTGTAGCGTTTCCTCAATCACAATCTATCCCCAATCACAATCTTTCAATTACTCAGAAATAACAGTGGAGAGAAGAACGCAGAGATTGCACAAGGTAAAAGAAAATCTGATGCGGAAGAGTAGAACAAATATGACGCAGAGAAGGAAGAATTCTGATATTATAGATGTGAATCAATGGTTACAGTAGCTTTGGACAATAGCTTCTTGACGAAGCCTCTACCTCCCGACCACCCCCGAGCTATCACAATCGCATTCTCACTCGCACTCTCAATCACACTCTCACTCTCACTCTCACTCTCAATCACACTCTCAATCACAAGGTAATTCTCAGATTTATGTGTGTCCTCCGTGTTGATGTGCAAGCCTTCTTATCTTTTTCCGTTTGATCGCAGCCGTGCTCCCCAAAGAAGTGTGCGATCCACCAAATTTAGAAAAAGTCGAGTTTCTCCAAAACTTTAACAAAAAGCCATGCGATCGTAGTCTACTTCCTTTCTTTAGCATACCTGTCAAAAATAGCAGAAAAACACCAAGAAGACATATCCGAAAACATACATAATTAGACATGGTGACACGTGAGCATGAGAATCACGGATTCGAATAGAATTAGACAAGCCCTCGTTTTTTTTTTTAAGTATTGGAAAAAACGGCACTTTTCAAATCCCTATAACTCAAAAACAATGAGGAATTAGGTTAAGCTTGTGAGAGACACTTTTATTCAGTTTTTCGATCTGCACAATAGTGTTAGAGACGTCCGAGGTCCAAATCCACCTCCAAATGCCACTTTTGAGCCCTGCAAGGTTTAAAATTCTAGAGAGAGTAAAATCAAGGCATTTTCTTACAATGAACTAAACATAGGACCCTGAACGAGGTACTTATAACATGATTCACAAAAATCTCACACAGGCACTTTTATTCTCTTCTACTTGCTCTACCTTTCCCTCATACAGAGTTTTCCTTAATTCTTTCATCTTCAGCTTCAAAATCCCACTGGAAAACATGATACAATTAAGGTCTAGAGAGAGAATATGAAACTTGTCAACCCAAAATTTTTCCTACATGCATAAAATGACCTAATTATTCGTTCTAAGCATTATCCCGACAATGAAATTCAAAAAGTTCAAAATGAATTATTTCACTAGAAAAGAGGCCTATTACAATTCTTCCCCCCTTGAAGAACTCTGTCCTCAGAGTTGGAAAGAAGGATAATGTGTTAGAAAGTCATCTAAATTCACCCAACTCGAATCTTCTACTGGGTATGAATGCCATTTCACCAAAATTTCTACTATAGATCTATTTCTAAGAAATCTTTCCTTCCTATCTAATATTATTTCCGGTTGAAGCTCAAAAGAGCCATCGTCTTTCAGCTTATAATTGTCCTGCAAAACATGAGCAACATTAGACACATATCTTTTAAGTAAGCTGACATGAAATACAGGATGCACATTTAGATATTTAGGTAATTCCAGCAAATAAGCAAGAGATCCGATCTTTTTCAAAACTTTAAATGGGTCTGCATATCGAGGAGAAAGTCTATGATCCTTCCCTAGCAATAAGTTAGATCGGTGAGGATTAACTTTAAGAAATACCATATCATCAACTTGGAATTCAAGTGGTCTTCTCTTTAAATCATAGAACTTCTTTTTTCTTTTCTGAGCATCTCTTATATGTTTCTTAATTTTTCCAAGTTCTTCATACATCTTATCAAGCATTTCTTTGGATACTTCTACTTTATTTGGAAAACCCAAAAACGAAGGTGGAGTCAAACAATTATAACCATACATAGCTTCAAACGGAGTCATTTTTATAGATGCATGCCATGCACTATTGTATGCAAACTCAACCAAGCGTAGATATTCACTCCAATTATCCTGCTTTTCATTCACAAACATACGCAACATATCCTCAACTACCCTGTTAACCCTCTCGGTTTCCCCATCAGTTTGTGGATGGAAAGCTGTACTCATACGAAGTTGAGTTCCAATGGATCCAAATGTCGCTTTCCAGAAGTTTGACATAAATCTAGAATCTCTATCAGAAATTATGCTTTTAGGCATTCCATGCAATCGAAATATTTCTTTTACAAAGATTCTTGCAACATTCAAAGCAGTATCAGTCTTTTTCATAGGAAAGAAGTGTGCCATCTTGGTAAGCCGATCGACTACAACAAATATGGTATCATGCTTACTAGTGGTCATAGGTAGCTTAGTGATAAAGTCCATAGAAATAGACTCCCACTTCTGATTTGGAACATCCAAAGGTTGAAGCATTCCTGGCATCCTCTTAAACTCAGATTTCACCTGTTGGCACTTCAAACATTCATTTACATATTTTCTAATATCCCGCTTCATACACGGCCAAAAGTAAGAATACTTTGTTTTAACATATGTCCTTGAATAACTTGGATGTGCAGAAAAAGGTGCATCATGACAATCATGCAGTATTTTAACTTTTAGTGGAGATTCAGAAGATAAACATAGCCGATTGTTTCAATACAGTGTTCCATTCTGCAAATGAAATTTGTCCTCATATGTCGATCCCCTGTTCGCATTCAAAGCATTCAAAATAGGTGCATAAAAAGGATCTTGTTTTATCTCTTCTTGAATTTGATTGAGAAAATCAGAATTTATTACAGAAACAAGATTACACAAAGGTCTCCGACTCAATGCATCAGCAACCTTATTTTCCTTACCAGCAAGATACTTAATGTCAAAATCATACTCGCTTAATAATTCAATCCAACGCTTCTGCCTGTTGTTAAGCAATAGTTGAGTGAAGATGTATTTTAGACTTTGATGATCTGTTTTCAATTCAAACTTAACCCCTAACAATAGATGTCTCCAATGCTTAAGTGCATGCACAACAGCAAGCATTTCTAAATCATGAGTAGGATAGTTAAGTTCATGCTTTCTTATTTTTCTGGACTCATATGCGACCCCCTGCCATCCTGTGAAATAACACATCCTATCTGACTACCACTTGCATCACATGCAACCACAAAAGGCTTTCCCATTTCTGGTATTTTCAAAACACAATTCTCAACGACTTTTGTTTCAATGTTTCAAATGATTTTTGACAGGCATCACTCCACGCAAATCCTACATTCTTTTTAGTTAATTCGGTGAGGGGAGTAGCTATCTTAGAGAAATTCTTAATATGTGCTCTTTCATATTGCAGCAACCCAAGAAAACTTCTAACATGCCTTATAGTCTTAGGAATCGGCCAATCAACTATTGTTTTTACTTTATCTTCATCTATAAGGATTCCTTCTTTTGATATTACTCTTCCTAGATACACAAGTTTATCCTTAGCAAAGAAACACTTACTCTTTTTCCCATACAATTTGTGTTCTCTAAGAGTTTGCAAAGTCTTCTTGAGATGTACCGCATGCTCCGAATCATCTTTAGAGTACACAAATATATCATCAAGGAAGACTAAGATGAATTCATCTAGGTAATCGTGAAAAATAATATTCATCAAGCACATAAATGTGGCAGGAGTGTTTGTTAAACCAAAAGGTAGAACCGTAAACTCATAGTGACCATATCGTGTTCAAAAAGCCGTCTTAGGAATATCCTCTATTTTGATCCTAATTTGGTGATATCGAGATCTTAAGTCAATCTTTGTGAATACGGTCGCTCCACTTAATTGACCTAATAAGTCATCTATGTGAGGGAGTGGATACTTATTCTTAATTGTTCTTTTATTCAACCCCCTATAGTCAATGCATAATCTGTAAGAGCCGCCGTTCTTCTTCTGAAATAAAACACGTGCACCTCAAGGTGAGACACTCAGTTTTATTAAGCCTTTCTTCAAAAGATCATCTAATTGAATCTTAAGCTCCTTTAGTTCATCAATGTTAAATCTATAGGGTGCTCAAGAATATGGTTCACTCCCTGGATATAGGTCAATGGCATGGTCAATTTGCCTAGGTGGGGGTATACTAGGCAAGTCTTCTAGAAATATATCGGCATTTTCTTTCAAGAGATTTCCTACGTAATCTGGAATATCTTCGTCATTACCTTCCTGATGCAGATTGTTCACATACACTACAAATGGTTTGCAGCCATCACGTATACCTCTAACTATCTGCATAGCAGAAATAAGAGTAGGCTAAGGATTAAAGACATCACCTAGAATATGAATAGATTCATCATTTAGCTTCACAGTGATCGTTCTTTGTTCACAATTAATTGTCGCAGAATTTTTAACTAACCAATCCATGCCTATGATTACATCACTCTGTGTCATCTCAATTACATGGAAGCTTCCAGAAAAATGTCTATTAGAAAGAGTAAATTCAAGGTTTTCAACATATCCTTTCGTGTAGTGTAATCGTCCTTTGGCCATCTCTACAGGTCTGGTTATCTACATATTTAGGGCTATCCCTAGATTTTGTACCAATTTGAAAGATAGAAAACAATGGGTACTACCTGATTCGATCAAAAATCTGGTTTTATGCGTAGAAATCATACCCGGAATCATGATTACAGAAACCTTTGGGAAAGAACTAACCACCATGCAACGTAAAGTAGAGTCAACGCACTTACCCCCATCATCTGCTTCCTCAATAATTGTACCGTCCTGGATGATGTTTATCGCTTTTGATTGTGCAGGTCGAAAGACTGCCTTGTTCGGGCACTCATATGTCCGATGCCCTTGCTCCCCGCAAGGAAAACACAGACCAAGTCTTTTTGCCCTCTCAATAAAATTAGGGTCTTGTTGCCACTCAATTGGTTGACGCCTCCTTTGATTTTCCACCGGCCGAGCAGGGTTCTTACCTTGGTCGTTAGAAGATGGAGTTTTCTTTGAATTGTTCATGTTCATTGCAACAGGTCTTTGTGGCCTATGTCCCATTGCAATGAATCTGCTTCTATTTGCCTTCTGCAAATTGAACTTCTGTGAAGAGATGGATAGGTATGTGCTTGAAGATGAAGAGGTGTTGCAAAATCCTTGATCTACACTAGCCAAATGAACTCCAGAAGTATATGGTGGGCCCTTTTAGCTTGCCAATGGATGTATTAGACACCCTATGTACCTTGGAAGATCACTCTCAAAAAGATAGATCAAAACAGATAAGTTGGAGTTAGCTCAGAGGTGAAAACTTGCTATTCTTGGTTCATACACCTGTCCACTATTTTACATAATTCTCTGATCACAGTAGCAATTAGCTTAATTACTCTTGGGGAAGTCTAGGTAACTTAAGGAGCTAACTTTCAAGAGTAATCGCATCAAAAATAATGAACCACACACTGAGAATGAGTTTTAACAACTGATGACATCATCCCGATTTTCACGTGCTGCTACAGTTTGAGACCAATGAGCAGAAAAATCAACATAACTCCAAATCTAGGAATCCAATGATTATGAGAATTTTTATGATTATACTAGACAGTAAGTTGAATCAAACAAACTTTAAATCACTGAATTTGGAAAAGTAACCACTGCGAAACACCTCTGACACGATGAGTGAAAAAGTCGGGTACCTGACAGAGAAGTGAAAATGCACAGACACTGTTGACTTCAACTGAACATAACTGACGATTGCAACATCCAAATGACATGAAAATTTGTGAGCACATAGTAGACTTATAGAGCTAACTTTCCCAAGTTAAATCACTTAAAATGATGCACCAAGCTCAGAGAAAACATCTCTGCAAGCTGACTGAGAAAAACTGAGAGTAATGGCAGTGAGTAGTACACTTCACAAGAACATGGAAAGATGAACTCAAATAATCATGAAAATGAAAGTATATTGCTTGTACAATACAATGACTTACTGATACATATGTGTGCCTTGTAATCACACCTTGATATGGCATAAAGCTCAGCTCTTGGATGTCTTCACATAGGTCTCTCTAACCACGACTAAAACTGCCATCTATTTATAGTTGAGTTTGGGAGCCTAACTTCCCTCAATCACTCTCCAATCAATCAATGATTGATTTGATTCTCTACCTACCACAAATCACGAATTCGTGGCTCCTCTTTCCATTCTTGATCAAGTGGAATCAACCACTTAAGATTCTTTCACTTTTACATTAAGTAAACTCTTCAAAAGTTACAAGAGGTAGTTCACAAGTGAACTTTACATAGTCTTCATTTTAAGGCTTTTTCTATGACTTTGTGGGACTCAAGCCAATACTTAGGCTTGTCATAGACTTGCTTCAACAACTTCTCCATCTTCTCAAATTTCTCAACCATCGCAACAGCATCAAGAAAATCAATGCATCCAGATCCCTTGACTTGATAGCAAAGTTCCTCACGAAGCCCTTCAATAAATTTACTCTTTAGAGCATTACCACTAACCTCTAATGCATATTTATGAAGATGTAGGAACTTCTCTTTGTACTCATCAACAGATAAGCTATGCTTGTCACTTTCGTGTTGTCAGAAATTGTAGAACTCCATCTTCTTCTCCATATGTTAGTGTGGAGAACAATAGCGTTTTTCAGCTTGTTCTCTAAATTCCTTCCATAGAACAGGACCAGAACGCGTTCGAGTCTGCATATATGACTTCCACCATAGCTTCGCGATCCCACGCAGATGCAGGATCCCAACTTTTGCCTTGGACTCTTCACTAAATTGTCGAAGGTCAAAGAAATCCTCTAGTTCTTCAATCCATGCCTCAAGATCTTCGCCACTCTTCTTCTCGCCATCAAAATCATTTAACTTTGCCTTCTTAAAGACTTGGTTAAGGGCAAACTCACCTAGTTCCATATCTTCAGAATTGCGTTTTTGTTTTTCGCGAGGTACACTAGATGTTCCCGCACCTTCATCTATTTCATCCTTCAGCTCCACAAACAAATTTGTTGCTCCTTCTGGTTGCTTTCCCCCTCGTTCTTTGCGCAATTCACCAAGAAGCTTCTGAATAAGCTCCTCTTGTTCACGAACCTTTTGTGTCAGACCTTCCATCGTTCCCGTGGATTGATTCTGCTCTGATACCACTTGTAGTGTTTCCTCAATCACAATCTATCCCCAATCACAATCTTTCGATTACTCAGAAATAACAGTGGAGAGAAGAACGCAGAGATTGCACAAGGTAAAAGAAAATCTGATGCGGAAGAGTAGAACAAATATGACGCAGAGAAGGAAGAATTCGGATATTATAGATGTGAATCAATGGTTACAGTAGCTTTGGACAATAGCTTCTTGATGAAGCCTCTACCTCTCGACCACCCCCGAGCTATCACAATCGCATTCTCACTCGCACTCTCAATCACACTCTCACTCTCACTCTCACTCTCAATCACACTCTCAATCACAAGGTAATTCTCAGATTTCTGTGTGTCCTCCGTGTTGATGCGCAGGCCTTCTTATCTTTTTCGGTTTGATCGCAGCCGTGCTCCCCAAAGAAGTGTGCGATCCACCAAATTTAAAAAAAGTCGAGTTTCTCCAAAAATTTCGCAAAAAGCCATGCGATCGTAGTGTACTTCCTTTCTTTAGCATACCTGTCAAAAATAGCAGAGAAACACCAAGAAGACATATCCGAAAACATACATAATTAGACATGGTGACACGTGAGCATGAGAATCACGGATTCGAATAGAATTAGACAAGCCCTCGGTTTTTCTTTTAAGTGTTGAAAAAAATGGCGCTTTTCAAAGCCCTATAACTCAAAAACAATGAGGAATTAGGTTAAGCTTGTGAGAGACACTTTTATTCAATTTTTCGATCTGCACAATAGTGTTAGAGACGTCCGAGGTCCAAATCCACCTCCAAATGCCACTTTTGAGCCCTGCAAGGTTTAAAATTCTAGAGAGAGAGTAAAATCAAGGCATTTTTTTACAATGAACTAAACATAGGACCTGAACGAGGTACTTAGAACATGATTCACAAAAATCTCAGACATGCACTTTTATTCTCTTTTACTTGCTCTACCTTTCCCTCATACAGAGTTTTCCTTAATTCTTTCATCTTCACCTTCAAAATCCCACTGGAAAACATGATGCAATTAAGGTCTAGAGAGAGAATATGAAACTTGTCAACCCAAAATTTTTCCTACATGCATAAAATGACCTAATTATTCGTTCTAAGCATTATCCCCACAATGAAATTCAGAAATTTCAAAATGAATTATTTCACTAGAAAAGAGGCCTATTACAATGCTCACATTGAAACCTCGCTCTTCTCCTTGATTATTATACCTTAATTTAACTTGCTCTTTTGCCTTCTAGTGATAATCATCTCCTTCATATTAACCAAAAATTTCTCAAGTATGATCACGATCAACAAAACAAGGAAGAGTATGCCATAATTTAAGCAGAGACGATGTAACCCTCAGTGTACCACAGAAATATGCAAGGTGTGAAATGGAAGTGTTTATGAGCGATTGATTCAAAGGAATGGATCTGCTAGAGTTCAAGCAACAACGGTCCCTTTGATATGGTCAAAGGGAATCACCAAGCACATACCTCCTGAGACTTTCTATCTATTAAAAATGTTAAATATGCAAAGTCATAATGCTTTGAACGCATAACTTGAATGAAGAAATGGACTGAACGATTTTGGCAGACATACTAAATTATATCAAGTCGTTCATATCACAGTGTTAAAGCAATTATTCCTTCACATGCATGCCTGAATTTTCGAGAAAAACACTTGAATAACTCTGTCACAATTCCAGTTCGAGTGTAGACATAATGCTAGAAGCCTTCCTCATGATTTTACAGATGCAATGGCAAGAATAACTAAAACTACCTCACCTTTTAATGATCAACAGCCTCTACCTTCTAATGTTGAACTTCTCGTATCTTTTCCACATTTTAGTAATCTATGGTAATTAGTTGATGATCTTTGGCTGCTCTTCAACTTCTAATAATTGCATTCTCCAGCTCCACATAACTTACAAAACAAGTCCTTCCTTCATCCATTTGTTGCCCTATAGAACATCTCGAATGGCTCCCCACCTACACCACTTGGTCTCTCCCTTGATATTCAGCATTTTGCATTGTTTTCTTCTCTTTCTCTGTGAGGTTAGCACACCTCATATCAGTTCACATCCCCTCTTGAAGTCATAACAATAGTGTCCAATGGCAATCAGCCTCAGATTCCTTCATTTCTCTTCTGCACAACATCCTAACATCCTTCCCTTTTCTTTATGCACTTGTGATAACCTTTTGAAGCCTCCACGAACTCCTAGTTCCCCTCTTCCTCTCTCGTCTCCCTTGGCCTGCACAACTCCCCCAAACAAGCCGGGAGAGAACCCCCAAAACAATGCTAAACCCATGTTGCTATCTCCGAGAGCAAATATTCTCCTCCTCTACACTTGTACAACCACAACCCCCTTGTGGTCCCCCCTTGTACCTGCTCATAACAAATAAAGAGGAAGAAAACAGAAAAGATCCTGTGCGAGTGAGAGAGTGAGAGATGGGGGGGGGGGGGGGGGGGGGGGGGGAGAGAGAGAGAGAGAGAGAGAATGGAGAAAGAGAAAAAGACATGGAGAGGGGGATTCAGTTTACTCTCTTTTTATTGTTTCTTTTTTCTCCACTCACCCACTCTGTATGACCCCCCCTTGACACCCCCACTCCCCCTCCACTCACACATGCATGCACATTAAATTTTTTTTCTCCCTTTCTTTTTATTTAATATTCTTTTTCTCTGTTTTTCTTGTGTTTTTGTTTTTCTTCCTTCTTTTTTTGTAAAGTATCTTTTGTTTCCTTCTTAATCCTTCTTTCTTAATGTGTTGTTTTTTTCCTTACTTTTTCTCTTTTTTTCTTCATCTCTGGTAACACTCCTTATCCTTGTAGTTTTCAATTGATGCACAGTACTAAGGATGATAAGAGTTTACCACAAAACGCTCCAAAGCGAATCCCCTTATGATCCTCCATAATATTCACTAGTGTTTTCTCTTTTTCAATAGACCCCGTCCTCTTATCCTCTCACTGAAGTGCTATAGTTGCATCAATGGCATCATAGTCGCCATATTCCACTGATTGGACCATTGCCACTTCAGTCTTCTTTCTTTTATAAGAGTCCTCCATACACGATGGCCGTTTATTCCGATTTGTGGGGAAATCGCTTCATATTGTTTCCCAATTCAATAATGAGGATGAGAAAAGTCTACTAATTTCCTTCGTATAAAATATCCTTGCCTCTTCTTCTTTGATCATGCGGGTTTCCTTACCAGAAGCCTATTCATCCTTTAGCTCTCTCAGGTTGTCTTTGTCTTCACTCTATCTTTGGATGCACAACAGCCTTCCTAATTTCCTTCTAATGCTCTACCATGTTCTTTGCTTCCGTGTCCAGCATGTCTCCACAAAAGTGTTAAATTTCCTGTGAAAATGGTTAAAGAAGAACAAAAGATTTCTTGTGAAAGAACTGATGAAGGCCAGCTTTCGAGTTTCCTCAGCACTTCTCCTTCCTTCCCTTCTTACTTTGCTTCAGTGCCTAAGGCAAGAAGAAGAAGCCTTTCTTCTTTTCACTGCCAACCATCACTTTTAACTCCTCTGCATCAGCTAACTCTAAAGTCCTCCATTGACAAAGACCATGAGAAATTTTGAAAGAAGAAACTTTCCGAGGAAAATGACAAAGCAGTCTGCGTTTTGAAGGGCTTTGGTGTGCAGAACAAGAGGAGGAAGGAGGAGATGGAGGGAGAGAGAAGAGAGGAAAGACGCGCGGACATGCGTGGGAGCCTCGAAACCCACATAATGATCTCTCTCGAGGCAATGCTCTATATATGATATATATACATGAATATGGGGGTAAGGTCACATGACCCTTACATCCCCAACAAAGTTCATTTCTCTATTGGAGTTAGACGTCGGCAGAAGCACATGAACAACACAAGGAAGAAGAAGAAGCTTGGAGCACAACACACAATACTGAATATATTACCACTAGAATGAACAAAGATAAGTAGTTCTTAGGGCAATAGGTGTATATACAAGCCGGGAGGAAAAAAACCTCCTAAAGAGGGAGAAAAGTGCCTCGGTGGTCCTAGAGTGTTCACACACATCAATACCTAAATATACCAACAAATCCCCCCCTAAGAGTGATGTTGTTGAAGCTCAAGGTCAAGGACAAAGCATGGAAGCACATCAAAGAAGTGGACATAGAAGAAGAGAGAGCAAGTAGGGAGCTCCAAGAAGTGTATGTCAAATTTTCAGAAGAATCCCCTACAAAAATAGTGATTTTCATCACTAGAAACCATTGTAAATACCATTATCTATTTTTAGTAACTCCATTTTGTTCAAGCCGAGGAGTCCTCGAGCTTGAGGAGTATTAGAAGTACCATCGTACCAATTTTCATAATTTTTAGATTTCGTTTGAGCCCTCAAATAAGCCCTGGAACCTAATTTTTAACTAGGCCGGACACTAGGTCTGGACAGGGCCAAAACTAGTCAAAAAACTATAAAAAGAGCTAGAGAGCTCATTTTTGAGGTTAGCTCGTTAGAGAATAGAACTTTTGTAAGAGAACTCTTTGCAATCTAAGCTTTCCATTGTTCCTCTCTTTGATCTTACTTTGTGCGCGTGTGTGTGTATGTGTGTGCATGTTTGTGTGCTTTCACTCACGCACTTGTGCCTTCAGTTGCTCGTGGTCTTCATACCGGTCCTCACGTCTCCGCGGATTGACAATTAAAGGAGGTGGTGCTTACGCTTGAGCTACACCAAATTTTGGCGCCGTTGCCGGGGAGAGAGCTTCGAGGACGAGCGTTGTGATGGTAAGATCGTAGATTTGCGACGTTGGAAGGTAAAAAAACTATCATTTCAGTTCATTTTCTGTTTTTTCCTCTTCATCTTCATCATCATCATCATCTCCACCTTCTTCCATCTTCTTCTTCATAGAAATTTCTTGTTTTTTAGTGCATTCTCACCATTTTCATACCATTTTTCATGCATTATTGTGTGGGAAGGAGTTAGGAGGTGCAAGGGAGAGCAAGCGCTGCATTTTTTTCATCATTTTCTGCTCATACGGAGCTCGCCATAGCCGGCGCTCAGAAATTTGAATTTCCCGCCAAAAAACGCGATTCTGTGATGAAAATCGCGATTCTGTGAAAATTCAAAATTTTTTGAAAAATCACGATTTTCAGTTTTCCCGCCTAAAAGTTGGTTGAAAAAAAAATCGCGATTCTGTGTTTTTCTCAAAAAAACACGATTCTCTGCTCAAAATCGCGATTCTCAAAAAAAAACACGATTCTCTGCTCAAAATCGCGATTCTCACCAATCACGATTTTCAGCAGAAAACACGATTTTGTGAAAACACAATTTTTTGCTCAAAATCGCGATTTTCAAAAACACGATTTTGTGCTCAACATCGCGATTTTCATGTGAAAAATACGATTTTCAAAAAACACGATTCTCTGCTCAAAATCGCGATTCTCACCAATCACGATTTTCAGCAAAAAACACGATTTTGTGAAAAACACGACTTTCTGCTCAAAATCGCGATTCTCACAAATCACGATTTTCAGCCAAAAATACGAATTTGAGAAAAACACGATTCTGTGGGACAAAATCGCGATTTTCAAGTCAAAAACACGATTTTGAGAAAACACGAATTTTTGCTCAAAATCGCGATTTTCAATTCACGATTTTCTGCTCAAAATCGCGATTTTCATGTCAAAAACACGATTCTGAGATCAACATCGCGATTCTCTGAAACACGATTTTGTGATCAACATCGCGATTTTCAGAAACACGATTTTGTGATCAACATCGCGATTTTTTTGACTTCACAGCATCGCGATTTTCAGAAAGCTCACAATCGTGATTTTCTCCAAAGGTCCTGTTTGCCTGTTTTGACCCCCAAGAGCCTGATTTGACATAACTTTCTCATCCAAAGTCCATTTTTTGAGCTCTATAGCTTGTTGGAAAGCTCGTTTCAAATCCTACACGATCTCAACTGTTTTTTTTCAAGAATAATGCGTTGATTTTGAGATAGGATAATTTGAAGTTGACCCTCAGGTGGGACTAAGGAACCAAGGGGGCTCTAAAGAATTTTGAACCATACCAAAGGGAAAATTTGGACTCTTGACTAAAGCTTATGAACCTGAGATCTGGTAGACACTTAGGCAAGGATAAACAAAGCATTAGATCTTCTGAGGCTAGTGTCAACCATACATCCAAGTCTTGGGCACAACAACTAAGTGGTCATCTTTTACTAAGATCAGACACAAGTGATTCAGAAATGTCTTTTAGTATGGGAAAACCTGCAGGTGGCTCAGGGACTGCCCATCTACAAACACCAGAAGGTCCCTATAAGACACAGTTGGAATATATTCGGACCAACCAATTAGGTGCTCGCATCTATGAGGATGGTCTGAGGCGATCAGTGGTCCAACTCAAAAATCCAGATCAATCCTTTGGACTTGAACACCCGGTGGTCAAGTTCGAAGAGGGTTCATACATTGATAAGGAAGGAACCATGTATGTGGTTACCAACCAACCAGATAGGACCGATGAGTTTGGAAATATCATTCATGAGAATGAGATAGGAGACCTAGAACAAGGAAACGTAGGACAAGGACCCCAGACTCCTAGAGGTAAGTCAGTTTTGACCCGAGTGATCACTCCGGACTGGATCCCTCAAGATAACAAAAGCATAGAACTATTTTTGAATAGAGAAACAGAGGAAGCCTTTTGGAGGTTCAAGCCAGATCAACCTAGCCAATTGGGCATAGTTATCATCTATGAATTCAAAGATCCGGAGATACCAGGCAAAGTTGTCTACCTGGATAACACATCAGAGAAAATTTTCTTGGTAACGGAACATGATAGACATGCATATACATGGAAGAATGACATGATTTTCCCCCCACCAAGATCCAATGTTTCCCATGGCCTCCAAGGGGTAGGATCATCCCAGGCTCATGAAGCCCAGAGAGAAAGAGCTAGAGAGAGACCTGAGGTAAGTTTTGCACACACCGTGGGCAGGAATAGGTCAGGATTTGAAAATGAAAGACCTGAAAGAGAGAGACATCAAGCACATAGGCAACAAAGAGATGAATAGGATTTTCCATTGCCTAGACCCCGGGAGTACCCAAGAACCCTTAAACCCAGTCACGTGATCAAGGCAATGAAGAACTATTTCGATGGGACAGGGGATCCTTATGATCATGTGGCCGAGTACAAACAAGTGCTGAGAGCCGAACAAATTGAGGACTGGTTCACCCAGTACGAGGCATTTGGTTTGACCCTTAAAGGCACTGCCTTAGCTTGGTTTCAACCATTGAGTAGAAGCAGCTATCGCGATATAGGTCAACTGCTAGACGAATTCATTGTAGAATTTTCCAAGAGTGGTATCAGGCATAACACATCGTCCCTGATCCATAGTTTCAAGCAGACACCCCAAGAAACAGTGCGACTAGCAGGTAGAAGGTTCAGACAGTACCTAGAAAGATGCCCTGCTCCAGAGCTACCCACACCAGCCAAACAAGTGGCTTTGTTTTTAGATGGCTTATTGAGCACAAAGTTAAGATCCTATGTATACTTGAAAGATCCTAGATCCATAGAAGAGTGTGTGCGGACGTGCATAGACATAGAAGATAACTTGGGTGAGGAGTTAGGATTGTCCAAACTCTACAAAGATTCGGATAGTTCTACTAGTCATACTTCAAAGACCTCCACAGAAATAGAAGAGATAGCTGAGCAAGTTGCAAAGAAGCTGGGAGTCCAAAATAAACAAACACAGAGAGTCACTTCATTGAATCGGTGCTATACTTGCGGAGGTGACCACATGGCTAACGTATGCCCAATGCAAAACCAAAACATTAGAGAAAGGAATGCTCCATATTGCACTATTGAGAGAAAATACACAAACCACACGGCTCAAGATTGTCCCTACAATAGGCAGGCTGTTAGACAAAATTATCAGCAACCTTACCCACAAGGTAGGTATCAGAATCAATACCAACAGCCATATTACAGACCACAACAGCAATATCAGGTACCATATAGGCCACAACCTGTCTTGGTAAACCAACCACCAGCTCCAGCCAACGTGATTCCAGTCAAGTATGCTGTGGGAGAGGAAAATCCAAATAGAGCTTTGGTGCCACTAACCCCATTGATACCAGATCATGACTCTCATGCTCATAGTTCAGACTACTCCCATGAAGGTAGTCCACATGCCTATTACACAGAGTCACCTGAACATAGTGAGATTTACTCGTATCAATATGAGGCACCGCCTATGGAGCAAAATTGGGAGCCAGAATACTCCAATGTCATGTACACAAATCCTAACCCTAGGCCCCAGTTGAGACAAATGAGACCACAAGCCCCTAGAGGATCTTGTTTCAGATGTCATGGTGACCATTTCATTCGTGACTGTCCCCACCCACCATCTCCGAGTCAAGGACAGGCTATCACAATACAGGCTTTTTGTCCTGATTGTGGCAAAGACCACCTCCCCAGAGATTGTCCAAGAAACCCCTCTAGTGCACCCAAGATTACACCCATTAATGTGGTAGGCTTAGTGGCAGATCCAAGTTCAAGTAGTAGCAATGTGGCTCCTATACAAGCTGTCACTAGAGCACAAGCCTTAAAACAGGATAAACCAGTAGAACAATCAGAGTCGAGTGAATCGGGAGAGCCTAGTAAGAGGAAAACAAGAACATGGAAGGATACCAGAGAGAAGGCCAATCGCAAGTGGAATAAAAAGTTATCGGAACTAGAAGAAAGCTTAAAAGAAGCGAAAACAAAAATAGAAGACATTGCATCTCAAAGCCCCTCGCATGCCGAAACTCCATCCACTCCACCTCATCCCACCCCACCACCCATTGTAAATAAACCGCAACCAGGGTCTGTTCTTGCAGATCCAACCCAAGAAGGCTTGGACATGATGTTCAAGGCCTACCAGGCTCGACTTCAAGAAGGGCCTACAGCGGCAAACCTAGACAAGAGTTACCCTAGAGCAGATTTAGAGATTGAACGGATGAAAATGTGCATGAAAATGGTAGAACAAGCTCAAGCCATACTTGAGACTAGTCAAAAGTTCAATCAGACAAACTCTATCAAATCGGATTTGCATTTCCAGGGCTTACTAGAACGATTAGAGCAGTTGGTAAACAAACCACAAGTTTCTTTACCTCCACAGGCTCAACCAGTTATTGAAAGAGGAAGCTCACCACCCAGGGGAGCTTATGTTCCTAATTCCACGGATGCTGGAATACCTCCTTCTATTCAACAGTACTCTCAAGAATTCTTGCGGGAAATACAAGAAGAGAAATGGGCCAAGGAGAAGGGTAATTCCCCTCCTATTCCTGAGATTGATGATCTTCATGATCAATTTCCCCAAGACATCCCATCTATTTACGAAGATGAAGCAGAACAACAAGAGGACGAAAGGTTAGATTTTGAATCTAATACCTTAGAAGAACTGCCTCAATTTCCAGGCCCATGGGAATCTGAATCACTCCAGATTAGAGCTCCCACAATACTAGTAAGAAATGAAGACTCAGTGGCTCCAAGGAACACTGATGTCGTGAAGAACACTAAGGTTCAGTGTCATCTCACTGTAGAAGAGCTGCTCAAAGCAAAACCTGAGCTCTGGAATCATGTGAAGGATCAGGTTCCAGAACTTGATTCCAACATGCCAAAAGCAGGCTCCAAGCAAAGGGTACCAGAGATACCTCTAGACAAAATAGGGGATATGTGTGAGGGTGAAGAAGGTAATACTTATCTTCCCATCACCCACCAAGGTTACACAACCAAAGCAATCATAGATTCAGGTGCTGGTGTTGCTATTGCGACCACCTCCTTGTGGAAGCAATGGGGCAAGCCCACATTAAGACCGACTAGAATGAAGCTTCAAATGGCTGATGGTCATTTTGAAAGACCTCTAGGATTGCTAGAAGGGATCACTCTAACCACTTGTGGTGTAGAGTTTGAGCACACATTTGCTATATGTGACTTTGAGAAAAATAATGTCTATGAGATGATCCTAGGAAGACCCTTCCTACGACAATTGCAAATAGTACAGGATTGGGGAACTAACTCCTTGTACTTACAGCACTTAGGGGTTACCACCAAGGTCAATTTGAAGGATTACACCTTCAGAGATGTACCACCCCTACAGTGGAATTCTATCCACAAAGTGAAAGAAGATTCCATCTCTGTGCATTCTGAAAGTTCACCTGATCCATCATGGCTGCATGAAGATACTCATTTGTGGATGTGCAAAGTCGCAAAGGAAGAGGAAAAACGTTTAAAGGCAAGGGAAGAAGGAACTTCACTAGGAGATAGACCAGTTAGAGACCCAGCCTACACACCGATGATCTTTCCAGATGAGGAGTTTGAGCCTCATGGCTGGCCAGAAATCTTAGCCACCATGGACATTGCTGTCAATGAGGAACAGTGGACACCTCATTGTGATGAGGAGGGTTATGATATCTCAGTGTTCATGTGTCAACCCTTGCTAGAAGAATGTGACCCTAGTGATGTCATAGAAGAAGAAGAGAATGACGATGATCTGGAGTCTATTGTGATGGATAGTTGCTTTAACTCAGAGCAGCACTATCTAGAAGATATAGGAGTGTTCACCCAGAAAGAAGAAGAACCTCTCACAAGTATTAAAACAGTAAACTCAAAGGATGGAAGTGAGAGTAGTCAAAAGAAAAAGAAAAGAAAAGCAGTGAAACAAGAAAAGGAGGAATCATTGTTTGAAGTACCAGAAAACTTCAAGAAATATGAAGTTGACGACCGCAAAATTTTGGTACGAATGCCTAAGAGAGAGGCCATCATAGGAGAATCATATGATAATAAAGAAAAGACCAAGAAGATTGTAGTGACCATTGAAGAGAACGAAGAGAGATGCACATATATAGGAGATGACCTAAGTGCAAGAGAAGAAATGGAGCTCATAGCTCTATTAAGGGAATATAGGGATGTGTTTGCATGGCATTATAGAGACTTGAAAGGGGTAGATCCAAGAATTTGCTCTCATACTATCCCCATGACTGCTGATGCTAAGCCCACCAAACAGAAGCCCTACACATATAATGATACCTATGCAGCCAAAATCAAAGAAGAAATTGATAGGTTGATTGAGGCTGGATTCATCTATGAGATTGAGCATACCGAATGGGTGTCCCCCATTGTTGTGGTACCCAAGAAGAACGGGAAGTTGCGAGTGTGTATTAACCTTAAAAAAGTTAATGCCGCTACGATTAGAGATAGTTATCCACTTCCAATCACAGAACACCTATTGGAGCGTGTTGCAGGCAAGGAAGTTTATAGCTTCCTTGATGGATTTTCAGGTTACAATCAAGTAGCCATTGCCCCAGAAGATCAACACAAAACAGCTTTTGCTACAGAGTGGGGAATCTTTGCATTTCGGGTGATGCCATTTGGGCTCACCAATGCACCTGCAACATTCCAAAGGCTCATGTGTCATGTCTTCAAAGAGTTCTTGCGAAAGAGCTTAGAAGTGTATGTGGATGATTTATGTGCTCATTCTTAAGAAAGAAGGGTTCACATCCCTGAGCTCAGACAAATCTTCAACAAGTGTAGAGAATATCGAGTGTGTCTAAACCCAGAAAAGTGTGTGTTTATGGTGCGTCAAGGTAAAATCCTCGGTCATATTGTTTCTAAGAATGGAATCTCAACGGATGAAGATAAGGTACGAGCCATAGCGGAGTTGCCAAGGCCAAGGAATGTTAAAGAGGTACAAGCCTTTATGGGCCATTGTGGATATTACCGTAGATTTATCCACATGTACGCGATCATAGCTAGACCCCTTTATGCCTTGTTGTCTAATTTTGAGTGGAACGACGAATGCGAGAATTCTTTCAATGAACTGAAGAAACGTTTGTGCACAGCACCAATATTGACCACTCCTGATTGGAATAAGCCATTCCATGTCCATGTGGATGCATCCAATCATGCCATAGGATGTGTGCTAGCACAACCCACAAGTGAAGGGAATTTAGATTTGCCCATAGCATATGCTAGTAGACAACTAAACCCAGCCGAAAGAAATTATACCACAACCGAGCGAGAAGGGTTAGGCATGGTATATGCTGTAAAGAAGTTTAGACACTATTTATTGGCCAACAAGTTCAAGTTTTTCACTGATCATCAAGCTTTGTTATATTTGGTCAATAAACCTTGCAATACTGGACGCTTAGTAAGATGGTTCCTCTTACTAATGGAGTATGACTTTGAAGTTGTTGTCAGGAAAGGTAGAACCCACCTTCGGGCAGATCACCTTTCTCGCATTACTTCAGGAGAGTCACCACAAGGAGTGTCTGATGAACTACCTGATGCTTATCTGTTCAATTTGGAAGTTGTTCCTAAATGGGCAAATAAGTTGGTACCAGTCCTAACCTTCGGCCCTGCAAATAAGAATGTGAAAACATCACAAGAAGAAATTGTAAAATCACAAAAATATCACATATTGGCAGGAAGCATGTACAAACAAGATACTGAGGGTGTATTAGCTTGTTGTGTCGAGGATGATGAACATAATAGTTGGTTGCAGCAAGCTCATGAAGGATTGCTAGGAAATCACTATTCTAAACAACGAACATTGCAGAATCTAAAGCGTTTAGGAGTGTATTGGCCTAGCATGGACAAAGAAATACATGAGTGGATTAAGAATTGTCCAAGGTGCAGAGAGAGACCCCCAGTGGAGCATGCGACCCTTTATCAAGTGTCATTAATTCCAGATTGGAGTGCTCCATTGGTAGAGTTTATGAGATCGGGAAGATTACCCAAAGAGGCCAGTCTAGCAAGAAGACGAAATATGGAGCAAGAGGCTCAAGGCTATGTCTTAGTAGGAGAGAACCTATACCGAAGAGGTAAAGATGGTTACTTAAGACTGTGCGTTCATGAATCAGACTATTTAAGGGTCTTAGAGACTGCACACAGTGGTGTTGCAGGTGGACATTTTGGCCCTGACCGAGTGATTAAAACCATTCTATTCTCAGGACTTTGGTGGCCCACTCTTCATATGGATGCACATACCTATGTGAAGAAATGTGACACTTGCCAACGTGCACAATATCCAGTGAGAAAAGACGAGATGCCCTTGAGGCCAATGATGGGAGGACGTGCATTTTCGAAGTGGGGCATAGACTTCATAGGTCCTATTAACCCCCCAGCTAGAAACTCCCATGCAGAGTACATCATTGTAGCCACAGATTACCTTACAAAGTGGGTAGAAGTCAAAGCCACAACAAAGAATGATGCTCAGACTACGGCTAAGTTCTTATTCGAGAATGTGTTCACGAGATATGGACTACCAATAGAGTTGGTGAGCGATAGAGGCACACACTTCTTGAATGAAGTCATTGAAAATCTTCTCCAAGAATTCTTGGTGATACATAAGAAATCCGCCCCCTATCATCCACAAGCCAACGGACAAGCCGAGAGTACCAATAAGATCCTCTGTAACGTATTGACAAAATTGGTAAATAATAAACGCTCTGATTGGGACAAACAACTTCATCATGCTGTTTGGGCTTATCGAGTTGCCTACAAAACGGTACTCAACGCCACCCCATTTCAGATGGTCTTCGGACAGAACGCTGTGCTACCATTAGATTTCTTAATCCCTGCCTTAAAAGTAGCACAAAAGTATGAGTGGAATGGCCATGAATTGTCCTCTAGGATCTTTGATCTCGAACGCTTGGGTGAAACGAGGCTACGAGCGGCAGCAGGCATCTACGCTGCAAAGAAGAGGCAAAAGGCTTACTTTGATGCACACATCAAGGATAAGGGATTGAAAGAGGGAGATCTAGTGTTGGTATACACACTAAAACAACATGCCCGTAAGTTGGAAAAAAGAGGTTATGGACCCATGATCATTAATAGAATTTCCACTAGTGGTGCAGTTCAGTTGGCCACTCTAGAAGGAGATATCTTGCCAAACTATATTAGTGGCTGTAGAGTCAAGCTATATCAAGAACCTCTTACTGAGGATATGCTAATGAGACTCAACACTGCGAAGAAGCGAAAAGAAGAAGAGTTAAGAGTGAGAGAAGAAGCACAGGAAGAGGCCAGAGAGCGTATTAGGCAAAATAAGTTAAGGCGATTAGGCCTAGATGTCAACTCAAAAGCCCCAAAATATCACATGGATATGTGTCAAAAGTCAGGCATTGCGACTTCTCAGGTCCTTGACCGAAGACCCTTTGTGACCATAGAGATAGGACAAGGGAAGGGTGCAAGGACGGTGAAAGCATTGATTGACTCAGGTGCAGCAAGTAGTGCAGTTAAACTTTCCTACTGCCAAGACTTGGGGTTGAACATCAATCCCATAGAAGCTTATCTCATAGGATTGGGAGGTGTGGAAACCCCTTGTTTGGGCGAGGTGGAACTTCCCATCTACCTTCAAGATGTTCCAATGAAAGTCAAAGCGCTAGTATGTCAAGATGAGAACCTTACAGAACCACTTGTCTTGGGTCAAGATTGGATCTATGACCATGCAGTTAACTTAAACCTAAGAAGTCAAATTCTTCAAGTTTGGGTACATGAACAATGCATTACATTAGAATTAGAGAACTGCATGCTCCTAGATCATGGCACCACACACTCTCTTAGTTCTTCCAAGACTAATCATATGAAAGAAGATGTTGTATGTGTCAAAAGCTCTATGATGCAGAAGGAGTCAGTCGTGGAAAACCAGGTTCGAAGGCGGGTGGATCTTTCTCCTTCTCCAAAGACTCAAGTAGCCACAGTAGTGAGCCCACCACACAAGCAAACACCACCGTTCACGACAACTGCTACATCAAATAGAAAGACACCATTCGGTAAAAAAGCGGTTCCGGGCATGAAGCAGATCTGGGTACGCAAAGGAGAGCAACCACCAGCCTTACCCCCACAAATCCCATCCATGCACACTAACCAAGCCAGAAGACGAAGGAAGCAGCTCAGACAAGCTCCGTCACAAGATATCCAACAAGTTTGGGTGCCTAAGAAGTTAGCTGCAGCTCAACAAGGGCAATTACAGATGTGGGTACCTAAGAAGATCCTACACCCACAACAACCTTTGTTCTCCCACATGCAAAAGGTTTCAACGAAGAGGCCAAAAAGAGAAAAGGGTAAGAACCACGTACAGAGACCAAAGGAAGATCAAATCAGCTCTTCAACATTAGTAGGAAGACATGCAAAAAGGATATGGGTTTGGAAGCCAAAAGTGCAAGTAGCCTCCACCGAACCAAAGCATCAACCACACTGGATACCACAGTTCAGAAAGCATCCAAAGAGAAAGACGCCTGAAGTGACCTCTACAGTGCCAAATGATGTTCTAAAATGGACTCCAATAAGGAGGATTACATCAGTTCGAGACTCAATGGATACCTCCACTAAGGCCGGCATCAACCTCCACAAATAACATCGAAAGCCTCGAACGAGCAACAACCATGTGCTCCTTGCACAACCCTGTCTTTTGCACCATTCAGGTCATGCATTTCCAAAGTATGCATTAATATAGGGCCACATTACACGGCCGTGCATAGACACACTTGAGAATCCCATGCACAAGAGCACAGTGACATATGTCGAACATTTCTATTGATACTAACTTTTGTGTTCTTGTTTTGTGATATCCTGTTCCTCTAAAAAAAAAAAATTTTAAAAAAAAAAAAAAAAAAAAAAAAAAAGAGAGAGAAGTGGGAGAGAGCTTGTTCCCAGTGTGTCTCAGCCAGCAGTGAGATTATTGCTGCCTTATCTGGTAGAGGACAAGCATTTGGCATGAACATGGCATCTACAGCTATGATTTTCTCTTACCATGAAGAGCTTGAAGGTCCGCAACTTGCGTGATGCTTAACTACTTCATGTACCAGAGCATCCAAGGAGATATCTGCAAAAGGTAGTTCTGGAGGAGAAGACTCCTGCATATGGTGAGCTAAAGAGTATATGTGAAACACAGCTTGGTGTAGTTATCCGATGTTGCTTGCCAAGGAATATAAAGCAATTCAATTCTCAGTATTTCCTGAACCAGTATGGAACAGTAGCACTGGTGAATGGTCTATGTCAATCAGCATGGTAATCTCTTAGAAACCGGCACGTGTCCAATATTCCTCTGAGTGTCAATATAGGGAAGTGAACGTGCATGAGCCCAAGCTCAGAAATGCACATTGTTAGTGACAAATGTTGCTTTGAAAAGAGGAGAGGGGATCTACCACTCAAAAGATCTCATCAGTGGACAATCAACATGGACATTCATCAACAAGGTTCCATCCCAAAGGGCGAGTGTACCACACGAAGAAGCAAACATCCATCAACCTTCGCCATGGTAAGTATCTTTACTCTGGAAACACCATAACCATGATAGTTTAGGAAACCTCTTCGTCAGCATACCCTTGAGCACTTAGCTCAAGACCCGCAATTTTTGCACCATACTTCTTCCAATGCATTTTCCAAGTAAGCATGCGTAGGGCTACATTACAAGGCCGTGCACAAGGCACATACTTTTTTCAACCCATGCACGAACACACTTACCCATCACTCAATATGGGTTATGAGTACTTGGCTTGACTACTATGAAGATCAACTTTGGAAGATCTAGAAAACATCAACGGAGACTCACAACGACACAGTCATGCTGGAATACAAGGCAGAAGCACATACCAAGAGACTACAACCTGCAAAGACTCACAGTGATAGATGAAGAACGTCGGACGACTTGTGTTCATACAGAAGGGACACTCCCTCTCAAGGCACTACTTGGAACAATCACTACAACAAGGGTCTGTCAGGGATGACAGACTCGAGAGGGGGGGGAGTGTTGAAGCTCAAGGTCAAGGACAAAGCATGGAAGCACATCAAAGAAGTGGACATAGAAGAAGAGAGAGCAAGTAGGGAGCTCCAAGAAGTGTATGTCAAATTTTCAGAAGAATCCCCTACAAAAATAGTGATTTTCATCACTAGAAACCATTGTAAATACCATTATCTATTTTTAGTAACTCCATTTTGTTCAAGCCGAGGAGTCCTCGAGCTTGAGGAGTATTAGAAGTACCATCGTACCAATTTTCATAATTTTTAGATTTCGTTTGAGCCCTCAAATAAGCCCTGGAACCTAATTTTTAACTAGGCCGGACACTAGGTCTGGACAGGGCCAAAACTAGTCAAAAAACTATAAAAAGAGCTAGAGAGCTCATTTTTGAGGTTAGCTCGTTAGAGAATAGAACTTTTGTAAGAGAACTCTTTGCAATCTAAGCTTTCCATTGTTCCTCTCTTTGATCTTACTTTGTGCGCGTGTGTGTGTATGTGTGTGCATGTTTGTGTGCTTTCACTCACGCACTTGTGCCTTCAGTTGCTCGTGGTCTTCATACCGGTCCTCACGTCTCCGCGGATTGACAATTAAAGGAGGTGGTGCTTACGCTTGAGCTACAGATGTGGTGAACAAGTAGCTGGCACTCATGTGTAAGGAAGTGCCAAGCTATGTGGAAATCACTCCACAAAAGGAAGTAAGCCCAAAGCTTTGCGGAAAGCTTCAAACTTCTCCCTAGGCAGAGCCTTCGTGAAAAGGTCTTCAATGTTCTCTTGCGTGGGCACATATGCCAAGCTAATCTCCTCAGTAGACAACCTCTCCTTGACATAATGATAATGCACCTCAATGTGCTTAGTGCGAGCATGGAACATAGGGTTCCTCGCAACTTCTAATGCACTATGACTGTCAATGAAGATGGTGGTGGCAGAAGACTGACCAACACCCAAATTAGCCATAAGGCCTCTGAGCCACACACACTCAACAGTCGCTGTGAAAGTTGCCCTATACTCAACCTCACAACTAGAAGTGGCCATAGTAGGCTGCTTCTTGCTCAACCAAGATATACATGAGCTACCAAGCATTAAGCAAAAGCCACTGGTGGACACACGAGTGTCATAGCAACCAGCCCAATCAGAGTCAAAAAAAGCATGCAAATTTGGCAGTAGTGATCCCCCCTTGGGATAAAACAAACCAAGTAGTCGAATACCACTCAAGTAGGTGAAAGATGCGCTTAACCGCCTGCCAATGCTTGACTCCTGGGCAATGCATAAACTTGCTTATCTATGAGATAGAAACCTGAATATCTAGCTGAGTAATGCATAAGTAAATCAGGCATCCAACAGCCTGCTGATAAAGGATAGCATCAAATGCGTCTCCACCATCATGAAGACTCAAGCATAAACATGTCTCCATAGGAGTGGCAATAGGCTTACAATCTTCAAGGCCAAAACACTGCAATAATGTGTCAATATATTTCATTTGACACAAAGCCATTCCACCATCAACTTGCATAAACTGAATGCCCAAATAATGATACAAATGCCCCAAATCAGACCTCTCAAATGAGGCATGCAAGTCAGCCTTAAAATCAGCAATATGTGTCTCAATAGCACTAGTGAACAGCATGTCATTAACATAGACAACAATGATCAGAAGCACATCATTAGCACGCTTAACATATAAGGTGCTTTTAGTTGGACTGTTTTCAAAACCATGTGCAATCAGATAGGCATGTATCTTCTCATACCAAGAATGTGCTATTTTCTTTAAACCATATAATGCCTTCTTTAATCTGCACACATGGTTTTCATGCCCTTTTTGCATAAAGCCACGGGGCTAAAAAACATACACTTCTTCATGCAAGTCATCATTCAGAAATGTAGTTAATGTCCAAGTCATATACATTCCAACCATGATGGGCTGCAAGTGCACAGATGCTCCGAACAGTAGTCATACGGCATATAGGTGCCAAGGTCTCATCAAAATCAATGCCTCTTTCCTATGCATAACCTTTTGCAATAGGCCTAGCCTTATACCTCTCAACTGTTCCATCAGGCTTACGCTTTAGCTTGTAAACCCACTTAGTGCCAATGGCCTTCTTGCCAAGAGGAAAGTCACATAAAGACCAAGTACCGTTCTTCATTATAGCATCATATTCAGATTGCATAGCAGCCATCTAATTTTGTGAATTTTTTGCTTCATCAAATGATACAGGCTCATTCTCATCACAGACACTATATGCAGCCATAACATAGAAATCTGATGCAAAAGAGGCACTATGAGAGCCTAATCGAGTACGATATGATAGAGGTGCATCTAATTTGCTGTCATGCAAAGTCTGCACGAGCCATTTTGGCATAGTTTTTGCCTCCTCAATATCCGCTCTCTCATCAACAAGTCCATCATGTAAATCTACATCAGGACAGATTTTCAGCCAAAACCAAAAACTTTTTGAAGCACATGAACACTTCCGACTTTGCCTTCAATGGATATACCCATGCATGCCTAGAAAAATCATCGATAAAAGTCACAAAGTAAAGATAATTTCCAAAAGAAGGTGTCTGCATAGGACCACAGACATCACTATGTACAAGCTATAATTTCTTAGTAGCCCAAACTAAACCATCTTTTGGAAAGGAGGAATGCTGGATTTTTCCCAAAATACAACCTTCACAAACATGTTTTCCGGGTGCCTCAAGTTTGGGCAAAGGGGAAACCATTTCAGATTTCTGTATGGGTAGCAAACTAGAAAAATTCAGATGACCAAAGTGTGCATGCCAAAGCTTTGCATCTGACATAGCCTGAGAATCATGGATTGCACATGCTGAATCATTTACATATCTTTCATAGACTATGAGCTTATACAGCCCACGACATAAAATGCTAGAAGCAATAATCACGTCACCATTTAACAGATCATGAACTGTACATTTGTCATCAACAAATTTCATAACCAAGCCAATCTTGGCTAATGCAGAAACTAATAACAGATTTTTCTTGATCCCTAGCACAAATAAAGCATCTGACAAAGTGAAAGAACTACCATCAGCAGTAGTCAAAATGATCTTTCCAACTCCCATAACAAGATAAGAGGAGTTCTTGGCGCATGTAACAGTATTCCCTATAGGGGCAGGCTCGAGTGAAGAGAAGAAACTACGCTGTGAGGTAATATGTTTGGTCGCCCCACTATCAAAGTACCAAACATCTGAGTCTACTCTAGACAGGCACTGCTCATGAGAAGATGGGTCAAAACTACAAAGAGTAGTAAACACCTATTCTTCTTCCTGCACAAGATTAGCAGACTTTGTTTTTGGTGTAGAGGCCTCTACAACAACCATTCCAGCCTCTTTCTTCTTTGCTTCTTTCGCACCCAGTTTTGGACAATTCTTTATGATATGAACATTTCCTTTACAGTACTTGCAAAACAATTTTTGCTTTTCTGATTTCTTTTCATCTTTGTCTTTCCTCTTCAATTGTGCAGAATTTGCAAATTTCTGCTTAAGAGCTCCATTTTCCTTTGCCCTTCTGACTAGCCAAGAAAGCTTGATCTGCAACACACATAATGGACCTGTTCTGCCTAGACTAATCTTCCTGCAATAGAACAGAGACTAACTCCTCAAATGACAAAGCATTTGGATTGCCTTTCATCATCAACGGAAGAGTAGAGGAAAAACTTTGATATGAATTAGGAAGACCATTTAGAATGGTCTACACAAGTGAGCTATCTGGTATAACCTCATCAGCAAAAAGCAATTGTTCCTTCAAGTCTTTGTTAAAAAGTTTTCCATAGAATCACCTTCATTCATGTGCTCATTCTCCAACTATTTTTGGAGGTAAGCAACATGAGCCTCATTCCTAGCTTGGTACAATGTGGTAAGTGTATCCCAAGCATCCTTAGCTGTTCTATGAGAGCGAACGTGAGGAATAATGGCATGTTTGATAGACAAAGCTATCAATGCATGTGCCTAGGCATCTCTGCCATCCCAATGAATTTGTTCTACAATAGGTGGAGCAAAAATTGTAGCACGAACAGGAATATGCAGAATATCATCATCTTTGACACCTTCTGCATCAGCTTCAGTACCTGCAATTGTAATAGTTGCAGGTGTGATAGGACATTTTTCAACACCCTGCATAATGTTCCATAGTCCTTTTGCAACCAATACATGTCACATCATATAAGCCCACAATGGGTAGTTGGTACCATCCAACTTATCCTCAATAGTGAGCATACCAAATACATCACTGCTTTAAGCCATGGTCGATGACTAAAATACCTTGATGTAGAAAATTGACTATATCTCAAAAAGTTGAACAGAAATGCCTAGACGAATTCTACTAAACCTATAGCAGACTTCGAGACGCTTATACTCATAAACCAAAATCGGTACATACCTTTGGCACAAAAAGACAAAATAGCCTGCACAAGCATGCGATAGTGCGTTCGGAGGCCGAAACAAGCTCAAATCACGATTTCGGCACCACACATCAAACCTGTTTTGATCTCGAAAACTTATTGAGTATGCTCACCAAAATTTGTACGATTCTAAGATTGCAACTAGAGGAGTGTCAACGATGCCCTAGATGAAGCAACAACCTGCTCTGATACCAATTGTTGGAGTTAGACGTCTACGAAAGCACGCGAACAACACAAGGAAGAAGAAGAAGCTTGGAGCACAACACACAATACTGAATGTATTACCCCTATAATGTACAAAGATAAGTAGCCCATTAGAGCAATACGCGTATATACAAGCCGGGGGAAAAAAACCTCTTAAAGAGGGAAAAAAGTGCCCTGGTGGTCCTAGAGTGTTCACACATATCACTACCTAAATATATCAACATTCTCACCTGCTCATGCCCTTCTTCTATGAACTTGCACATTACCTCAAAAAAAACAAAGAAAACACCAAGAAGGGTAGCTCCCCCCACGTAGGGTAGAAAAATATGCAAATTTTCCATGTACATTGCTCTGTAGAATCACTTTCTTTTGATTGTGCATCCCCATTATAATAAGCATGGACGGTATAACTAACAATTTCCCTAACTAAAATTGTCTTTCAATTCACAAAAGTGGTCACGGACAATGCCTTCAATTCTCTTCCATTCTCCTTTGCCAACAGGTGCCCAATTTCTTTGAGAGGGTAATTAACCTTCTTTGTAATGTCATCTAAGCTCTGTAAAAGCTTCCCCTGCTTTGTGGGATTTGGGGGGTCCCGTGGGCACTAGTCCCCTTCTCTTGTACTTTTCTTTATTTAATTCAAGTCCGGGAGAGTAGGCTTATGCCGAACTTCCTTTATATTAAAAAAAAAACAGGTGCACAATTTCCTCATAAATGAACTTTACTCAGCAATTCACTAACATATTCAACCTGCAATAAAGCTTCGACTCCATGCACAAGGATATCTTCTACTGGTCACATCATATTCACAACAACAATTTTCTAATTGAAATTAGTATGCATAGAAAAGGATACATACTTTTCTTCCATGTGGCCAGAATCAACAAGCTCACTTACCACATCACTATTCTCAAGATACTTATCTTCACATCTAGCTACTTTGGCATTGATTAGCCTGATTACTCCTTTGTTGATGTACATTTCTCTAGAATCCAATGAGCTTTGGCTCCATATATGAAATTTCACATTCCTATCGCTCCAAGCTTGCATGCCACAAGTTCCATTACTCTCCTCCAAGCCACCACGTTTGATTGCGATTTACCAATGTCGACAACATACCTCTTTGCAACACACCTACACTCAAACATATACTCTACAAAATGGAACATATTAGTACATAAAAATCAACAATGTTTTAAGCTAACAAACTTCCCTATGAAATCATGAAGCAAATAGTGGCCTCATAGAAACTCTCACAAAATCTATGTTTGATGAAAAAATCAAATCTTTGAGTCTATGAAGATTGAACCTCAGACCTTTGGCACACATAGATTGGACCGTGAGGCCTTTCTAGTGCACGTTACTTGACTTAAAATGGCTACTCCTACTAGGTGAACCAATCTCTCCAAGATAGGAAACTTATGGTTTTCACTAGAGATACACAAATAGACACTTGCTCATTTATGAATGCCGATCTCTCAGATTATGCAAAGAAATGGCTAAACAAACTTTATTAACATCACCCAAACGAGCAAGGAAAGGGCTTGCTTAGCGTCGGGTCCTACTAGCTTGCTTTCCAAAACTCTCTAAGAGCACACACATATGTAGAATCTATAATTTGAAGTTTATTTGGTGTATTTATAGAGATGGAAAGATTCCTTATCAGTTAGCATTCACTTTTCCTAAATTATAGGTAATTACTCACACTAAGTGTGATTCAAATTTTGGCTATTGAGGGAAGAAGTCAAATTCAAACTGAATGGTGATATCTTTGTGCTTGAAGGCTTGCTCCATGAGGCTCCAAGTGGCATCCATATAATGCTCAAATTTAGACTAAGGTTGAAGCTTGTATTTCAACAAGTTCAATCGTATACTACCAATCTCTTTGCAACATTGTTTTTTTTAATAAAGGAAGTTCGGCCTTAACCTACTCTCCCAGACTTCAATTAATGAAAAGAAAAGTACAAGAGAAGCGGAATAGTGCCCACAGGATCCCCCGAATCCCACAAAGCAGAGGTACCTTTTATAGAGTTTAGAAGGCATTACAAAGAAGTTTAATCACCCTCTCATCGCCCTCATGTGGGGCCCACATGGGTTTAAGCTTGTTGATGATCAAAAGGAGGATTCGATGATGCCTGAAGGGGGGGGGGGGGGGGGATTTCTTATAGTTACCGATCCTTTTGCCAAGGAGGAACATCAATTTCTCAATCGACCACTCTTTGGGGGAGTCACCAAAGTTAAAAACACATCTTTCCCGCCAGATCTTCCATAGATCCTCCGCTGTGATGGCATTCCAGAGAGCCGCGGAGTAGTGGATTGCTTCTCGGAGCAGAGCTTGCTTCCAATTGATATGTTTGTAGAGTCTAATTTTCTTTCCGACAATCTGTCAGAGCCTGTTGGAGTTGGGACAAGTAAAGAAGATTTGAGAAACATCTTCGATGGACCGGTGGCAGTGTTTGCACCAGGGAGGTATCCCACAAATTTTTCTAGGCTTAAGGTTGCTCCAAATTTCACGATGAAGGATTTGCCATAAGAGGACAGACTTTTTGATTTCTATGAGGGGGTGCTAGATAGCCATGAACTTCATGTCCCACCGAAGGCGTGTCCACGATAGGCACCACTTCTTGTTGATGTTCACCTGATAATCAATGGTTTCTTTGATGTCCGGGATTTTTGATAGGCAATTACCATTGTGCCATCTGAGACCAAGCAAGCTCAACATGTCATTCCCCATGAGAAGGCAAACTTTAGAGCGGTCCCAGGTGAGACATCTGCTTTGCAAAGTGTTCCATTCTTCATAGGAAATGTTGACGCTAGGGTCAATATCCTCAAAGTTGATCCACTTATTGGTGTCTTGCTTCCAGAGATGTTTTCTTGGTGTTTCGAATGTTCCAAGATTCCACGATCTAGATGCCATGGATCAGGAACCAGATAGAGTCATTTTGTTTGATACCAGTTACCCACTGCCAATCTTCACTTATTCTTGTGAAGCTTTTGACTTTATTCCAACTCTTCCATATGGAGCATACAAGATTCAAACCTTTTGGGAAGACCAGGATCAAGGAAAACAGCAGGGTCAAAATGTCAAGATTCTTCAAATTCAGGAAACCCATGAGAGCCAAATCATTCTTGTTTCTGAAGATCAATTTGGCCCATGAGGCCTCCCCATTGCACCAAGCCTTAATCATCCATTTTTTTGCTAGTTTGTTGTCCATGCACCCAATGTCCAGAATGCCTTGCAAGGCCCCCACTATCTCTTTGGCTGGTGCAGATGGACCACTTGATTTTAAGCACCCCCTCCTATTGTGGTCGCCCGTCCAAAGGAAGTTTCTACAAATACTTTCAAGTTTGGATAGATCTTGTTCTTTCGGTCTCCAATAAGAAAGGAAGTAGATGGTCGATGAAATGAGGAACGTGTTGATAACCATTGCGTGACCAGTGAGATTGATTTGCATACCTCTCCAATAGTTTAGCTTGTTTTCGAGTCTCACGAGCACCCACTTCCATGACTACTCCATCGAGATACCAAACCCCAAGGGAATCCCAAGAAGCTAGAAAATTTGGCCCTACGGAATGATTTGGCAGTCGTGATCAGTGAGAAGGTCAGGCTCGTTCCCGACAATATCTCTGAAAGTAGTCTTAGAGTGGTTGATTTTGGATTCAGAGGCTTCGTAGAAAGTATTCAAGCACCTCCAGAACATCTCCAGGTTGGTACTATCATTGTTGACAAACGCGTTCATATCATCGACAAGAATTCTCATGGTGATCTGGCCGTGGTCATGAGGCAATTGGAGGCCTTTGATATTACCTACTTCCACTTGTTGTTCCACTAGTCGGCTAAGCCCTTTCGTGGCAATGGCAAAGAGAAGGGGAGCCAACGGGCACCCTTGTCTAATCGATCTTCTAAGTTTGATCACCTTCGAAAGTTTGCCATTAAAATTAATTTGAGTCAATGCATTTCCCAAAAGGGTAGAGATCATCTTGGTGAAATTTTGATTAGATCTGAGATCTTTAAGTGACTGCAGAATATAGTCCCATTCTAGCCTATCATAGGCTTTATCAAAGTCGATCTTGAGGAAGACCACATCTTATCTTGACTCATTTGCAAAGTCGAGACCTTCCGAGATATCTATAATGGTTTCCGAAATTGACCTGCCTTTGACGAAACCTTTTTGGTCCTCGCTTAAGCACGCTCTCAAATGGCTGGAAATTCTGTTGGCTATGACTTTGGCAATGATCTTATATCCCATTTGGAGCATCATAATCGGATGCCAGTTCTCAATTCTATTCTTTTCCCCTTTTTTGTGTATTAACTTGATTATGCCATTGTTGAGACAAGTCAGAAGCATGCCAAACTCGAGCGCCTCTTGCCAGACCAGACGAAGAGGGGTGGCAAGCACCAACTTGAAGGACTTAAGGAACTCATTAGTGAGCCTATCCGGCCCTATGCTTTTACCACAAGGGAGGGCATCAATGACTTCAATGATTTCAGCTTCCAAGATAGGCGCATCAAAAAGGGAACGAAGGTTGAGTGGGATCCTATGGGAGGATACTCTAGATATGGTTGCCATGCAGTCCCATCTATGGTTGGAGAGGGGGGTCAAGATCCCAAGGAGTCTCGTAAAGTGCCCTTCAATGATCCCGAAATTATCTTCTTCTGTATTGCATATATTGCCATTTGAGTCTAGCAATAGGGGGATTGGTTCTCTGTTTTGTTTCCTTTTAAGGATGCAGCATATATCATTGGTGGGTTTGTCGGCTTTGCCAGCCCACCACTCCTTAAAGAAAAATTGCAAATTTTTCCTTTGTATTTCTTCCTCGTATCTCAATCTAATTTTTCGAAGACCTTTTTGGTATTGAGATTTTCCTTTGTTCATTTCCTCCTCAAGTCTCGAGAGTCTATGATATAGAGCTTCTCTATGTGCCCGCCGAACAGTCTCAAGCATCTTCTTGGTTCTAATCATGATATGCTGCGACTTATCGACCGCACATCTCCAACACTTGGCTAGGGATGAGCTGGAGGCAAACACCTCCTTCCACACTTCGGCAATTTCGTGATGGCCATAGGGGAGAGAGAAGAAGTTCGTGCAGGCGTGGAACCAAGGAGCCTTTTGGATTTTGTTGAAAGGTTGGAAAGTGATAATGATCGGGTAGTGATCAGAGATTGCAAGGTCAGTGCATTGCAAGAAGGAAGGGCGGCCCCACTGATGAATAATGTTCTGAGAAATGTAGCATCTATCGAGTCTAGCTTTCCTCATGTCCTTGCTTGCTTGGAGATTTGACCATGAAAAGCCATTCAAATCTTTGAATTTGACCAAGTCCAAGTGCAGCTTGGTTTTATCCCATGTTTCTTTCTCCTGACTATCGATGACCCGGCCCTTGCAGTTCCATCTGTCTGTAGGGTCTTCCACCATATTGAAGTCACCACAAATTAGTACGGTGTGGGGGAGCGAGTCCAAGGAGGCCCAGGTGTTCAGTCTCTTGATCTCCCCGTTAGGGGCATACATAGAAACTAAAGTAAAACAAAATGGGGCACCAAAGGAAACGGCAATCCCTCGATGGTTCTCATCTTCAATGGAGTTCTCAAGCTTTTCAAACCAAAATTGATTAATATCAATTACTGTCCCACCAGACCCCGACGAGTGTGATGTTGAAACCCACACATGGGTCGAGGAGACGTGTCTAAGACGATTCAAGAGATCTGATCCATCAATTTTAGTCTCTTGAATATAGATAAATTCTGGGTTTAGGCAAATGTCACGAAGCCATTGACCAATGATGGTCGCTCTTGAGGGGTCGGTTAGCCCTCTAGCGTTTTACGAGATGATAATCATTGTTGTAGGTTACCCTCTTTGTGGGAGGGGGCCTTATCCTTTCTCTTCTTGGATTCTTCTTTCTTTTTCGCTGGGAGGGGGTCCCGACTTAGCAATTTGTTCTTGTGGGGGCTTTTCTAGGGTAGCTCAATAGGTTGTTTCCCCTTGCGTGTAGCCTCTTGTTGGAAAGAACTAGAAACTATTTCTGGAATAGTGGAACCAATTATGGAACTTTCACTATCCATGTTATCTTTGTTACTAGTGGTAAAGTCGTCTTCTTTGCTTGTAGTGTAGCCCTCCTAGTAGGTTTCTTTATTGTCAAGGATCTCTAGGGCTTTGTCCCGCGTGTCCACCTCAAACAGGTTCCTACCTAGGTAATCAAGCTCATTGATCTCCTTTTCCAGATTGCAATACAGGTTGTTTGCGAGGGTATTTGGCATATGGTTTCGCTCAGATGTTGCCCTAGGGCTTCTTTTCCTTCTTCTTTTGACTTCTTTCAACCCGTCTGCATTGGCTTCTAGGTTATGGGGGCCCTTAACTTCCTCTTCGTTTGTCGGGCGATTCAATTTCCCTTTATTGTCTTGAGCTTTTCTAGAGGCTTCTTCTTTTTGCTTGCTTTTTTGTCTCAATGGGCAATCTTTGATCCTATGACCTTGTTGGCCACAACAAAAGCATGTGTTAGGTAGGTTTTTGTAACTAATGTCTTGTTCCTAGACATCCTCTTCGCCCAAGTCCACTATCCTTGGGTGGTCAATGGAAATAATTGCCTCATGAACTCAGAAGGGCTCTTGAATGGATGTTCTCATGTTCACAAAGTTTCTTGAACATCCTATTTCCAAATTTCTTATCTTGAACTCCTTGTTCGCAATCTCACTATGTTGAACCTCGTTCATCAATGCCCAGTACCTTGGACCTTGAATCGAGTGCTACCCAAGGAAAATTAAATTTTGAGATCTTTCTAACAATGTCTTGTACATTTCCATCTGACTTAATGATTGGGAGATAATACACTCCCATATTCTATGGCTAAATTTCTCAAAGTGTCGCGCCCGTCTTCCATCCACCTTGCCCAATTCTACTCGTTGGCCTCTAAAACTAGTGTTGTATCCAAAAGTATTTGACTTGATGACCTCAGGATTGGGAGTCCAATGGGCTAACCAATTTCCCAAAAAGCGAAGGTTGAGGATTACTTCCTAATCCTCCCTCTTAGGGCATGGTTCAACCATCTCCTATCAATGACTTTCAACAAGATCCTAGCCATCTACACTTCATGATGTATGAGGTATGATGAGTCTAGTTACCTAAGTGATATGCTAATAAGGAATACCTTTATAACTTATAGGGTCTAAAAATAACGATAATTGATGTGATCACCATGGTAACGTTGCACTTGTATCATCAGCTCCACAAAAAAATACATGAAAATGGGATGTTGAAAGTCAAACTCGAACTTTACAAGCTGACAACTTAGGCTAAAGAAAAGACATGGCCTAGTGAAAAGCTATAAAAACACCTAATGGTATAATCGTAAAAACATTTTGACATTTGACTCCTTCATAATGACTAAAATACTCAACCTCTCTATCTCTCTTTAAAAAATTGTAGAGGCCAAGTTTCAATATTGTTATCATATTTCCAAAATGGAGATATATATCATATTAGAGCTTTTAAACAGCATCTTGATGTTCTTAGCTAATGATGAAAAGTAAAACCACTCAAATTGGATAAACAAATAAAGAGAATCAATCACCTCTAGGTGAGATGGTCTCTAGTTATTGTACAAATTCCAAAGTCTACACTTCTATGTGAGATCATTTGACCTCTCAATTTCTCATCAAAAATTTAAAAAAAATAAATTGGGAAAACTTTCATGTAGTGGAGTTGCATAGGAAAGAAAAATAATTTAATTTTAATTTATCAATCAAGAAAAATGTCTTTGCTAACATGCTTCTATCATTTGTTTCAAGCATTTTCTCACTAGGAGAACCTTCTCGTGCAAAGATCATTTTACCTTTGTAAAATCATCCAAAAGTCTTGAAATTTTGGTGGATTCAACTAATGACTATGAGATAGTTTCTCACAAAATTTCAATAAATTTGAGGATTCCCTCAAAGAGAGCATCCAAATATTTTTGAGGCTACTACCTCTATAACTATTTCATGAATTATCTTTGAGATGTAAAAATGGTGAAACATGTTAATCTTATAATTAGAAATGCTCATGCATTCTTTTAAAAGACTTATCTTATGGAAACATACTCATGCATTGACTCATCATATTACATGGGTGAAGTCAAATTAGCAAGAATGACAAGTAGAAGATGGTTGAACGATACCCTAAGATTCAAGATTAGAAAGTAATCCTCAACCATGACTTCCAAGGCAAGTGGTTCCCCCCATCCTAATCCAAGCCAATATTTCATGAGTTCATTTTTCCCTTCTAATTCAACAAAGAGGACGCTTTTGGCATATTCAAGCGTAACTAAAACCTAATAGTCAAATCAAATGAAAAATTAAGTACTTTTTACATAGGAGGTAAATTGTTCTCAAGCCTATGCATGCTACCTGACTTATGGTAGTGTATGTGTGTGTGTGTGTATGCATGCATGCATGTATGTGTATGTGTGTGTATGTGTATGCATGTGTATACATGTGTGTGTATGTATACATGCATGTGTGTATATGTGTGTATGTATGCATGTGTGTATATATGTGTGTATGCATGCATGCCGGTATATGTGTGTGTATGTATGCATGCATGTGTGTATATGTGTGTATATATGCGTGTGTATGTATGTGTGTATATGTGTGTGTGTGTGTATGTGTATGTATGCATATGTGTATATATGTGTGTGTATGTATGTGTGTATGCATGTGTGTGTATGTATGCATGTGTGTAAATTTATGTGTGTGTGTATGCATGCATATGTGTATGTGTGTGTGTGTATGTAAGCATGCATGTGTGTATAGGTGTGTGTATGTAAGCATGCATGTGTGTACATGTATGTGTGTATGTAAGCATGCATGTGTAAATTAATGTGTATCTTCCTTTCTCTTCTCTCTCTCTTTCTCTCTCTCTCTCTCTCTCTCTCTCTCTCTCTCTCTCTCTCTCTCTCTCTCTCTCTCTCTCTCTCTCTCTCTCTCTCTCTTTCTCTCCTTCTCTCTCTATCAATAGCGAATAAAAGAATCACTTACAAGTATGTCTCTCTTTGAGTCGTTGTCTTCAAAGCATAATGTAGGTCGTCTCTCGTCCAATTCCAAACAATCGACACCAACGAACTTCTGCAAAATCAACAAAAAGAGAAATTAGAAACCTAAAGCATAGAGAAACACAAATGCTAACAGTACGCGTAGCACTTACCAAGATGTGAGAGCTAAGCCAAGAGAGAGTGTGTGTGTGTAGAGAGAGAGATCCGTGTGTGTGTGTGTGCACACAAGACAATGCAGGTTCGCACGCGCAAGTTCGACAATAGACCGACAGTACTCAAACATGCGCAGAAATGTGAAGTTTTGCTCTCGGGTTCGCGGTATGTTTAAAAATTTGCCGCCGGTATGGACGTTGGTATACGCGTCGATAGATGCCAGTAAATTACCGACGCTTATACCGACGCTCATACTGACGCGTATACCGACGCTTATACCGGTGGCTGCGGGCCACACCGACGATCCGTTTAAAACGGTCGTACCGACAGTCACTTGACCGTCGGTATCTCTTAGTCAGATTTTTCGAGGGCTATACCGACGCCGACTATGACCGTCGGTATATGCAGCATCGGTATGCCCCTCATATGTTGTAGTGTTATGAAGATGCAAGCAATTATAAGGAATGGAAAAAGACCATGAAGCAAGAGTTGTAATCCTCAAAGACAAAAAGCATATGGAGCTTTGAGCCAAGAACTTGCTGCTAAAAATCTAAAAGAACTTGGACGTAAGCATAAGAAAGTACAAAACGAGATTGGTCGCAAAGGGTTTCTCTCAAACATATGAAATTGATGTTGAGGAAGCCTTTGTTCCTATATCTAGTATATAAATAATAAAAAACTATATGTTTTGTGCTTCAAAGATTGAAGAATCTATGAGTTAAATGTTAAGAAATCCTTCTTTATTGAAGAGCAAGAAGGAATATTGCTTATGGATCAACCTTTAGGATTTGAAGATTACAAAAAATTAACTCATATTTTAAGGTTGTAAAATTCTTTATCTAGACTCAATTAAGCTCCTAAATCTTGTAACCAAAGGTTTTTGAATTATATAATTAGATGTTCATACAAACACATAAAGGTTGAGTCAGCAATATTCAAAGGAATAGAAGGTCAGGATTTTATCTAACTATATCTACATGTAGATGAATTTATCATAATATGTGGTGATAGATAAGGAATCAAGGATATCGAAAGGAGGATAGGGTCAAAATTTAAGATCTGATCTTCTAGAGAGATAAGTTACATTCTACATATTAAAATTGTATAGAAATGAGACAGAATTTTCTTGATGTAAAGAAAAGTTTTATTAAATATAATGGAAAGATTTCATCTCAAAGGTTGCAATGCATTGATTCATACAATGGAAATTGATTAAAGGATAAGGTCCATGGAAGGAGATGAATCACAAAACCTTATATTTTATGGGTCCACCAATGATTCATTATTATATTCCATAATTACAAGACCTTAATTTTCATATGAAATGGGAGCCCTTTGTTGATTCATCCAAACTCTTAGCATGTCACATCCTCTTGAAGCTAAAAGAGTGCTAAGTTATCAAGAGTTCACCATTAATGGTAGTATATATTATCCATTTGAGAGAGATTTGTAAATCAAAAATCATTTATGTTGATTGGACTAGTCTAAGGAATACATGAGAGGCACGAACAAAAATGTAGTTATACAAAGGGAAGAACATGCTAGTATATTTAGATAGTGATATGTTTGAACACATTAAGGACATTTGGGGCACTTTCTTGCCTCCTTACGATATTTTTTTTTCATAGATTGTATATACACCTATAACCCTAAGAACTCACTTACCACATTTAGTTGGTAATGCAAGTACTGTTGTGTTTTTCTCCAAGCTTCACCTTCTTCCTTGTGTTGTTCTTGTGCTTCCATAGCCCTTGAATTCCAACAATTGTGCATCATCTTCCTCCTTGTGTGGTTCTTGTGCTTCCATAGTTCTTGAATTCCTACAACTAGTATCAGAGTAGGACAACACTTTCTTTAGGGCATCATCGATGCCCTTCTAGTTAAAATTCCATAATCCCACAAAAATTGGTGAGCATACTCATGGTGATTATGAGTTAAAAAGTGCTTCACTTTGTTTTATCAAAATTTTGATCAAGCTCATTCCCTTGTACAAAAAATATTTAAATTCTTTTATTCTCAATTATAAGCACCTCAAAGTTTCCTATAAGTATAGTGAAGCTTGATTGGGTATTTTTATTCAACATTTTTGAGATACAATCAATTTTCTAAATCTAGGTATTCAACTATCGGCCATGGATGAAAGTAATGAAGTATTCCCTATGTTGTCTATTGATGACATGATGGATGGTTCTAATTACATAGTGTGTGAATACATGATTTGTCATGTATAAGTAACAAAAGGATTGTGGAATATTGTGTAGGGTGTCGAAACACATCCCCTACAGGTACAAATAGAGTGATTGCTAATGATGATGATCTTCAATTTCCTATTGTTTTTGCAGTTCATATTGAATTACTATAGATCAAATTTGTTGGCATTGAAAAGATGCAATGATAGCTTTGTCTATAAAACATGCCATAATCCCTCACAATCACCCTTGTACAACAACAAAAGATGTTGGGATAATCTTAACACTATAGAACGCAAGAAATGAGGTTCGTGTTTCTTATCTCCCAAAACAGTTGGAGAGTAACCATATGAATGAGGGTGATTCAATGGAAAATTTTCAAATAAAAATCAAGGATTTGTAAAAACATTTCATTTGTCTTGATGAAAACTTTCGAGATATTTTTCTCTTGTAAACTATTGCTAATGGCCTTCCAAATTCTTATCATATTTTTTCTTCTACTCTTCAATTAATCATCAAAATGAATCCAAATGTCTGAACCTTTGAGGAGTTTGTCTCTTTTTTCCTATAGCAAGATTATTCTATGCATAATACTTCAATTATCTGAAATGGATGTATTTCATATTGCATTCACTTGTTGGGACGAAGCGATGTATTTCATGTTGGGTTCACTTGTCATGAAGGGGCTCAGTTGGCTGGATCATGTCAACTGCTAGTGTTCCAATGATGGTGCACACAAGGTGCTTCAAACAAGCCTAGGTGGTGGAATGGAGACTCAAAGAGAATAAAAAAACTCTAAACAATTGATCAAATCACTCACACAATTCATCATCATGAGTTAAGTGAGATATGAAAATAAGTGCAAAGAGAATTGGAAGGAAAGAAATAAGGGGAACATTGGAAATTGATTCATAATAACTCTTCATACAATTGTAATTGAAATAATGGAAAAATACATGTTACCGATTCATAATTGATCATATCATTGCTTCATAAAGTTCATGAATGCTTCATCATGTGTGTAGAGCCACCTCCATCACCTATTTGTGTATAGTTATCTCCACCACTTCAATCGTGTAGAGAAACTCCTTCCTCTAAGTAGATGAAGATAGCCTCCTCCTTCTTCTTTGATGATAATACTCCTTCTTCCTCCAATCCTCCAATGAGAAGCACTCCCTGAGATGTCTTAGGAAGATCTAAGTGATGATGTCTTACCATGACCAAGAGCCCTCATTATATAGGTTTTCTAGCTATGTGAAGAGAACTCTATATGAAAAGCATTTGCCATGCGTAGGAGGAAAAGCAATGATCGGCGTAGGAAGTCTGTAAGCTTTTACAAAAAATTTGTCGTTGTCGCTGTTGTTTTTTTCTTAACACTTTCCCATAATTTAGCACTACAGTCCCAAGGAATCAAACCTGCATGTGCTAATTGAAAGGCGCCCGGGCTATCCAAAGTTCCCACACTTTTTTATATAAAGAGTTCTCTAAAGAGTATCATATGGTATAAACTGGATTATTTTGTATCATAGTAATCATTCTAGAACCAAATGGTATTCATAAAGGAATTACTATGTTGCGCATGGGTAAACAGGAAACATTTGTCTGATGCATGGCCGTATAAAGTGGTCCTATTAATGAAACCCATAGTGGATTTATTAAACGCAATGGTGGAATGTGGAAGTGTGAGGGGGTGTTCATGGGGAGTTGATGGCCATGCATGGATATATACAGTGATCATCGAAAAATATGTATGTGTGCATGAGTATCCCTCTTTTCTTTATATATGAGGTGAAAATTGGTTTTCCTTTGACAATAATATCAATTGTAAGCTCAAGGATCTTGGAGGTTGGCCATGACTTTATTTGAGAGAGACGAGACAAAGTGGGCTAGGTGATCGTTTTCAAAATTGGCGTAAATATTTGGATGAATAGGGCACACTCTACACATGAAGATCATCAGGATCAATGTGTGTTTATCTTATGCGAGCTAGGGTATGTGTGCAAAAAAATGTAAAGGACTTGGGCCAACACATATTGTTATGATTAAGTTATTAAAAATTCTAGAACAAACATTCTTCTAGAAAATTCTAGGCGTGTCCTTTTTCAAGTGGTGAAAAACTATCGAAAGTTTTGCTTATGATTTTATGGGGTTACATATATTTATTTGGTTTTGGTAATTCAAAATGCATGTGATATTGCAGGCTAGAAACCACAATGGCCTTTTTCTTAATATTAATTCTAGGATATGCAATTCAGATTTTTTTTTTTTTTAACTGGTTTGAGTTTTATATCCACTTTGGGACCATGGATGGCTTTCAATTCAATGCCGTTTAAATCATCTAGAGCTTAATTGATGGGGAACAAAAGAATCGTTATTTGTCAGCCATCCCACATGGGAATGATGAAGATTGAATGACTCTGATCTAAAACTTTTTATAAAGAAGTGGATGATATAAATTAGATGAAGCATGCAAAGTCCATAGCTAACAAAGTCAAATGTGTTGATAGGTGATTTTTTTTTTATATATAACCACCTTTGCCCAAACTCATGCGACACTTTCATCAACAACACACAAAGATGTGTAGAAGTTGCTACCCAGCGATGCCTAATGCATAACTTCTCTTACGAATCATATTGCCTTCTAGTAACCATTTGAGGATAAGATACTCTAAAAGGATCATTTTTTTCCTTTCCTTCCCCCTTAAGATCAGCTTCATAGTTGAAAATGCAAATGAAACCGTTCCATATAGGTAGATGAAAGTGATGGGACTCCCTGAACCCCATGTACTGCTAATACATGGGCATCTCTTCCTCTTAAGAATCCCCATAATAAAGCAACTTAAAGGTGGGAAGCCCACGGTGTCTATTATCCCCCACATATCCATATGATGTTTCCTCTTCGGACTAATAATGTGAAACAAAAAATGAATAGTGCCAAGACAACTAAACTTGACCATACCATAATGGGGATAGTATGTCATTCAATCATCTAAAGTCATAGAGAAAATTCCTACAAGCAAAATAATTATAAGATCATCTAGAACTAACATGCTAATCTTTCCCTCGTGCCCCGCAAGGTATTTCTAACCTTGATTGTACTCAAAAGTAATGGTTTTTATAAAAATTATCCTGGTGCGTATGCAAAACCCATCATCTTGGATGACATAAGAGACTTTCTTGGTACTATAAAGAAAATTCTACATCCCACTAGCCAGGAAGTCCTTGGTTTTTTACCATATTTTTTTTATTAGCTTCTATTGGGAGAGCTAATAATTGCATATTAGCAATTCTAATATTTCTCTCTTTACCTCAGTTGTCATATGACTAGTTAAGCTATCATTTATGCGACTCAAATGATCCATAAGTATCAGTCCTCCTATTCCCACTCAGTCATACTCATGGAAAAACACCAATTAAAATATTGAATTTTGTATGGGTTAAATATATCTTATATCTCTGAAAACAACCCTAAGAGAAGTCATTTCTCCACTTCGAGCCTCACAAATTTTAATAAAAGTCTCCTCATAATGTCAAAGACCATCACTCAAAATAGACATAATCACCTCCCTTGGAGTGTTTAGGTGAGACTTATTTGACCATTATGACTATCAGATCTGCCTTTCTCTTTGATCGGATAGTGCCACTCCTATGTAAACAATCTAATGAGTATATAAAATCTCTCTGGAATATACTCTAAGGAAGAGGGCTTAAAAGTGGAATTTTATGCACATTCCATTTTCGGTAAAAGTGACTATGATGAGTTCATTAGCTCTATTGTTCTATAAATAAGACTAAATACATAAGTTCTTCCTTTTCTTCCTTCCTAAACAGCGAGGAATCCATGTCTGAAATGAAGGGCAAGTGTAAGAAAGTAGATTCAATGAGTCCCTAATTATAACCATAACTCTACTCCTCGCACCTCAACTAAGTGATGTTTCCTTAAAACCTATTGTATGCCATAATATACGAAAGACTAGTTCTTTTCTTCTCGATCAGTGAAGAAAATTCCTCAAAGCGAGATTATCCCACTATCTAATGGTGCTCATGTCCAATCATTCTCTCTCTCTCTCTCTCTCTCTCTCTCTCTCTCTCTCTATATATATATATATATATATATATATATATATATATATATGTGTGTGTGTGTGTGTGTGCGCGAGCGCGCGCGCGTGTGCGCCCTTTGGGATACCCATTAATGATGTCAAGCATGCTTTGCCATCTAGAATACCTCAGCATCAATTGACTTTTTTGCCTTCTAAATTCTTAAGCTTACCTTGACTAACTATAAAATACAGTATCCCTTCAGATACATGAACTACAAACCTACTCCATAAAGATTTATGCGACTCTATTCAAGAGACTATAATCTTATTTCATGCGAAAAGGAAAAACATAATCTCATATCAAACAAACCTTGCATTCGATATTAAAAAATATCCCATAAGTATACTCTTTCACTCTTTACCAATTTCCCCTTCACTATATGGCACCTTTCTTAACTTTTACATGAGCACTACCAAGTGAAAACATACATATGGCCAACAAACTGGCAGCCAAATGGATGATTAAGGCTTGGTGCAATAGGGAGGCCTCGTGGGCCAAGCTGATCTTCAGAAACAAACATGAGTTGGCCCTCATGGGGTGCCCGAACTGGAAGAATCTCGACATCATGACCCTGCTATTCTCCCCGATCCCCGTCTTCCCGAAAGGCTCCAATCTCATGTGCTCCCTTTGGAAGGGCTGGAATAAAGTCAAAAGCTTCACAAGAATTAGTGAAGACTGGAAGTGGGCGGCCGGAATCAGACAAAACGACTCTATCTGGTTTCCGATACATGGCATCCGGAGTGTGGAGCCGTGGAACATTCAAAATGCCAAGAAGTTATGGAACAAAGGATTCAAAAAATGGAAACACCTCTGGAAACATGACACCAACAGCTGGATCAACTTCGAGGATATTGACCCTCGCATAAACATCTCCTACGAAGAATGGAACACTTTGCAAAGCAGATGCCTCGCTTGGGATCGTCACAAGACCCGCCTTCTCATGGGACACGACACACCGAACGCGCGTGGTCTCAAATGGCACAATGGAAATAGCCTACTCAAAATCCCGAACATCAAAGAAACGACTGACCTCCAGATCAGCCTCAACAAGAAGTGGTGCCTGTCTTGGACGCGGCTTCGGTGGGACATGAAATTCATGGGTATCTGGCACCCACTTATAGAGATTAAGAAGTCTGTCCTCTTATGGCAAATTCTTCATCGAGGAATTTGGACCAACCATAAGGCAAGCAAACTTTGTGGGTTCCCTCCTTGGTGCAAACGCTGCCACCGTGCAATCGAAGATGTCCCACACATCTTCCTTACTTGCCCCAACTCCTACAAAATCTGGCAGACGGTTGGAATGAAAATCAGACTTCAGAAACAGCTTAGTTGGAAACAAGTCCTTTTGGGAGAAGCGATTGGCTGCTCTGCGGCACTCTGGAACGCAATCAGAGGGGAAGTCCTGTGGAAAATATGGCGGGAGAGGTGTGCTCTCAACTTCGGCGATCCCCCCAGGGAGTGGTCGATTGAGAAATCACTATTCCTCCTTGGCAAAAGGATTGTCAACAGTAAGAAATCCCCCCCCTTCAGGCACCATCAAGTCCTCCTGTTGATCAACAACAAGCTCAAACCCAAGTGGGCCCCGCATGAGGGCGACGAGAGGGTGATCAACCTTCTTTGTAATGCAACCTAGGATTCAATCAAGCTTCCCCTGCTTTGTGGGATTTGGGGGGTCCCGTGGGCACTAGTCCCCTTCTATTGTACCTTTGTTTCTTAATTTAATTCAAGTCCGGGAGAGTAGGCTATTGCCGAACTTCCTTTATATTAAAAAAAAAAAACATACATATGCAAGAGTCAATTAGGCACCTACAAGTGCCAAAATTACAAAGTTACAAAGTCATGTAGGATTTTCCTAATCAAGCAAACTAAAAAGGTACATTTGATGAAAGAAAGACTTTAAACGCTTGATGTTCATTTCTACGCTCAAAAAAAAATGGACATATACACTTGTCATTGATGCACTTTCAAAAACTAAGAATCTAGTCATGGAATCATAAAAAAAAGAACTTTAGGCCAAGCTCCTTTTGAAAAAAAAAAGTAGGTCATTTTAAGTAATTGCCAAGCTCCCTTGTATTCTGGTCTAGCGCCTGAAGATGTGAAGGGTCGAATCCTAAAAGTTCTATATCTGGGATAGCCGAAGTTTTTCTCCTATGGGTCCTTGTCATGGCTTTGATAGCCCCCTCCCTTGTGATAAGAAACCTAGCCCGACTCAGTGGGTGAATGGTATCTTGGCCCGTATTCTTGAGGGGGGATCTTGTGTCGCTCAAGGGAACTCCGAGGGAGTTGAGCCTCCCTTGGTCTCTCTTAGTAGAGATGTAATTCTATCAAAGCAAGAAGAGCTCAAGAAGTTATGTCTCATTGGTCAAGTGTTTGGCCCTAGGCCCTTCATTGGATCGACTACTCCAGAAACGATTTCCTGTTCATTCCAATAGGAGGCCTCCTACAAGGCAAAATAGTATATTGAGTTACCCTGGCAAAGCCCCCACAAATTACTAGGTCGGGACCCTCTCCCAACGAAAAACCTTCTTTATAATGCCATCTAAACTCTGTTAGATCTACCCCTAGTTTGTGGGGTTGGTGGGTCTCATGAGCACTAGTCCCCTTCAGTTGTACTTTTCTTTTCCTTTTATTTAATACAAGTATGGAGATTAAGCTAAGGCAAAAGTTCCTTTATATTAAAAATTATCTTTTTTCCCTCTCTGAAATGAGAACTTGTCGAGATTTTGAAGCGGTCAAACCTAAAAATTTGAGTGATAAGTCCTCCTTCTTGTCAAACTCATAGAAATGCTTAGTTTAAGCCTTTTTTATCATATACTTTTCGAGATATATTGGCCACGTTCATCAATACATCTTAAAGAGGAGATGGAGCCACTTGACCTCCTTGTGGCATAGCGTACTTTTTGGTGGAAACGTACCTCCACCATGCCATGGTCCTATTTAATGTGTGCCTACGTGATCATTCGTAGACATTAATAGCAGGTTTTCCTCCTCTATAGATATGGATCCTAAACTTCCCCAATACCAACCTGCATAGATAAACAATTCTTTTGATACATCCACCCAACCACGAACTCATGTGATTCTTTCATCCATAACACATATATCATAACAATCTGCATAGATAAACACTTCTTTTGGTACATCCACCCAACCGCGAACTCATGTGATTCTTTCATCCACAACACATAAAGATATATGATTCTTGCCCCTCAACCATACCTGAAGCATCATCTCTCTCTTGAACCATACCCATGATATTTCTATAATCACCCTTATGAGATATTAGGTCCACAAAACTTGCAAATATGTTGTGCCCATTCCTAAGCGATGCTTTCCGTGGAAAACCAACCCATGCATCATCTTATATGGCGCCTGGAATTGGTGGAACAATGTGCGGTGACAATAGAAAGGGAATTCGAAGCTCCCACTTATACATCAAAACCTACGTCCTACACACACACACACACATATATATATATATATATATCCAGAAATCATAGTTTGTAAAATATTCGACTTCTATCCAAGCCAAGGATTCCTTAACCAAAGGGATTCCCTAACTCTCTAACTTTTAATAGGAGTCGTTTGCAATCAAATCGACCACCAAGTGAGATTTTAACAGCCTTTTTTTTTTATATTTGAGATATAAGAATATCAACATGGTTGCTTTTCCAAAGTAAAACTATTAAATTGAACTCACAACTCACTTTTGAGTTTTTTCTTGTTAAGTGTCTCTAAGCTACGTGAGTTTCTTAATATCTTTTTAACCAGGATTAATGTTTAATTGTACGATTTTATTTGTGTGTGCGTGTGCACATGCATGTGTGCATGATTTCTCTTGTGTGTAGGTCTCCAAGCATAGCGAAGATCTACATACCGCCAAGATCATCTCTCTATTTAACAAATTTTGGGTGCGTATCTATCATTTGATGTCGATGTTATACACTTGTCATGTTAGGGAGGATCTTAATTCACGTGCACATAAAAAATACATATACTGAAAACAAACAAAAAATAGATATGCGAAAAGACGAGAAAGTACAATAGATTGGGTGCAATCTCTCTTCACATTGTGTTTGACAGGTCTGTAAAGTGCATGTATTTATAGGTTTTTTCATTATGTCAAAAATAATGATTACAATGAGGGAAACTTTAAAAAAACAAACATGAGAATAAAAAGTTGCTCTCTTTTATAGAGAGCCTTTGTTTTTTATTTACATCAATCACGGTCTATGGTCTATCAGGATCCTTATCCTATCCACTACTTTTACTAATTGTTTCTAAGAAAAGACCCCTCTACATGAATTTATTTACAAATTATATAAAATATCAATCCAATTATTGGTGTTCAAACATCTCCAAATGTCCATGCCCTTTCACACTCCTCATGCTCTCATGAACCTTTAACTGCTATATCCAAACACCAAAATACATTAATAACTTAACAAATCTCACTCCAATAATTCTTCATACAAAAAATCCCATAATTGATAGGATGTCATGCTTCCAAGTCTACATTGAGTACGAAGTATATAATATTGGATAGCCATAATTATTTAGATTGAAAGAATATGTTTAGCATGCAATGGAAACAAACCAGATTTTTGATAATTCGATCACTAGAATGCATTGAGAGTAGGCATATCTTTAAATTGACTTATACCATTGGGACTAAGATCTCATCATTTATGGAGCCGAATTGAGGTATGAACCACGTTAAAAGAAAGTAAGATGAGTTTCCTTAAAAAATGAATCCAAAACATAACTGTTGTAAAGGGAATAGAGGAACTGAACAATTCAGTATTGCTTCAAGCATCATGCAAGAGTGCACGGAAGAGGCAATATAGTTCTTATTTTAACTGAAGCCAACATTTGAAGTTTCCACTTGTGGATTCAACATTTTAAAGCGATCAATAAGCAAATAGAATCATGTCCTCCTTTTAATCTCTAACGTAGGAAGAACTCATCATGCTTTTTAATGTAAGCGTTACTTCTAGATCAGAGCAAGAAAAGCATCATCTCTCCATCTTCCCGTTGGGGACATACAAGGAAACAAGAGTAAAACAAAAAGGGGCACCAAAGAAAACGGCAATCCAATGATGGTTCTCATCTTCAATGGAGTTCTCAAACTTTTCAAACCAGAATTGATTAATACCAATTACCATCCCACCTGAGACATGTCTGAGATGTTTCTGGAGGTCTACTCCATCTATTTTAGTCTTTTGGATACAAATAAATTTGTTGTGACTTCAATATGGTGGAGGACCTTGCGGACAGATGGAAGGGCAAGGGCCCGGTCATCGATAGTCGGGAGAAAGAAATGTGGGACAAAACCAAACTGCATTTGGATTTGGTTGAATTCAAAGATCTGTGTGGCTTTTCTTGGTCTAATCTCCAAGCGGGCAAGCACCTGAGGAAAGCTAAATTGGATTGATGCTACATTGCTCAGAACATTATTCACCAGTGGGGCCGCCCTTCCCTCTCGCAACACACTGACCTTGCCACCTCTGATCACTACCTGATCGTTATCACTTTCCAACCTTTTGCCAATGCCAATAAGGCTACATGGTTCCACGCCTGCACATTGTCCTTCTCTCTCCCCTCAGTCCATCATGCAATTGTGGAAGTGTGGAAGGAGGCGTTCACCTTCGGCTCATCCCCAGCCAGGTGCTAGAGATGTGGAGTTGATAAGTGGCGATAGATCATGATTAGATCCAAGAAAATGCCCAAGACTGTTTGGCGGGCACGTAGAGAAGCTCTATATCATAGACTCTGGAGACTTGAGGAGGAAGTGAACAAAAGAAAAGCTCAATCCCAGAATGTTCTTCGAAAAATCAGAGCCCTGCTGAGATACGAGGAAGAAATACAAAGGAAAAATTTGCAAACTTTCTTTAAGTAGTGGTGGGTTGGCAAAGCCGACAAACCCACCAAAGAGATGTGCCACATCCTTAAAAGGAAACAGAACATAGAACCGATCCCCCTATTGCTATACTCAAATGGCAATGTATGCAATACGGAAGAAGATAATTTCGAGATTATTGAAGGGCACTTTACGAGACTCCTGGGGATCTCAACCCCCCTCTCCCACCATAGATGGGACTGCATGGCAGCCTTATCAAGGGTATCCTCTCATAGGATCCCACTCAACCTTCCTTCCTTTCTCAATGCCCCTATCTCGAAAGTAGAAATCATTGAAGTCATTGATGCCCTCCCTTATGGTAAAAGCCCAGGGCCGGACGGGCTCACTAATGAGTTCTTTAAGTCCTTCAAGTTGGTGGTCACCACCCCTCTTCACTTGCTCTAGCAAGAGGCAATCAAGTTCGGCGCTCTTTCGACCTGTATGAACAATGGCATTATCAAGTTAATACACAAAGAAGGGGAAAAGAACATAATTGATTACTGGAGTACAATTACGATGCTCCAAACAAGATATACGATCATTGCCAAAGTCATCGCCAATAGAATCTCCAGGCATCTGAGAGCGTGGTTAAGCGAAGAACAAAAGGGATTCGTCAAAGGCAGGTCAATTTTGGAAAACATTATAGATATCTGGTCTCGACTTTGCAAATGAGTCAAGACAAGATGTGGTCTTCCTCAAGATCGACTTTGATAAAGCCTATTATAGGTTGATAAAGCCTATTACAAGATGTAGTCAGAAATTCACCAAGATGATCTTGACCCTACTGGGCAAACTTTTGAAGGTGATTAAACTTAGAAGATCGATTACGCAAGGATGCCCCTTGGCTCCCCTCCTCTTTGCCATTGCCACGAAAGGGCTTAGCCAGCTTGTGGAGCAACAGGTGGAAGCGAGTAATATCAAAGGCCTTCGATTGCCTCATGACCAAGGCCAGATCACCATGAGACTTTTTTTTTATGATATGAACGTGTTTGTCCACAACGATTGTACCAGCCTATAGTCATTTTGGAGGTGCTTGGATACTTTCTACAAAGCCTCTAGAGCCAAAATAAACCACTCTAAGACTGCTTTCAAAGCTATTATCAGGATCCAGCCTGGCCTTCTTATTGCTCATGGCTGTCAAATCATTCTGCAGGGCCAAATTTCTCCGCTTCTTGGGATTCCCATGGGTTTTGGTATCTCGATGGAGCAGCGGTGGAATTGGGTGTTGGCTAAATTGGAAAACAATCTAAACTATTGGAGAGGTATGAAAATCAATCTCCTCGGTCACGCATTGGTTATCAACACATTCCTCTTATCATCGACCATTTACTTCATTTCTTGTTGGAGACCAAAAGAGCAAGATCTATCCAAACTAGATAGTATTTGCAGAAACTTCCTTTGGACGGGCAACCACAATAGGAGGGGGTGCCTTAAATCAAGTGGTCCATCTGCACCAGCCACAGAGATAGTGGGGGCCTTGGCATTCTTGATATTAGGTGCATGGCTAACAAACTTGCGGCAAAATGGATGATTAAGGCATGGTGCAATAGTGAGGCCTTGTGGGCCAAGCTGTTCTTCAGAAGCAAGACTAATTTGGCTCTCTTGGGATTCCCGAATCAAAAGAATCTTGACATTTTGACCCTTTTGTTTTCCTTGATCCCGGTCTCCCCGAAAGGCTCGAATCTTGTGTGCTCCCTATGGAAGAGTTGGAATAAAGTCAAAAGCTTCACAAGAATAAGTGAAGATTGGAAGTGGGCAACTGGTATCAGACAAAACGACTCTATTTGGTTCCTTGTCCATGGCATTTGGACCGTGGAATCTTGGAACATCCGAAATGCGAAGAGGCAATATAACAAAGGCTTCAAAAAATGGAAACATCTCTGGAAACAAGACACCAACCAATGGATCAGCTTTGAGGATATTGACCCTAGCGTCAACATATCCTTTGAAGAATGGAACACTTTGCAAAGTAGACGTCTCGCCTAGGGTCACTCTAAAGTTCGCCTTCTCATGGGACACGACACACCGAGCTCACTTGGTCTTAGATGGCACAATGGTAATTGCCTATCAAAAATCCCGAACATCAAAGAAACCATCGATTATCAAGCTAGCTGCAATAGGAAGTGGTGCCTGTCGTGGACGAGGCTTCGATGGGATATGAAGCTCATGGCTACCACCCCTCATACAAATCAAGAAGTCTGTCCTCTTATGGCAAATTCTGCATCCTGGAATCTGGATCAACCTTAAGGCTAGCAAAATTTGTGGGATACCTCCCTAGTGCAAACACTGATACCATTCTATCAAAGATGGTTCTCACATTTTCTTTACTTGTCCCTACTCCAACAGGAACTGGAAGATTTTCGAAATGAAAATAAGACTTCAAAAACAGATCAATTGGAATCAAGTTATGCTGGGAGAAGCGATCGGCTGCTCTACGACTCTCTAGAACACCATTAGAGGGGAGGTCCTATGGAAGATCTGGCGGGAAAGATGCGCTTCTAACTTTGGTGACTCCCCAAAGGAGTGGTCAATTGAGAAATCAATGTTCCTCCTTGGCAAAAGGATCGTGAACTCTAAGAAATCCGCCCCCCCCCCCTTAGGCATCATCAAGTGCTCCGTTTGATCAACAACAAGCTTAAACCCATGTGATTCCCTCATGAGGGTGATGAGAGGTCGCATTCCACAACACCGTAGAGCAACCGATCGCTTCACCAATGAGGGCTTGCTTCCAATTCATTTGTTCTTGAAGTCCCAAAGAATGACCAAGGACCCTCCATAACCGAAGGGATTTAGGGTAAGCAAAGAACAGGTGACCAATATCCTCTTTGCTACGGCAACATCGCTTGCACCAAGGTGGAATCCCACAGATCTTGTTAGCTTTTACATTGTTCCATATTCCATGGTGTAGGATTTGCCATAGGAGAACCGACTTTTTGTTTTCAATGACAGGGTGCCAGATAGACATAAATTTCATATCCCATCGAAGTCGCATCCAGTTGAGACACCATTTCATGTTGAGACTGATGTGAATGTCATTGCAAGCTTCGACATATGGAAGCTTGGAGAGGTGATTACCATTATACCATTTAAGGCCCATTGAGTTCGGAGAGTCCTGTCCCATAAGTAGTCGGATTTTAGATCGGTCCCAAGCGTGGCGTCTACTCAATAAAACATTCCATTCCTCGTATGTGACCGCAGTAGTAGGAAAGTGTGTGTGCATTTTTGTATGTTTCTATTTATGTATGTATGTATTTAAGTATGTATGTAGGAATGTATGTATTTACGTATGTATGTATGTATGTATGTATGTATGTATGTATGTATGTATGTATGTATGTATGTATGTATGTATGTATGTATGTATGTATGTATGTATGTATGTATGTATGCATGTAGGTATGTATGTATGTATGTATCTAGATACATATGTACATATGTATCTTTGTATGTACATATGTACATATTTATGTTTGTATGTATGTATGAATACATGTATGTATCTATGTATGAATACATGTATGTATGTATGTATGTATGTATGTATGTATGTATGTATGTATGTATGTATGTATGTATGTATGTATGTATGTATGTATGTATGTAGGTAGGTATGTATGTATGCATGCATGCATGCATGCATGTATGAATGTATGTATATATTGTAATCAGGTGATGGTAAAGTATAGAGATGATGTCTTTCTAAAAACATCTTCTCTAGACCTACTTGTTCCCTATTCAAACACACTAATGGACTTCTTTGCTTGATAATGATGCATAGATATCACCATAGTACTTTGGAGAAATTTAATCAAAAGTTAATGTTAGGATGGATTAGTTTTGGATAGTGAGCATGGAGAGAAAAACTTTTATTTATGGAAGAAGGCACTGAGAGATATTCTCTCTACTCTTATTCTACTAAGAATTAAGAAATATCCTTTTTCAAAACTTGTAATAGGAAGGTATTGGAGAGAATATGCCTCTAAGAAGTCGGTAGACATGAATAATACACAATCAATAGTAGATAGTAAGTGAAAGCATTTAATGAAACTTTGAGTATATGTTATAATAAGTAAATTAAAACAGCTCCAGGTTTTGGAGAGATCACATGGCCATGGAATGGAAAATGAGAACTCTTAAATTTCAAGTAAGATATGTCTTCTCCCATGAATTTTTTGCTAAATTATTTTTAGAATTCTTCGTGTGTTTCTAGTTGGTTAGTGTTGACTATTTCTAGTTGGTTAGTGTTGACTTTACAAAAGCTTTTGATCACCTTTTCAACTACTTTTATGAATTTTGAGTTCTTGTGGATTTTGTCTCCTTTTAGAGTTACTTTAATTCTTGGGTTTTAAGGTTTAAATGATTTTACAATGAATAAAACAAGTTGAAGGTTTCCATTAAGCATAAACTAAGGGTAAATGTGATTATGTATATAAGATCCTCAAAGCCAAAAATGGTTTATGGAATTGGACAAGGTATTAGGATCTCCATACATACCAATAGCTCCCCTTCAAGGCTAGGATACTTGAGTTCCTGTTCCCCTAAAATTTCTTGAATTCCAATCATTGATTGAAATCCGGTTAGCATTACTACATCCAAATCTTTAATCATCATCTCTACACATTTTTGTTGAGTTGAGATGTCTAAAAGCTCAAATTATTTGCTTGTAATACTCTCCATAGAAAAGTGATAATGAGCCTCATTTTATTAGGTCCTTTCACGCTAAGTGGGATTTACAGCAAGATAAAAAGAAAACATATTATCATCAAATATATAAGGAGTTGGTCTCGATTTAGAAATCAAGATTTAGTGCCTTAATCCACATAGCTTTTTCAGTAGCATTTTCTAACCCTTTACTTCTCCTATCATCTCTTGATCCTACCCCATTTGCATTAGAAAAAAATCTTTTATATCTATATGAGAAGTGTAAGAATAAAATACTCGTTCATTTATTGTCCTTTTGAGATAGTTGAATATCCCTTTGCCTTCCTCCATATGTATTTTTCTAGATGAGTGCATAAACTCAATCAACACACCTACACTATAGCCAATATCTACTTTTGGGAGAGTACCATAGTTGAGACTTTCAACTAGAGAGTGATAACTCATAACATCTTCAATGAGCACTCAACTAGGCATTTTCTTGGAATTTACTTCCATAGGTGTACCTGTAGACTTTATATCCTTCATCTTGAAGTTTTTGACCATGAATTTGATGTACTTTCTCTGAGTGAGATATGTGCCTTGCTCTGCATATATGAAGTCCAATCCAAGGACATATGGTAGCTACCCAAGATCACCTATCTTGAATTTTTCCTTCATTTGATGCTTAATTTTCCTTATACCTTTTGCATGATTATGTGTTAAAATGATACCATATACATATACACAAAGGTAAATGAATTTTCCATGAGCTCTTTAGATAAACACGGAAGGATCTACTTTGCTCACTACAAATCATTTTTCTTGAAGGTCCATGACTAGTTTGTGATTCCAAAATCTTGGAGCTTTCTTTTTTCCATATAGCCATCTTTTTGAATTGCAAACATACCTCAGATATTGTGAGTGTTTAAAGCCATGAGGTTGAAACATATATACCTCTTTTGAGCTCCATCCAATGAAGAAGGCATTCATAACATACATTTGGTATATCTTGCATTTCTTGGTGGCTACAATACTCACGAGTATTAGGCAGATTTGCTATGGGAGGGAAGGTCTCCTCTAATTAATGCCTTCAATCTAGGCATATGCCTTAGCTCCGAAATTAGGCTTGTACCTTTTTATAGTTCCATCATAGCTATTTTTACCTTGTAGATCCATCTAGATCCAATAATCTTCAAGGATGAGGTCTTGGGCACTAACTCCCAAGTATTGTTCTCTTCCAATGCTTCAATTTACTCTTCCATGGCATGCTTCCAATGTGAGCTTCTTTGTAGCTTCCTCATATGATGATGGTTCTTTGAAAATATTTTCATGAGCCATATATATAGAATTTTTAGTGACCAATGAGGTGTCACATCCATACCTCTCTAGCTTCTTCCTTTCTCATGTAGATATTCTAATTGTTTCTTGAGATGATTCTGCTATATCTCTTAGTTCCTACATGTTTGCTTTATCTTTAGAGTTCCATGACTTGATATCCATTCTAGGTATCTTTTGATCATTCTCTTATTCACTTAATTCTTCAATTGTATGTTGAGCTTTTTTTTATAGAGTTGGAAAGTCATCTTCTAAGTCATAGAGCAAGTTGATTGTCCTACAATCATCTTCAAAACAAGATTTATTCTCATCAAATACTATGTCACAAATTAAAAAGAATTCTTTAGTGGTAGGATTTTGAGCCTATAATCCTTTGGATTCAGGTCATATCCTATAAACACACTCTTCACTACTTCGGGATCAAGTTTCCATCTAATTTGTGAAGGTATCTCTGCATATGCGATACATCCAAGTATTTTTCCTTGATCCAATCTTGGTCTTCCTCCAATCCAAGCTTCATAAGGAATGATTCCTTACAAGAATTTTGTTGCTAATGTATTAATAAGATAATTTGTAGTGAATACTCCCTCTAACCATAGATAATTGTGAGATTTCTTCTTGTTAAGCATTGACCTAGATGATTCTCCAATGGTTCTATTCCTCCTTTTTGCTACACTATTTCTCTCATGTGTATATCTTGTTGTAATCTCTCTTTTGATTCCTCTCTCTTGTACAAAAGAGTAAAAATCATAAGAAAAATATTCTTCTTCTCCATCAGACCTTAGTCTCTTCATGTTTCTACCTATTTGGTTTTTTACAAGTGCAAGATACTTCTTGAAACAAGAAAAAACTTCATCTCTATGATTTATGAAATAGAGTATAGTCCATATGCTACAAATATCAATGAACGATATGTAGTACCTTGAACTTGAGATGAATGGATCTTTTTCATCCCCAAACATCAATTTCAATATGCTCTAAGATCTCTCGATGTATGTACCCTTTTTGGTGAAAGATTTTTTGTGAGACTTGCAAAATTGACATGCACTAGTCTACAAATCATGTTTTGCTTTGTGATATTTGGTAGTCCAAGTACACTTTGTTCTCTACTAACCTATTTCAAGGTACTGTGGGAATTGAACACATGACCTACCAGCTAGGAGTATGATGAGCTAAGCACTTGCCCCAAAAGCCATGGTTAAGGGTTCCTTCCTAATCCTACCTCTCCTATCATATCTTGATGCTCTCTTCCCCTTCTAGAGATCATTGTCCTCAATGATCAATCCTTGATCTCCCCTTGAGTTGATGTCCTCACCCTTGCATAGTCTCTTGAACCTTCTTATTCTCAACCTTGGTCTCTTGAACCCTTGCTCTCAACCTTGGTCTCTTGAACCTTTCCTTTCCATTTATTGGCCACTTGCCTACAGACTTGCCTTGTTCCCAACCTTCATCTCATGAGCCCCTTGTTGTCAAACTTAGTATCTTGAACTTGGTTCTCACCCATGCTATGTATCTTGGATCCTCAATCTAGTGCTTCCATTGGAACACTTGTTTTGCAAGATTTCCAACCATATCTTACATGTTGGGAGATACACTCTAATCTTTGAGGGTTTTGGTGTACCCTTTCTAGATGTACCCTAATGGGGTGTTCCCTACAGCATGCCATGTTGTGTCCTCTCACACTTTCCACCTTGCCCAAGCCTACTTCGTAGGCTCTGATACTGATTGTGGGAAATGAACTCATGACCTACCAGCTAGGAGTATGATGGGCTAACCAATTGCCCCAAAAGCAATGGTTGAGGATTACTTGCTAATCCTACCTCTTACGGTGTGGTTCAACCATCTCCTTTCTATCATATATTGAGTCTAACAGGTACTCTCTCCAATGTTAGCTAACCTTTTGTGCCAAACTTCTAACTTTGATAGAGTTTCTATACCATAATTGATCAATGTTATATTCCTTATCTGTTTGATTTTAACTATGAGTGGTCCACCTAACTTTTCTCCTTTGGAAATATTCTTAAATGCTTGGTATGGATCTTTCACATATGCTTCATACTTTGTAAATCTTACTTTTGATCCCTTCCCCTCAATTTTTCTATGAACTTATCTTAGTAATTTAATATCACCATTTGATATCTTCACGTTTCCAATCTTTTCTATAGAGTTCATTCTGTCATTTCTTATGGCTTCATGAAAAGTGGTGCAACATTATGTGCTACATGATTTGACCATCCATAATCAATATACAATACATCTTCATTTGATTCACCTTCTTCCTTAGTCATGTTCATGAGCATAAGTAAATCCTCTTGAGATTGGTCATACATGTGGTTGGTGTGATCTCTCCTTCCTTTCTAGCCTCCTTGATAGCTGTTGTTGAAGTTTTTATTTCCATTGTATCAGTAGTTTTTGTTTTACCTACCTC